>JAQLOM010000003.1:11649127-11660502 GCA_030068315.1 Chrysichthys thysi
CCGAACCCGGGGCTTGAACCCAGGACCTTCTCACTGTGAGGCGACAGTGCTAACCACTCAGCCACCGTGCCGCCCCTGGAGTACCTCCATCTTGTATATTTTTGTGTTTTCCTGCTAGTTAGTCAGCTAATTATTAATACTTCCTGTGTTGAACTGAGTGTGTTAGAGCAGGGAAAACAAAAAAAAGTGCAGAACAAAGGATAGGGCCAGAGTTGGGAACATGTGACATAAAATGAGTGCAGCACTGCATCTGTATTCTTCTGCTGAATTCAGGCATCTAATGACGCAAGAGGTCTTTAATATCAGCTCTCCTGTGCTGAGCAAAAACATCTGTGGAAAAAGTCAGGCTTAAAAAGCATTGTTTTTTCCAGCAGAACTCCATGCAATAGGAAAAATGGACCGATTGATTTTGCAGAGTCAGTAACACAGAGCACACAGGTGTCTATACCTGATAAGATAAGTATATAGTACGTCAGCCGAGGCATTCCATTAGCATTTCCTCTCACCATACCTGTCCCTGCTAATGACCTCAGTAACTAAACTAGCTTAGACGCCTTATACATCCATTGGAGGCACAGGTCAGTTTATAGTTTCTTTGGTACAGGTACAGGGTCTACAGTCTTAAGGAGGGACATATGGAAGGCGGTGCAACAACAAACAGGCATAACATAATGAGGATTTGTACTGAGGAATGTTTAAAAGCTCTTTTTTTGTTTGTGTTTTTGCTCTGAGTCACTGGTTGTTAGGTTTTTGGGTTTTTTTGGTCAAAACACAGGAAGACGTAAGCAAACAGGCCAGTGAGTAATGGCTTATATTTGTTAGAATATATTAAGAATCTGCATCAAGCACCGAGTAAATTAGCATATGCAGACACAGCGCAAATGTGAGCTGCATGTGAAATCATGAAAATGGCTGAATATGGAAACTAAGAGTCTTAAGCTGGTGTATACGATATTGCTGTAGGTGAAGTTGGCAATGGCTTGCGCATTACAATGTCATTTATAATCCATGCATGCACTCTTGAGAGTTGGAAAAACAGTGCAAGCTTATGGGCCTATGCCAAAACTTGCTTTCTACATCACCTTTGTCTCACTAAACTTCCTAATAAGAAGAGCTAATTGCTGTAATAGCTAGTAGTTTGGCTATGTGATGAATAATGGGCTGTGCGGTGGAGACAGGCAGGTAAAGGGACACATTAATCCAGAAAATTCAGCGATGCGTAAAAGCCAAGTACTTACATTAGAAAGCCTGTTGAAGGATTGAAAATCACTTTTTCTCCAGGCACACACAAGTAGAAGTAGGGCAAGTGGATAGCTGGGAAATCAGCCCAATTGTATAAGGTCATTGCTTCTATTTACAGAAAGTGGTTAAGTGTTTGTTTACTGTTTCTTTTTCTTTTTTTCACTTGGTCATCACTGTGCATCAATGCAAGACGTCCAGTCTGCAAATAAAATAAGAACGAACCCTGATCCAGATAATGCTGAGAACTGCTAGAAAGTCATTAATTATCCACGCCTGTTGGAAAGATTTGCCCGTGTGTTATGAATAAGCAGCAAAGCATTAAATTGCATTTGCAGTTGTGGAGCATAGATTTGTTTGAAGTGAAATGTTGCTGACCATACTGCCTGCCTTTTCACATCTCTCCCCTTCTAGCCGATGACATCCATGGCCACTCTGATGTGTTCTTGGACGAAGAAACCGTGCTCCCGTTCTCTCCGAGGGTAAATGACGCAGAGGGAGCAGTGAAGCAGGTGGTTGGCAGAGGCCGCAGGGCAAGTCTGACCAGCACAGACAGTCAAGCATCCGGCTGCTGGGAGAGCAAGCTCAGCTGCGTCATTGCCAACAGTGAGTGTGTAGGCATACTCTGTTATACAAGCTAAACTCACCCACACCCACTCAGACCTGGTATTCTATCAGTCATACTCTAAAGGTTTAGCTACAGATGAAATAAATTTACATTTCCAGTTAATAATTTGTTATATATGCGTGTGTGTGTGTGTGTGTGTGTGTGTGTGTGTGTGTGTGTGTGTGTTTCAGTCTCTAGTAGTTGGTGGGGTTCTAAGCGGCTGGACTATGCACTTTATTGTCCTGATGTATTGACTGCGTTCCCCACTGTGGCTCTGCCTCACCTGTTCCATGCCTCCTACTGGGAATCTACTGATGTGGTGGCCTTTCTGCTCAGACAGGTCATGCATAAATGTAAAATGATTCCAAAATGTATTACAGCACAAATATAAATCCCTTCTGTTCTCTAATACTGCATCATTTCATTGATTTGATGAAATTGTTGTCCTTTTCAGGAGAACGCAGATTTATGTAATTGCTATGCGTCTTGGCCTTGTTTTTACTTGTTTTAGTGGCTTCATTCTTAGTATTTGAATCCACCTAAAGTAAGATTTCTCGTTTATGGCGTCAAACTGCATTGCACAGTGTATTCCCAGGATACCGAAGGCTAGATCTAGAACGAGTGAAGGAATGCTGAGTAATGCAAAGAGGTTTTAACATTGATTTTTAATGTTCTTTCTTAGTCAAGTATCAGAGAAATCTGTCTGAGTTTAATTGTTTTATTAAAGTCATTTTCTAATTTATGGGCTTTGGAGGACTTCATTATTTTGGTAGAATGTGGATTAGTATTATTGAAAAATCTAACCACACTGTGAGAGAAGGTAATCAGGCTGGATCCTTTTCAAACATTCATACCATTATGCAAAATCTGTCAACACACTGACTCTTGCATTTTCAAATAGATTTGTCTGTTATTGGGATAGAGATTTTTTTTTTTTTTTAATCTGGGATTTCATCAGATGTCTGAAAACCGGCCTGGAGAAATACAGTGCTCATTGGTTGCCCATGTGTGTTTGTGTGATTGACAGGTGATGCATTGTGACTGTGTGAAGGCTCAGGAGGCAGACAGCACAGACTGCGCCTCCTTTTCCCCTTCAAGCCCCAGAGAGAAATGGCTCCGGAGACGCACACATGTTAAACTAAGGGTGAGTGGTACAGTGGTTTGTCTGACTATACCCAGAAGTAAGGCAGCTGCTGACTTAAATATATATTGCGTCTAAAGGAATAAAATCTTAAAACAGGATGTTTGTCAGCTTAAAATGCATTGCAGCTAATATATTTCACCAGCTGCTTCAGTCCTAGTGAAGACGAGGAAGATATCATGCTAATGCTTATCTTGGTTATAGCTATAAGCCCATGTTTTTTTTCCCCACATTTTTTTCTGTTTTGATCCTCTGCCCATTCCCGTCAAGTAACTAGCTCTCCACTATCACATGGCAACCACAGACTGAGAAGGTGAAAGCAAGTATGTGCTTCCTTCACAAGATGTAAAGCCAGCCACTGCGTCTTTTCAAATGATTGCTCATGCTGTGTCACAGGGCAGCTGTACATAGATAAATGAAACCTAGATGCTGCTTTGGGCTTGATATATTTTCACAGTCACGCTCTCGATGGTTAATAGAAATCATATCATCGATGAAGATTTTTACATAAATGTCTGCACACTGGGCAGCATGTGGATATAAGAATTTTTACCTTAAACAGAATGAAGCTCGTGCAATATGTACAGTATATGTATGTTTTATTTAATTTGCCAAGCAGTGTTTATTACGATTTAATTAAGCTAGTTTCAGACTAGTCATGCTATCTTCAGCTTACACTGTTGCTTGATCAAGTTAAATCCATGTTGTAAAGCTATTCTAAATTACATGAAGCTCCTACTTGCACTTTCGTACAGTTTGGTTTTGGATGATTTTTTATATGAATTTTAAAAACTTCTCTGGTCTGGGGTCTTCGTTAGGTGTGTAGTCGAAGTATCGATTTCAGCAAAATTCAAGGCAATTTAAGTGAGACAGGCCTTGCTTTATGATCAATTTTATCCCACTATACATTTTGCAGTAGGCTACATCGCACTGCTTTGCTCAGTTTTGCAGTTGTTTTCAGTATGACCTTGTGGGGGCGGGGTGGGGCCGAGCACCCGTTTGTGAATGGAGGGTGGAGCTGGGAAGAGTGAGTGATAAGGACCTACGCCTGTAGAGGATTTCTGTTCAGGAGTGTTCTGTGTTTCATTGAGCTAGGATAAAAACCAGGGAGACAAGAGCCATGAGAGTGCTGGAGCTGAGCAACACAGAGCCCAATGAAATACAATAGCTGAAAAGAAAAAAAAGATTTAAAGAACTCCCTTTGAGTCGTCCCAAGCCTGCACATTTTCAGTCAAACCTGTAAGCCTATTTTATCTGAGCAGATCTGCAGCAGTCCATAGCCTCGCACTAGCTTATGAGTGATGAACTAATGTAGTGGGTTGTTGACATATGAAAGTAGTTAGAAGCAGCGGCATTTTGATTTTGGATATCTGTAGCAGTTGAACTCGGAGGAAAGTAAGAATTTGTATATCGGTGACTCACTTGTTGCTACTGTGAAGGGGAAAAGGTCATTTTTCGACTTGGTTAGATTGTTTCTATAGGGAACTTTAAGCTGGAAAGTTACTGTAAGCAGTAACTCTGAGAATTCAAACGTTGGTATTCTGATTGCTTTGTGTCCCAGCAGTCAGTTGTTCTCCCAGTTGCTCGGTTTCACTGAATTTATTGCTGGAGAGTTGCAATAATGCAGAAGACTGCATGTAGATCCAACACCCTTTTTTTATGGAACAAAAAGGAAGTGTCTCTTTGAGACATCATGTTACATTCCACTGAGTAAAGGAAGGGAAGTAGAAATATATAAGCTCTATTTCTTTGTTACAGAACGTCACTGGAAACCACAGAGTGAATGATGTCATTGCGACCGAAGAAGGGCCGCAGACTCTGGTTGGTCGCTTTATGTACGGCCCTCTAGACATGGTTACTCTGACTGGAGAGAAGGTACGAGAGCAACTTTCATCAGCCTCATCAGTCAGAAACACTTGTGAAGTCTGTGTATAGTTTTACTTAGTCTAATATTCCTGTCTTTTTTGTACCTCTTATCTCTGTAGGTGGACATATATTTAATGACGCAGCCTCAGTCGGGGCGCTGGGTGCACTTTGACACTGAGGTCACCAACAGCAATGGCAGAGTGTCCTACACTATTCCTGACAATAAAAAGCTGCCTGTGGGAGTTTATCCTATTAAAATGATTGTCAAGTACGTTCATGCTACGTGCCTGTTTTTCCAAGTACCCTAGAGAGTATTTTTGCTTCTGTGGTTAATAGTTGATGGCTGTTTTATTCTTATAATCGGCTTACTATGCCAATTTGACACCGCTCATTTAAGGCTGTCCGTGTAGGCTTTGCTTTGAATGAGCAAATTTCTGAACCGGTCGCTTCACTGTGGATGCAGGGTAACTCTTCTGGAGGTGGTACAGCTGTTTTCATGGCCATTTGTTCCATTCATCCGCTTTCCACTTTCTTCTGTTTCTGTTTATTCGCCTCTTATTTTTCTTGACTTTTCTCTCTACTTTAACCTTTAGAGGAGACCAGACAAGTGCAGAAGCTTTCCTGACTGTGCTGCCACGGGGAATGGAGTGTGTGGTGTTTAGCATCGATGGGTCCTTTGCAGCAAGCGTCTCCATTATGGGCAGCGACCCTAAAGTACGTGCTGGAGCTGTGGATGTGGTCAGGTGAGTATTAATGAAAAAGAGAAAAATAAACCGTTACAGAACATTTAGCTACAGCGCAGGCAAGATAGAGTGTAGAATGATGGAGTGGAGTATGGAAAAATAAGAATTTTTAACCAATTAGTCATCAGCTAGCATATCGCTGGTAGCAACTGAGAATTTGTGGAGGTCTTTTAGAAGCATAAAATAAATTCAATTCCTATTATTTTGAAAAGTCTATGATCAACTAGAAAGATATATTTTGCATAATGGGCTATATTCAGGGTTTACTGAATTCAATACAGTTCAAAGGATAATTTAACAGTGTTGGAGGCACACTAGTCAGAGAACACCAATGCAATACACTACTAAGTTAATTATTTGCATGCTTGGTTTTGTGTGGAAAATGAAAAAGCTCCATTCAGAATGGTGTCATATAAGAAACAAGGCTGCTTTGCATAGTATTTCTTTATAGACTGTGCTGTTTGAGTGCCATCTACTGTGCAGGTTAAGCACTGCTGTAAGCACTGTCTCCTTAGCCAGCCACATTATTATAAGTACGGCCTGCGACAATTCTGTTTTTTTATGCGTTTTATGAGGTTTTTGACTTCAGACTAAAAAATGAAAAAAAAAAGGTCATTTTACTTCGAACCATTCTTTTCAGATTGATCTCTGTCGTACTTGAACTGTGTATATTCCTACAGAGTAAATGTACAATTCAAGTCTGCCATGCAGAGAAACAACTGACAGTGTTGCAATAATATTAGACAGAGATGTAGCTGTAGATGTAGAAGAGAAATTAATGCTGGCTTCTGTATCCAAGATATTTTTCACGATGTATTAATCATTGGAAGCATGAAATGGACCCATCGTATTGCCTTTCTGTTAACAAGAATGAATATTATATTTATCCATATTTATAATGAGATTAATCATGATAGAAACATAGAAGGGGTTGGACTGTCGACTCCTAGTGTGCAGCACTCTGATTAAATTCTGTCATGGTGATAAATGCCACATTTCAATTTAATCCATCAAGGGAGGATCAGTACAGTCATACTAACATCTTTGCATGTGTGTGTTTTATAAAGAGATTAAAAAAGCAATATAGTCAGTCTATATAAAATAAGAAACACTTTTGTGACGGTGATGATTATGAACAAGTAGGACCTCTTTACTATCCAGGGAAACTCCAGTAACCGACGCCGTCTCTTTTAAAAACCTGTAAAAACAACAGAGAGACTGTTGTTGTAACAAGTATGTTAATTAATTTTAATGGATTAAGATAGAAAATGTATGGCAGAACTTAATAATAATGAAGAAATAGATTTCTACAAGGAAGGATTTAGCTTGAAGGGGTGAAAACTTAGATTATTTGTAAGGTCCAAATACCAATTTGTACATATTCTGTATTAACTCCTCACTTTGCATGCCTAACCCGACTCTATTTTTGCAATCAATTCATTGTGATCGGATGAGGAATGGATGTTGTGTTTTGTATTAAGACACTGGCAGGACTTGGGTTATCTTATTATCTACATCACTGGGCGTCCAGACATGCAGAAACAGCGAGTGGTGTCATGGCTTTCCCAGCACAACTTCCCCCAGGGGATGATCTTTTTCTCCGAGGGGTTGGTGCATGACCCACTGCGCCAGAAAACCATCTTTCTTAGAAACTTGATTCAGGAGGTATGATTCACTTCGTCTGGTGTTCTGACCCATCCTCACTATTAAATTGTGGACACACGTACTTTTACAGCATACAAGTTTCGCAAGAAGGTGAAAGCCACTTTTTCCATGTTGTCAGTGTCACATTAAGATAAACTCAGCCTATGGCTCCATGAAGGACATCTCTGTCTACAGCATGCTGGGTCTCAGTCCCAACCAGATATATATCGTTGGCAGACCATCCAAGAAATACCAAAACCAATGCCAGGTGATCCAGATTTTCATTCATCTTTATGTGTTCCAGCTATCTTGTTGTTGGTGCTCTGTTTCTCTGCATCATGACCTGACCCTGGTCTAACTCTGCTGTGCAGTTCCTCAGTGAGGGCTACGCTGTGCACCTTTCTTCACTGCAGTTTGGCCACCGGGCCCGGGCCAAGAAGACTTCCTCAATGCGCATGGTGCTGAGGAAGAGCTCTTTCGGCCTGTCGTCAAAGCCGGACTTCCTATCCAAGCGCACACACCTGCGACGCACCATGTCTGTGCAGCAGGCCGAACCTCCCATGACCCTAAATCCCAAACCGGAGCGTGCCCAGAGCCAGCCGGAGTCCAATAAAGAGACTGGGGGTAGTGAAGGAGGTGGCCATGTGATGTGGGTGCGGGCAGGCATGCACCGGGGTAACACCACTCCTTGATCACACAGAAGGTTAGAAGAATGAGAAAAGAGAAGACATGGTTTCTCAGAACAGTGTCCTGGTAAGTCTCTTCTCTCTTGGCATTCAGGTATACTGAAAATTATTGAGTAGTTGGTATTAAGCGTTGAAAATCTCCTTTTTTACTAGTTTGGAAAATAAGGAATCCCCTTGCCCAAGATACTGTCCCTCATGCATGAAGTATCTCTTGGGTGGATGCACGTCAGCCTTGATTTTAATGATTTATCTGTAAAATTAATTCCACAGACAACCTCAGTACACACTTATCTGTAGTTTACTGTCCAACTATTCAAGTGCTAGACTCTTTACGTATGTAAACGTGTTCTGGCTGTTTATTGAAGAGCTTTTTTTATTCATGTGGTCCAATTTGATTAGGTACATTTTGAAATTATTTATAGGGTTGCTTGTTGTTGAGTTAGTTATGCTTAAACCCATTCAGTTCAAGTGACCAGACAAACAGGATAAGAACTCTTAGAAGGCAGTCATAAAGTTAACAGATTTGATAATGTTGAGTTTTGATTTCCATCAGTGTAATTCTTTGCAAAACGAGTAAAAAGAAATAAAATGTAAAAAATCACCGACACAAGGGTATGCTTCGTGGACTCCACTTTGAGAACCACCATTATATATAATATTTTCTCAGGAAGAAAAGTGCTGGCAGGGTGCTGGGGAGTGCTTTATCCCAGCACTTCATCAAAAAAGTGCTCCACTCCACACATGGGTCTTGTTTCTATGACAACAGTATCTTGACAACATATTGCCACTCGAACCACTTTTATACGATCGACTAGCATCACCCCATTGCTCTTTATTATCTGTTTGTTTTTCTTAGGCTTGGAATAGATAGACACGTCCTAGCCATCTCCTCCATTTGCTTGGTTACCAGGGTGTCCCACCCATATGATTGATTGCCTAAAAAGAGTGACAGCAATGACATCGGTGCCATTCTGGGAAAGTTGCCAGATTTTCAACTAGAAGTGCTTGGAGCAGCTGAACAAAAAAGGCAGGGCGCTCTGAAAAAGAGAAGCTAGTTGCAGCGATTTTTTCTCTAGCCAACCATATACGGCCGCATACTTTCTTTTCTCATTGGGGACCATTGAAAAAAAGATGTGCTCAGAAAAACACACTTTATGGCACTCAGAAAAAAAAAGCACTATATGGAACCTTACCCTTAAAGAGAATGACGTGCTTGCTTTTACCCTAGAAAGCATGCGAGTCATTGATCTCTTTTATGTACAACAGCTTTTATGAATGCACTGCATTTCCCTATTAGACTAGTCCAAACTTAATATGGAGGGAAATCTTCATTTGATTTCATCTATTAGGCAAGTTTCCTTTTTTTTCTTCCCCACAGCACCTTATTGATATTCATAACCAAACCCTCGGTAGAGCTATTATTAGGAGCAGCTCTCTGAATCTCCTGCTCTGTCACTGCTCTCAGCACAGCTGAAATCTGAACGCACATGTCCATTTTAGCTGTCCATGGTCTCTTATCTGAAGACAGATTGCTCAGCCTTGCTCCGATTCAGTTATTTACTTGCAAAATTACATTTGCTTCATGAGATGTGTGGGTTGACTGATTACGTTCCTGGTTAAATAGCAGATCTGTTTATCTTTTGAATTAATCCAGGTATTCTGATGGGCTTTCATTTGGGATTTGCACTCTACATGTCCATCCTTCAGCGGTCTATTTCTCTTCTGCATTATCTTCACATCTATACCTTTGGGTGAGGCACCACAAATCGCATCTCTGCTCCAAACTGTTTGAATCGAGGCAATAACAGAGGTCCAGCAGAGCTGAAATTATAAGTACGTAGTAATTAATTGGGGAAAATTATTTTTGAGATTCAGCTTTTAAGGAGCCAGCAACACAGAGGTATTTTTTTGTTTGGTCTTGTGAGGATTTGGCTTTGCTCTTTTCTTGACCTTGGCCTCCAGGCATCTGAAGGTATTCGGTCACTCTGGTTCCAGGCAAGAGGAGATTTAGAAGATTGCAGCCAAAACGTCAGGATGTCTAAAGCCCAAGGAAATATGCAGAGTTGAAGATGAGCGCTCATACCATGCTTCTTGGACAGGTCTTGATGCTGGCTCCTGCAATAATCCTTTTGTGTAAATATTGCAGACTCAACACTGCTCTCTGGGCAGCTGATCGTGAGCTGGCTGCAGAGATGGGGCTAGGCTGCCGTACACTAACATCATGCCAAAGTGCCAGTTTGACCCAAACCCGCTGTTTGGTGCATCTGCACAGCCGGAACAGTGCATATGACAGCATGGAACCTTGGCTAGGAGAAGTGCTGAACTTCCCCCTACCTCTGTGCGAGGTCATGCCTCACGTCCCATCTCTCACGCTTGTTATGTCAGTAGCTGTGGATTGACTGCTAGACAAGAGGATTATCAAACATCGGTGGTTTCTGTTATGGCAAATATTCTTCTTGAACATATTGAAGAATATGCAATGCTCATCGTATCTGCTTTTTTTTTTTTAACTATAAGTGGCATCTGTCCAGAAGACATGACTTTCAGAGATTTAAAATGGAGGGCAGCTTAAGTGTATTATATGTATTCTGTACATTGTGACGTTCTTCAAGTTCACACTTATGTGACTATTGTAACTTGCACTAAATCAAATTGATTATGGTACTATAGGTATAATTGTTTATGGCTGAATGCAGCAATGTTTACCATTCAACTAATGTTTTTTGTATTTGTATTGTAATAGTGGTTGTTGTTGTTCACAGGATTGTGACTGTACTGCCCTAATATTACACGGTAATAAGATAATTGTTTAATCTGATATTGGTATTGTTTACATATAAATGACTCATGCATACACTGTACACTACAGGCCAAAAGTTTGAAAATAGTATGACTTTTTGGGGGGGGCATCGTTACATAATATGGTGGTCAGTATAAAAAGAAGAGTCCCCAAAATAAAAGGTTCCTCCGTGTTGAAAGACCTCTTTTGATTTCCTTAAGAACATCGGTCCATTTTTTTTAACCTCATTTTAAAATGAATAATCGTTTTTCACCAGACAGATACTTTTATGGAGGGATTGTTTTTAGCTTGTTTTTGTTTGGCAAGATTCATGCATCCAAAAGGTCTTTAGGAAACCATAAAATAGTCCTTCTAGAATACTCTGAAGAACCATTTCTAGCACCTATGTTTGCGAGTGTAATGGGCTGTAATCAACAGAGACCCTGAGGGCTTTTTGTCTGTAATACATCAGGATAAGTGTATTAATCTTAGGTTGAACTAGATGCCAATAAACACGTTGGTTGTTAGTGGAATCACTTAATTTGAAAATATTTTTAGACTTGAAACATCCATTGCTTGTTTTCATACAGTTGGCCTATACCAGGGGTCGGCAACCTTTAACACTCAAAGAGCCATTTGGACCCGTTTTCTACAAAATAGAAAACACTGG
>JAQLOM010000003.1:11691129-11708115 GCA_030068315.1 Chrysichthys thysi
ACATGCAAACTCCACACAGAAAGGCACCCGTGCCGAACCCGGGGCTCGAACCCAGGACCTTCTTGCTGTGAGGCGACCGTGCTAACCACTCAGCCACCGTGCCACCCAATAACAATAATAATAATAATAATAATAATAATAATAATAATAAGAAGAAGAAGAAGAAGAAGAAGAAGAAGAATTATCACCATCATCGTTATCATCTTCTGTTTTTCTGAGATTACATAAGCAGTAAGAGGTACAGAGTACACAGGTGATAAATACATAGGTTATATAAGAGCTATGGCCAAATCATACAAAACAAGCAAGTACATATGTGCATCCTGCCTGTGAATGCAGTATGGTCTGTGTAGGATATAGGCTAGAGAAGGTGCAGTTTTATTTAGCAAACAAAGAAAAACACACATTTTATTTCAATAGCCAATATACAGTGTAGAAACAGTTGCAGTGATGATGTGAGTAAACATCACTAGATGGCAGGATAGCTGTACTCACTGGGAATTTCTCACCTGTCCCTAGGCTGTGTGACCAGATGGTGGAGCTGTTTCCTCAAGTTGCAAAAAGCTCAAAGGTGACTTGTTGGAGTCTTGGTGAGTTCCTTCATTAAAGCTCCTTTACTATTCAGTGGATATAAAAAAAAGTCTACACACTGCTCTTAAAACTACATTGCAAGTCATGTTCAGAAGTAGTATCATAAACTTATCAGCATTTTAGTGATTCTTCTCGGTTTCATCTGACTGTCAAAGCACATGTGGGATCTCATTGTTGAAAGGTATTAATGAGGAGAGGGGAACAAAACAAATTCCAAAATATTTGATGTACAAGGGTTACAAAGAACAGGATGTTCCTCCAAAACTGATGAAAGGGCAAGAAGAAAACCACAGGGAGGTTGCCATGTCACTACAATAACATTAAAGGAGTGGCAGGAAAACTTGATGTGCCCTGGTGACTAATGATGGGCAAATGAATCTTCATGAAGCACAGAAGCATTCCAGCCAATTTTGTTGAAAAGTGGTTCATTTTGGCTTCAAATGCTCATTAGAGCTTCCTGCTAGCCAAGTTTAGAGTATTAAATTGTGCAAGACAAAGTCCATTGCACATCATTATGTTAAACTGCTGTTATTCACAGTAGGCATTGCAAATATTATTTGTATTCATCCATCAAACGTTCTAGATTGACTAGCATTTATTTTAGCTTAGTTGCATTTTGTGTTAAATAAAAGCTACATAATATTCATACTAATGTGGACTGAGGTGTTGGTCAGGACTAATGTGCTGGGGGGACTGTAAAGATGTGCTTTTACAACTTTATTTTTATTTAGAAACAAAATTAGTTCCATCGTTTTGGGGCTGACTTATTTTCTTAAAAATTGTTTCGCCGGCCTTTGAAAAGACACTTTCACATCAATGTGGGTTTTTTTTTGTTTTGTTTATTTTTTCATTTCAACTGCATTAAAATCCAATGTTGTTGTCTCTAAAAGTGACTGTAATTCTGAAAAAAGATTACATTTGTACTTTCTGGAAGCACTGATGCGATTCTCAGAGCTTTACTTCCATGTTTATAAGTATCTGACACTTGAAATGAGTTACTTGTGTATCATCCTGGAAGCTTTGTTTGTCATAGATCATGTGATTATACTCGTTACAACCCTGGAGAGCAGAAAAGCATCTCATTACTTACAACACATCAAACATTGACATCAAACCATATATCCTTGTTATAGACTTCAGATCAATGAAAAGATTATACTTTTTCCCCATTCTGATGTTTGATTTGAACATTATCTGAAGCTCTTGCCCTATATCGGCATGGTTTTATGCATTGTGTTGCTGCCATGTGATTGGCTCATTGGATAATTATATAAATGAGCAGGTGTGCAGGTTTTCCTTATTAAGTGGACCATGCTGCAACATTCAGTTTTCTTTAATGTAAATCATTATACTTGTATCTAGATCAATAAACATGGCGTTTATTGTCATTCAAAGTGTGAGTACATTTTTTGGGACACCCTGCATGTATTGCCATGCAATTGCCTGACATGAGCTTTATCCTATATTCATTATTGATTGTATGATTGTCTTACTCCAGACACCCTGCTCTGGGGAAATCCCAATTTCCCAGATCTGCAGTTTGAAACCATGCTCACTTCCCAAGTCTCTGCCAACATAAATTGCTCAACCCTTCTAAGCAGGTCCACTTAAACATTTTCTCATTGACTCATTACTCATTTCACTCTGTGAATATATATACACTTCTCAGTTGCTTATTTGCATTCCCAGGTTATACTGCTTAGCCACTGTTACTCATGTTCCGGTATCTATTTGTTGTACATGAACTTGCTTTGGTTTTCAATTTCTTTTTACATCTGTTTGTGCACTGTTTATTGTTTTTGAGCCAATTACCTTGTTTTTTGGCTTTGGCTTTGTTTTGCCCTGTTTGTAATCTTTTTTAATTGTATAATTATTTTTTGATTCAGTGTTTATTTTAACTTACATATGTATCCATTTTGTCTGGTCCAATTCTGACACACTTGAAAAAATGAAATAATATGCTGTAAACCACAGCGTAATTGGAATTCTCAAATCTGGTTGGTCAGAACTTGTTTGATTGAAGTGAATTTTCTATAACATCAGTTCTGACAATATTTCTTTTTTTTATTACCATGTTTATATTAATATACTGATTCTAATAATATGTTGAAAACAGCCAGTCCACACAGACCTGTACAGAGTAGGCTTCACATGTTCTTATCCTAATTACATACTGAATTAAAAACATGTTATTTAACAAAGAGAAAATTATAATCATTATGATGAAGTTTTTTTTTTTTTGAAGAGACCTTTATTTAAATGTGACATGTCATGAAAAACTCAATTTTCAGTGCTTTTGCACATAAATTTGGGTATCTGGAGTGCCTACCAACCTACAAACTCTACAATAAGACAACCTAGTCAGTTTCTTTTGAGATGCCTAGATCAGAAAACATGTCATTCAACAAGCCGTTCAGATCTGTCTCTCTGCCTTACGTCAACGGGGAGATCATTAGGATAACACCATGCTTCATCTGTGTATTTCTTACTTTGCAAAGGTGTGCCTTTTTTTCTTACAAGCACTGGACCCATTAGCATTATGTAAAAGTGAACTAAGCACAGGGATGCTTACACCGACCCCAGCCTTCGCGGACAGAAGAGTTGAATTTATGACATTTTCAGGCCATATACAGTGCTAAGCATTTAAATGTGGAGTATGTGTGTAATCATTACTGTCATTTGGTAGATGCCCTTATCCAGAGCGACTTACATTTTTTATCTCATTTATACAACTGAGCATTTTGAGGTTAAGGGATTTGAACTCCCGACAAGTAGTACAACATCTTAGCCCCCTGAGCAACCCCCTGCCCAATTTCAAGCTCAATTCGGAGGAAATGTTGTTGGCAGCACAATATAGGCACCTGTTGTATATAATATACATTGGGCAGTGTAATTTATTACAAGTTTCCATGTACAGACAGGGTAACACTGATAAAGCTATAGCCTATGCTGCAATCTTTCATAAATAACAATGGCATTGGGATGTACAATCTTGTCAGATTAACATACATGCTATCACAAAAAAAACCCTCAGCCGTGTCATAATAATATTATGTCTTTAAGTTAGCATGCATGCCCAGAGTTTTTTTGTTGTACAACAGTCAAATTTGCACAACAACTGCACGCAACTTGGAATAGTAGCATGCTAAATTAACATAATCAGAAGCATACACAGTATGCTACTGTCACTAATACTGTATCTAATGCAGGGAGATGAAAGTGCACCAAGATCAGCTAGTCATCTAAATTAACCTTAGAAACTTGGAAATGCCCCAACACTGTGATGCAAACTTGAGTGGCAAGCTAGCCAACAAATCTAGACAGCAACCAATGCAAGACCACTTATTATCAGTACGAAAGTGTGAGTGTTATCTAGTAAGTTTCTAACATCATCTTGAGATAGGCTTGCTCATTAGGAATATATGTGCATGTATACAGTGAGCCCCCACAATTACCATGGTTCACCTATCATGGGTTCAATGCATCGCGGATTTTCAAATTTTGATTTGCGGAATTTTTTGGCTTTTGCGGGACTCTGGAATATAAAATATAATTTAAAAAAATGTTAATTCAAACATTTAAAGAACATTTCAATCGAAATAAAACAGTATGCACTGTATTTCATTAGCGGATGAACAGTGAAATTGGCTGTGTAAGCCGCTTCAGCTAGTAAACAGGAAGTGACCTCACCGGCAGTAAGTACGCATGTAAAATTTTATATGCTGTTAAAATTATGTATGTTTAAGAGCATAGGACGTGTTTATAAACGAGTGGAAATGAGCTTTTGCAGTGTTGCTGCATGTAGTTGAACTTACCTCAATTGGGCTACAATTATTTTGCACAGGGGGTACATGCATGGGGTAGCTCAGGGGGTTGAGACGTTGGACTACTGAATGGAAGGTTGTACTGCCAAGCTGCCACTGCTGGGCCCTTGAGCAAGGCCCTGAACCACAAATGCCCAGTTGTATAAATGAGAAAAAACAGTAAGTCGCTCTGGATATGGGCAACTGCCAAATGACAGTAATGTATTGTAAAGCCATCCTCCCTTTTACAAGTCAATGTAGCATCAAAATGATTTTGAAAGGGCCCAGCTCACCCTTCCCAGAATCATCACAATCGTCTTCTTCCGCTTGATGTTAAACTCCACACAGAAAGTCACCCATGCCGAACCCAGGGCTCAAACCCAGGACTTTCTCACTGTGATATGACAATTACTGTTTGCTAACCACTCAGGCACCGTGCCGCCCCCTGTCAAGAGACCTATTTTTTAAATTGTTTCAACAAGTCTCTTGTGTTTTTGTATGATTAATCTGTATATAATGGACCCGAACCAGCCTCAGCCATCTCGCGGGTAGCTGTGAAGGAACGAAAAGTTAAGGCATACTTTGTTCAAAGCCTTAACCTTTGGCATATGAATGAAGGAAAGGTTTGTGGGTTTCAAATGGCTCACTACCAGTGAATTTGTGGAGGTTTTGCTGCACAGAGAGCTAGCAGGTCCACTCACATGCTTTCAAACAAAAAGAGGCACTGGATTCTGGGAAGGGTGCTGGCCCCTTTAATTAAACATAAGGTAAAATTCTTTAATACATAATGTTGCTTTAAATGAAAAGTACAGCATCAGCTAGCTAGTGAATTATGTGTTCAAAATGTATGTTACAAGATATTAATTTCTTGTTTATAGAACTGTCGTATAAAGGCAATATCGCACAAACAAGAGTGCTGTTGTACTGTTGGATACTGATCTTAACCATGGCACATGCCCTCTGAGCTTGATTCATTGTGCATGTTTTTTTTCTTCTTCTTTTTTTCGCAAAAGTACTGCTACTTACAAAACAAACACACACAAAAAGGAAATACTGTATATAACAAGAGACTGCTGGATTTTGTTTTGTTGAACTCACAGGAGTGAGTACTCTGATGAATAGTGGTCCCAAATATTATTTGCTTATGATTAAGACACTTATTTTTTAATATTCTTACAATTTTTTGAGGCTTCTGAACTGTTAATCAGCTGTTGAACAAATGGTTAATATCTTGCCTGGAGTTCATCATTGAAATGATTCCTTGTCATGCCACCTCAGCAGAGTCAATTCCGTGCTTGCTTTAGTTTAGAAACATACTTTCATGTATAAATAGGCCTAACGGGTACACACCATACATGTTCTTGTTTCAGCTGGATAATGAATGGGTGTTTGAAAAATAGTAAATGAGAGAAAGGCACTGTAATTACATCTGCCCATGTTCCCAGAGAATCATAGTGATCAGAGTGCCACTGCACATCCAACCGCTTGTTAACTGCTTACTCGTTAGGCATTTGACCTCTTAATTGCCTCAGTAGTAAAATGAGATTTTGTGGTCAAGGGTAGGGCCTTGACTTTATTTTTTTCCAGTCATGCTCTGCCTCTCCTTGTTAGCTGATGGTGTATGCTCCATGGTAGGCTCTTCCTGTTGATCACAGAGGAGTGTACATATTTATGTCTGTGTTAATTCGATCTGGTTCTTAAACGGCTTCAACCTTTCCAGGCTAAAGGGCTTGCGGGTTTTTGTGTACAGGTAGCAAGTGTGACCACATTGCAGGAGATTATAATGGTTGTGAAATTCAGGTTTTTGTATGAGCTGTTATTATTCAACTGCCTCTGCCATGTCTGTGTCCATGATGTCATCAGATATAATCACTGTGATGCATGAGTCTGCCAAACAGTGGTTGGATTTGTTTACTTAAGCCATAACATAGCAAATCTTAACAACAACAGCAACTAATAAAAGTATAAGGTGTCTTTTGCGCTCACCAATGAAATATTTTGAGATCTATTCTTTAATTTTGACATTAGACGCAAATGTCAAATCCCTGTACCGATATTTTGCCGCATTCCCCCTAAATGTCCATTAATATCCATGCTGACATTGGCATTTATAGGTTATTATCTATTGCATTATGCCAATGTCTTTGGAGACAAGTGCTGTTCACGGCAAGGATTTCCCTTTTTTTTTCTTTTCCTGACCCAGAACCCACAAATTTCACTACAGCGCTATAAATCATGAATAAAGCATTCCTCAATCACTATTGCAACTACACTGACTAAAAATAAAACAACTTGCAGACATTTTGGGTCATGTGTTTAGTAAAACCAAAGCATGTGCACCACCCTTGTATTGTTCTGTACTTGTACTTATACAGAACATTGTATTGTTGTGTATTGACTGTGACATTAAGATATGATCATATATGACACCACCTTGATTTGGTATTTATCACATGCCAGCAGCAAAAGATAACACTATGGAGGAGTACATTTCTGAAGTACTCAGGTTTGTATTTGAACTGACCCAACACATATGAGCTTTTGTTTTCACTAACCTAGATCTCAGAAATGTCTGCAACCTAATTTGGATTGTAAGGGTGATTATGGAAGATCGCCTGTAGAGCTGCCTCGGGCCACTATGAATACTCTGTAAGGATTGGCCAATGCACCCTCAGTTGTAGCATTTGTAAAAGATGTCCTCAGATATATGCGAGAAAAGTTCATCACAGCGTACCTTAACAATATTTGAATTTGCTCCCATTCCATCAAGGAGCGCATTTAACTTGTGAAATGCATTTTACAAAGACTCTTGGACAATACATGAGCTGTAAAGTTCATGTTCCTATTCTTGCATTTCTAGGATACATTATTAGTAAAGAGGGAGTGCTCAAGGAGCTTTCAGTCGAAAGGCCAACACCCAAAATGAGTAAAGAACCTACCATTCTTGGGCTTTGCCTTAATCCACTCAAAGCTAGATGGACCCTATACTATTACTATACCTATACCTTAAACCTTCCTGGCTCCACACTAAAAATGATTACCCAGCCAAAAGAATTTACTAGAAGCAAGATTTGGGGTCATTACATAAGACAGTGAAATTTCCCAAGCACATGAAAACCATCGCATTCCTCTTCACTGCTCTAATGTACCACTAATATTCATGATGATAAATGGTTTACTGCCCTCTCATTATTAGATACTCCTCAAATTTGAATAGTGGTGGGATTCCATGCTCTCTGACATTCAGAGATTTGTTAGGTCCTATTCCACCTGCAGTCTTGACCATTCACCAATGTCTATCAGATTCACTCAACATGACCACTATTCTAGTAATCACTGACCATGTCTCCGAATCACTTAGTTTAATCCACTTTTACCCATGACTTTTGAAAAATACTGATTTTATATTTCAGCACCTATTTAAGAACTTTGACATGCCTGAAGATATTGTTTCAGCTCAAGGCACATTACCAGTCTGGAAAGATTGGGGCCTAACCTTAAGGCATTGCAACTAGGAATTACGTTGATCTCTTCAAATAGGGACTTTTGCTCTGAGGATGCAGAAAGGTGATGCAGCCATACATTAGGCACTTAAAGATTATTTAACATATCTGTTATGTGACTTATAAACTTGAACGGCCAAGACAATATTGTTTATCTCCTTTTGATTCTGTAAGATCCTGAACCTCTCGAAGAAGGGTCACCAGCAAGCATTCTGTCAGTACCTTTGGATTTGGGAATACAACCTGCTTACACTATATGAGAGATACTGGATTCCAGATGTTGGATTGGTAGGATGCAGTGCTTGATTGTCTGGGAATGATACAGGTCTGAGGCTAGATGTTTGCTCTAGATCCAGCTCATGAACAGAGAATTACATTCTCATCACCCAAATTATTATCACTATATTCCTGAGATGAGCAAGTTGTATCTTCTCACAGTGTTTTTTAGCTTCATTAAAAATCACCTCATGTTCCTCAACTCACAAAAGCAATTACAAACCCTGTCACATGACACGTCATATGATCGATGTTTACAAGAGTCTGGACTTTTGAATAGTTACATCTGTTCATGATCACACATAATCCTATAAATGGCCTGGACAATTATCAATTCTTTAAATTTTTCACTCAGACTTTTAACAGAGCTTTTAGCTTTTTTTTTTGTCTAGTTGTATTTTTTTTTGCCTTTTCCCAGTCTGTTTAATCCCTTTGCTCACGTCACATTCTTGAGCATAGTTTTGCCCTGAGCATTTCAGTGAAAACCTGCCTGTGAAAATATTTGCGGGAAAAAACATCAGCTGTAAATTGTACTTCCAACATACCTCTTTTCTATATTAAAGGCTGTACCATAGTTAAAGAAAAATACAAATTGCATGAAAGTGCATAACTGGCTCCACATTAAATACTGTAAGTGGGTAAGTAGTATTTATAGTCCACAGTGTACTTTCCACATTGTTGATGCTCTTGGCCGCTGTTGTGCTTTGGTCACTTTTGTCCTGTGCCATTATGGCAGCAAGAGCTTGACCAAACTTGAAATTTTAGTTACATCAAGATCCCTTTGAAGTAATGAAATGCATAAAAAAGGTCACTTGGTTGAAGAGAAGTATTGCACTACAAAGATATATAACGCTTCACGAATAAGCAGTTAACAAGTGTTTGGATGTGCAGCGGCATCTTCATTGAGTCTGAGTTCTACTTGCATATTCGTATATATTTCTACACTTTCTACACAAGAGTTAGATACATGTTGAAATTTAATATTTTGGGGGGGGCAGAAAAATTCCGTGCGGGGGGGTTGCCGTTTCTGCGGCACCCCTGAGGATGTCAGACGGCATCCCGGTTGGAAACACTGTTTTAGATTAAAAAATGTTTTAAATTGTTGGAATGAGTTGGTATACATGTTGGTAAAATAAAAAGTGTAAGAAAAATGACATAATAGGACATAATAGTGAAAAAGACAAAATGATAAATGTAAACATCTGTTTTTATTAAAGTTCTTGCATGTCTACTTCTACATACGTTCTCCAACAGCAAACGGAGGCCACATTTCCTTTACATACCCGACTAAGTGCATCACTTTAAAGTGCCAATCACAAATCTCTGAAACTAGTCTTGCAATTTTTCTTCTTTAAGAATTGACTAAAATTTACATTATGTAAAAGATTTAATAAATACATTTAAATTGCATAAATACTTACAAGTCTTAAAATCAAATTTCAATCAGGCATAATTCTTTTTTTTTTTTTTTAACTCTCTCATCACAGGTCACAATCTCCCTAAGCTGAGCCCATGGTAAGGTCTACTATACAAAATAAATACCTTACAGGTTTTATTTGTACAGGTATAAAACAGCACAGCACACAAAAATAGTGCACATTGTTTTGCATAACAAACTCACATACTGCCGGAATGCCGTGATCCACAGTGTCCATAATTGTTAGGCTGCTTAGGAAAAAATGTTGATGGCAATGACGAGGTTTATTTAAACTGGCAAGAAAAAAGTCCTCAATGGGATTTCTAAATACAATGCAACCAAAACAACGTATAGTACTAAATCCTCCTTAGTTCGAAGAATAAAATATTATGAACTGAATTTTACTAAATATAAACTCTACTTTTGTACATGAATAAATATGACTAATAATATAAAACTAAAAGCGACAAATGTAAAAATCTCAACATTAGCACAGCAGGAGGTGTTGGGAATGTTGGCATATTAATTTTATTCTAAAAAAAATCCTTAACCTAGTAAACACATACAAACTCATAGTTATAATAGTACTTCCCTACTGACACAGAGACTGAGATTTAATGGCTGTTTTCTTTCCACACATTTATATTCGTTGAATTTCTACTTTAAATATGAATGATATTTTTAGAAACACTAATCCAACTCTTGCATCAGAGACTTGGACTTTGATTTGTAAAATACACAGTCGCATGAAGATGAATGCATGCATATGTGTTAATAATAAGAGCTGTAGGGGGGGGGAAACCCACATGACTATCCCATCACAGATGGCGTATGAAAAAAACTCACGTTTGGGCTCTGTCCTGGTACAGGACTTGTGTAGTGATATTTGGGGAGAATGAGCAGTTTGCCGTGTTCCTTCACTTGCATCTGCTGTGGCTTTCACAAGCCTGTGCTATTGGCCCATGCAGGGAAAAAGTCCAGGTGGAACATTGCCTTCCCCCAGGTGTTGATGGCCAGCGTGACGCAGAGGATCCCTATAATGTTCATCATTATGCCGGCTTTTGCCTTGAATAGATCAAATCCACCAAAAGATTTGATTAAAACCAGAATAAACACAACACCATGACAGTAGAGCATATGGGACCTAATAATAAATGTATAATGGTCATTTGTAAGGTAGTAAATAGCACTGAAATTTTAGATAGATTTTGTTATTGAAGGGTAATATGCAATCAAGAATTCACTGCACTAATGTAACTGCTTAACCTAACTGAAAAGTTGTCAAACTACTCATCAATCAGAGAATGGATAGTTTTCATGAGCATGATAATTATCTAAGAGAGAAGTCTCACCATGTCCGACACCTTGAGGTAGCCGTGGGAGAATACGATAGCATTGGGGGGCGTTGCCACGGGTAACATGAAGGCAAAAGAGGCGCTGAGTGTACAGGGAACCATGATATACAAGGGGTTCATTCCAATGGAGTGTGCCTGAAATGCAAAAATGAAAACATTATATGCATGACATTCGCTTAAACCTCTACTATAATTCTCTAATTCAGATCTCTAATTTAAGTGGTGGTTTTCTGTACTGTGAGCTATTATTTAGCATGTGTAATTAAGCTGGGCTCTTTCAGGATGATACATCCAAGGCTGACTCACGTCTGCAAGAAAGCAGCCGCTCCTCGGAACCATTGCACAACTAGGGAGCAAACCATAACATAACAGCTGACGCATTGTAATTTAAGCTTTTGAGACATGGCTTAGATCTTTTTTGGGTGTTAAACAATGGAGGAGGTCGAGGGTTTCTCTGTGTGCTTATGAAATGAGTATAACAGATATAAAGATGTGCTTAAACAGGCTTAAACAGAAAGGGCCTTTATTAAGGCAAGACACTACAAGTAGGAACAACAACTGTATCATGGCAGTCATTAAGCTCTGCCCACTTGGCACAGAGACACCACTTCATATATCGCTAACGGGCAGGGGGTTGCTCAGGGGGTTAAACCATTGGACTACTGATCGGAAGGTTGGGCATTCAAAGCCAAGCTGCCACTGCTGGGCCCTTGAGCAAGGCCCTTAGCCCTTGACTACTCATAAATGTAAGTTGCTCTGGATAAGGGCGTCTGCCAAATGACAGTAATGTAATGTAATTATATAGTCCCTAATTCAAAGAATATCTCAGAGGAACGTTCCCAAAATCCTGATTATTTTTGAAGTCGTTCGATTTTACACTGCAAAATGTCATAATATATGTTTTATATAACGGTGCATTTATACAACTGAGCGGATGAGGGTTAAGGTGCTTTTTTTAACTGTAAACTGAATTATATGACTGTACTGTACAGAAGTATTTTCTTGAATAAACACTAAACTGTTTATTCAACATTCTTTTATTAATATAAACTTTATAATGTAAATAAGTCCCAAAAGGCTTGACTGTACTTCAGCATCAGCCTTGCAAGGTTCAGGATGATTTTAAACAGTATATGGCATGTTGAACCATTTTCAACCAATGAAATGGCAACGTGTATTAATTTGGGAAGAAGTTCGCTATTAACACCAGCATGTATTTGTGATGTGCTTTTTTTTTTGTTTATCACAGTACAGTAATATCATTCAGTTTACATAAAAAAAAACCACCTTAACCCTCATCTGCTAAGCTGTATAAATGCACCGTTATATAAAACATATATTATGACATTTTGCAGTGTAAAATCGAACGACTTCAAAAATAATCAAGATTTTGGGAACGTTCCTCTGAGATATTCTTTGAATTAGGGACTATATAATTACATTACATTACTTACAAAATGTAAGTTGCTCTGGATAAGCAGGTCTGCTAAACGCTGCATATATAAATGTAGTGTGTAGTACCTCTTTAATTAGATGAAGCCTCATTTGCATAAAAAGTGAAGTACCTCTTTAATTAGGTGAAGTCTCATTTGCATAAAAAAGTCTCATTTATTTCATGTAAAAATGTTCCAAGACAAACGTACTTGTCAAAATATCAACTGTCAGAAATTGTTCACTATATTAACCACTTTCAATAAATTCCCCTATTCACTTCCAAAATCCTTAAAAGAAAATAATATTTTGTCAAGCACTTAATCAGTAAGAAATCAATATGGATACAGAAATAGTATATGTAAATGCACTTGTTCCTCATTAACTCTCACTTTCTTTTCTAACTCCTTTCACAGCTCTTTGTCTCTCCATTTATTTATGAATGTCCTGCCTGAATGTTACTCCTGCCCGGTCCATTTGCAGCCAAGTCACATTGCAGATCTTTGTATGTAACTAAAGAACAGCAGAGTGGTGCAGTTTGGGGATGGCAGGAGGACAATTCGGTTGCCTGTGAGCACAGATAGGAAACTAAATTTGGCTGCTTGAGAACTTGGCTGTCTGGTGAAGGGGCCTCTAAAAGGGACTGAAGTAATTCAGTGAAAAATGAATGGACAATCAGACGTTGTGGATCTGGGCCAGAGTAGCACTTCAATGCTTGTCTTCAATGGCTCACACCCACACAGAGTGTACACTCGCATCAATCACCTACTACTATTACTATTACAGTAAAATGAAGCCTGGAGTGTGTTTCATCATGACTTTCTTTTATGTTGTCCTTACCATAGAGGCCAGGACAGGGAGGAAGAGGGTAGCTGTGGCCACATTGCTGGTGCATTCAGTGAAAGTGGATATCAGGAGACAGAGGACAATGGCAATGGCCCAAGGAGGAATACTATGCAGAGGCGTTAACTGATTACCCATCCATCTGGACAGGCCCGATTCCTGGAGCAACAGTGACAACAGTTTAAAAATAGGCAAAACATGTTGACAGATTAACATCGTGGCACCTTAAAGTATAAGAGCAATTATTCTGATCTTTTGCACTTGTTCAATCTACACTTTGCGAAAAACAGTTCCTCAACAAATAGATTCTATTTGGAAATCTTTTTAAAAGGAAAACCAGATTTAAATCTTCATGCAGCCTTTATAACTTCTTCCAGATGGACAAACTGAAAAGCTCTTAAATGTACTATATGGAGTCCTTTATTAGAACGCGGAACGCAAAGCCCACATTAGGTAGGAGGAGAAAATGGTATATGGTTAAATATTACCTCACTCCCTTTGGCCAGCGCAAATCCTCCCCCAAGGAGCAGAACTATGTTCCAGGGCATTTTCCTCTGAGCTACCTGCCATGTAAGCAGAGCTGGCATGGGGATACCCAGAAACAAAACAAACCGGTGACAGTATTAGTTATGAGTGAATGACTTGCACATCACTTCACAATTCATCAGTTTTGTGACAATAAGGTGTTTCCCACCTGGACCAAGACGAGCAGGGAGCCAGCAACAGAACACTGGTGGTGTTGATGGCAGAATGAAGAGAAGCACAGCGATGAGAACTGCCACCGTGGCATCTGTCACATACCTGATGTTTTGGTAACAATGGGAAATTATTCTATATTCAGTACCATGTTTAATCCCAGCCATGTCCATAAGCCACAGTTATGATTTTGTTAGCATGCAACAAAGCAAATGAAAGCTTTGCAAGCACAATGTAACCCATACTCAGCTTCAGAGTTGAACGTGTGTGTGGCCCAGCCAGCCACAAATCCGGGATCCCGGGTGAACCACAGGACCACAAGTAGAATGAAGAGAGCCAACACACTGAACTCCCCGTACGTCATGGGTCCCAGCAGCCGGTGCTGCTCTCGGATCACATTGTATGCCGCAATCTCTTTCTCTGTCTTCACTGCCTTGCAGCCCCATGTCTTCCTGAAGCTGGAGGATGGAAGCCAAGAAGAAACAGACTGTGGGACTTGGTTGTAGTGGTTAAACAAGGGTTAGCATTAACAACACCTACTTGAACCCCATGAAAAGAAACTGTAGCCACAGCCAGGCTAAAGCTAGCATCAGGATCATGTTTGGAAATGCAAAGCCAAACCAGGATGCAAAATTGATGACATCACCATTCTGTGGAAACAGTCTAAAGGAAAAGGAAGAGACGATCACTGAATGAGATAATAGAATTTAATGAGAAAGGATGGAAGGAATAACACAATTGTAGCGTAAGAAAGAAAAGGAAGGCTATGAAATTCTTTAAAATGTAAGGTAATCATCAGGACCTGGATGGGACACTCACTGATTCATTTGGCCCTTGAGTACCAGGTTAGGGCCGGTGCCTGTGAGCGTGGCTGTTCCCCCAATGCTGGCAGCATAGCACACACACAATGTCATGCCTTTACAGATCTGTTTTCTATCTGCTGCCTCTTGATGCCTGGTAGCTTCAGTTGACATGTTCAGACCACTTAACACCACTGCAGGGCAGAAAATGATCACAGGAAACAAAGATCTCACATATTAAAGTACAACACATTCTCTTAGGTAGGGCTCAATGTAGGATGTAGGAATATAGCATACATGGCAATGGCCACATGTCTGACCTTGCCCGTCTTTTTGTTTAGCAGACTCATTGTTTTGTGCGTCTGGTGCCTGGTTGGGCTCTGCGCTGGAGTTGAGCGGGACTGTTTCGATTTCCGGGTTGTTCAGTTGCTCTAAGACTGCCTGCACTATGGGAACCATCATCGCTGTAGTGGCGGTGTTACTGATCCACATGGAGAGGAAAGCTGTAACACCCATGAACCCTAGCATTAGCCTGTGTCCAAACACAGAAGAACAAAAGGAAACAAATAAAGAAACTTCAAATAAAAGCTGGCAGCTTCTTAAGAACTCCATGGGTTTAATTAGTGGTCACCTACAGTGCTGGACGCACTCCTACGAGGAGAAGCACTCGGAGAGCAATGCGCTTGTGCAGGTTCCAGTGCTCGACAGCTACTGCCACCATTAGGCCACACACAAACAGCATATTAGTGTCCTTTAGATACTGAATGCACACCTGGGGAATGACAAGAGAATAAAAAATACAGGTAATTTAACAACCATAATTTATTGGAAAAGGAAAAAAAAGATCAGTGTGGTATTACTGTAAACCAGTGATGCGTAGAAACATCAGGTTAGAGCGTAAATACTGAGACACCTGTTTTGACTTCATGATGCCGAACAAAGGAAAGAGGAGAGCGGGCAGAAGAGATGTCACAGCCAGAGGGAGAGCTTCTGTACACCAGTAGACTGCCATCAGTGAGATCACGTAAGCACAGCTGGCCTCCTGAAATACACACAGACATCAGACCGTACACTCAAATTTTGTTGTACAAGCACCTATGGAAAAAAGATCATGATTTAAAAAAATGTTAAACCTAGAACTCCTGAGAGATCTTTGGTTATTGCTTATAGTTCTGTGTGAATTTTATAAACCAACCGTTTCTTTAAACGGTTGAAACGGTTCCAAGTAGGGCTTAATTTTTGTAAAACATGAGGTATTGGAACACAAAGGGAGAGATGATCCAGCAAATAATGACAAAGTGAAATGTCCTGAAACATATAGAGACAATACTGTCACAATATGTGCTTAAGCACCCATCAAACTTTCTGATCAAAACATAGAGTTGTATAAACATACATTATGGTAACAATATAACATCAGTGGAAACAACCCAAGTACTGATATTAATGAAAGAAATCTTTCTTAGCTTGCCTAATTATTCAAATTACTCCACAACATAGTCACGTAACTAACAACATGTATCAGTTTCCTCCTTATGTCGCAATTTCCTCTGTCTGTCTTTTGTCTGAGGCAGATCAGTGTCCTTTAGCAGCATGGTTCTCAAACAGGGGTCTTGGGACCTCCAGAGGTCCTTGAAGTTTTCTTTTGGTACACTGGTGAGAATCATAATCCACACAAACACACACAAATGTACATTATTATATTCATTACTGAACTGTTATAGTTGTTACCTTGTTTGACTGAACACTTGGACTGAATGGGTTTAATTCAAACGTCAATAACAAAGCAAGTAGATCTATAAATAATAATAATTTGGACCTAATAAGTCCTGTCTGTAGAACGTTCAGATGTTAAAAAGAATTTCAAAAATAATATCTGTGAACAGTTCAGTATTTAAATTATGTGCACAAATAAAATCTGTGCTGAAGAGAGTCCAATGAAATTTATTTTAAAATTAAAAAAAAAAAATCCCTGGGAGAACCCCTGCTTTAGAGATCCGGATAATCACATAATGCACAGAGTTGAATTTCAGAAATGGAAATGACATCTGCCTTGCTTTTTCCCATCTTTGTCCTCAGCACCATTTTTTGCTTCATCAAAGTCAGGTGCCTTTTTGCCATATCTATAATGCACATATGCACTAAACTGACTCAGGTAAACTTTGATTATAGCCAGCAGTTGGTTGACACATTTTAGATAGATAGATAGATAGATAGATAGATAGATAGATAGATAGATAGATAGATAGATAGACAGATAGACAGACAGAC
>JAQLOM010000003.1:11741024-11753648 GCA_030068315.1 Chrysichthys thysi
CATATGCACGTACCTATGTAACTTACAGAAGGCCGTTTTTGTTAAAACCAGAATGATTAGTTTATTGTTGGCCTGGAGTAGCCTTCTGTTAATCATTTTTCTATTGAGCTTATTGTAGGCTTATTGTACTCTGCAAAAGAGAAAATTAAACCTGCTTCCAAACTGATTACACTTTCATGGAAATCCAATTTAAGAAGTATCGGTATTGGTGAATACACAAATAAAAATACTCGTATCGGTTTGGAAAAAAGTGGTATCCGTGCAACCCTAGTATTTACATCTATGTAAATCATTTATGGATAGCTCTGTTTTCACTGGTGTTAGCTGATTGGTACTGTACTTCTACAGAATACTACACTAGGTGTTATTCTGGCATTTGTTCACTTGGCACGTGAGCTTTCTTTGGCTAGAAATACTACTATTCTTGTACCTGTTGTACTGTATGTTGCTCTGGAAAAGACTGAGCATCTGCTGAATGCCTGTAATGTAATGTAATGGAGCAAAACACTAATGCACATATGATAAGATGCGACTTCTTCGGTCTGTGTATAGCCAGAGTAGGCACATATTTAAGCAACAGTTGTCATTTATTAAGCTACAATCGGTTATCCAGAAGGCTGATAACATATGCAGGTGTTACAAAGTTAGCATAGATGGATAGATAAATTTATTAGTCCTTGTGAAAATTCTTTGTGCACCATACAGCTCGTCCGATAGATACACAGTAAGACAACAACCCTTTCACACAACACCCATATCCTAACTAATGGTGAGTAGAACGCCTCACAGAAAGTAGGTCCTGGGTGTGAACCTGCCGCCGACTAGAGACCTGCCAGCTTGCATGTTCTCCCTGTGACTGTGTGGGTTTCCTCCATGTGCCCTGGTTTCCTAAGACAGGCCAGTGGCATGCAGATTAGGCTGACTGGCTATGCTAAATTGCCCAGAGGTGAGAATATGAGTGTGAATGGCTCTGTTAGCCCCATGATAGACAGGTGACATGTTCTGCCTCACCCAATGTGTCCATATCAACCCCACAATGAAGTTAAAAGAAGAATAATGATATGAAGAAGAAGCTAATGTTGTATGCTTCCAAATGATGAATATTTTTCACGTAGAGTCTGAGTGTTAGCTCAACTGTTTTCATTGTGGTCATTTGTGACAGGGAATAGTGTGCTTCTGTGTCGACTTAAGCTAATTTTTACTGTCTTCCTGGTCACCCTTAGCCATACACCCATGGTCTGTAGACTTTCATCCTGAAATTAAAGTTACCCTGGGGCCTGTGGACCAGTTGCTCATGGCATACTGTAGTTCTGCACTATATATTATTGTTAGTTTTTATCACTATCAGCCTACGCAGTACAGGTTTTTCAGAGTGTTTTGTGGGTGCTTTTGATGATTGGGTTAGAAAATTTACCCCAAATTCCCAGAAACCTTCAATGGACCTAAACTTGCATTTCTCACTCTCATTATTGCATCCATTTGCTAGTAGTTTTGTGGTAGATGCAGAATAATTAATAGTAGTTAAGCTAAGCTGGGATTGAAGCTGGCACGTAAATGTGAAGTGCAGTCTGTCTGCTGTAAGGAAATGACATGGCAGTGACATAATTCAGATGAAATAATAGATGTTTCATTTTATGTATTAAGGACCAAAGGAATAAAGCATTGTCAGTGAGGTCAGTAGTCTTCAAAAATGACTCCGTAAAGTGGTGTACATGTCTGTTGTGCAACTTTATCTGACTGTGTTGCTGTTTGTGACTTTCAAGCTTTAATTAACATCCCGGGACTTGCTGGCTTTTACACAACCTTTGACTTTTCCCTATTTCCTGCCCCAAAGCAGAGCAAAGCAGGATCGTGGGAAAGGGGCCATAGGGATGAGGGGCAAGAATCATGGTATTATGTAAACTATAGTTATTCTAATTTGTGTATATCCAGGAAATTAAGGTTTAATTAAACTTTAAAGGCATGTCTTACCCAATAAGGATTGTTTCTTAAAAGATGGTTGGAAATTACATCACTGCATGTTTATTCAGGCGACTCACATAAGATGGATAACACCTTTTAGCGTTCCAACAGACCCATGAAGCTGCCAGAAGTGTGAGCTATATGCATAAGTTCAGAAGCATGGAGCTGAAGTTGGCAGAACAGTTCAGTGTCTGTAGATGTCCATACAAGTCAGTAAGTTTGAAATTGCTGCTAATGCTCAGCTTGCTGAGAATGAAGTAAGCTGTCAGCTGTCTAGTAGCTGCAAGCATTTTCTCAGGGAGTGGCTTTCAAACGGCTGTCACTCTGTTCATGAAGTTTATCCAGAAATACAAGAAATGCTATTTTAGTTTTGCTCTTTGGCTTTTGGGTTGTTGGTTGTCAGACATGTGTCTTTTTTTTTTTTTTAAAGTACAACCTGTCCTCGTATGCTTTGTCTGTCCTACTTTGTAGGTCTCTATCATTGGCAGTCCACTGTAATTCAAGTGAGGTGAGAATTCCAGTGTTTTCATAAGGGCCTACTTTTGCATCTAGAAATATCTGATGTTCATTGTCAGGGGAATTCAAGTGGGAGAAAGGGATTTTGTCATACAACATGAGCCCTAATTACAGGGAGGTGATTGTGTAATATGGGCACAGAGCTTTGGTGCCTCTGGAACTCGTATCCAATGCTGACTCTGTGGAAAACCAAACAGGCCTGAGTCAGTCATGGGTATCTGTGCTTCTCTACCCCGCACACAGTCCTGTCAGTGCTACTTACCGTGTAATGGCTTCTGATGACTGGGTTTTCCAAAATCAAGACAGATTAACTACTGTGCCATCACTTATATAAGTCCAATGTGTGAAACTTCAGGTGTTGGAGAGGAGTCTGGGTAATGAAATGTATTTTGCAGTGCTGGACCCGGCACGCTCTCCTTCTCGACAGCTGGTCTTGGAATTTGCCGCCGAGAAAGCCAAAAGTGTGGGTTATTGTTCACCTATGATGTCATTTATTCTTTTACTCCGTACCAAAAAATCACCATGGACACATTTATTTGTGAACCACAGCACAAGGCTTTGGGTTACTGTGAATTCTGGCTGAGGTTTTCATTCTTTGAATTTTTTGCACCCTTTCCCTCCAGTTGTTCACACACATGTTCTAATTTAGTAATAGTAGCTATCATAATTACTGTGAATGTGAAGTGGTAAATATGAGGTAAGAGTAGAGATGGGTGAATAATCAATTCCTATATGCATTACTATTCCAGAAGTACCAACATCTATGGTTTAGCTGCATAAATGATTTTTGACGGTGAAGGGGAGAGACAGCTAAAAAGAATCTACTCTCTCCTGCTCTCTGCTCAGTGCAAAGATAGATGGTGATTAAAAACAATTACTATGCCCTGATTGTCATCAGTGTGCATGATTTGGGACATTGCTGCTACTGTAGTTGAATGAATGAATGCTTTTGTCATTGTACATGGTCAGTACACTGAAATTAGGAGAGCTGCCCCTCCACAGTGCCAAAATAAAATAAACACTGAAATAAATAAAAATGCCTACATGATATTATAAATAAAATATACATGCAATACATCCCCTGACCAAAAGGAAAACGGAATTGTCCCATGAGTTTCGCATCCATGCTTCTGTACTGTCATCATGTCATCATACTGGTAGCATTTAAAGCTTTTGTTGTAGCAATGGCCACACCCTGAGATTTTATTAAAAACCTAATCTGACACTGCCAAAACTGTCGACTGTCTTTGGTTGCAGTGGGATACTATAGTGGGATACTATTGCATGGCTCCTTCTTTGTTAGAGCATGGGAATGTGGTCTCCTTATTCTGGACTTTTGCCTTGCCATTGTCTTCTGTTGCTTAGTGCCCAACAAATATATATGTATCTCATCCATTTTAACTTTTTCTTGTAAAATTCTGTTCTGTGGGGTTTTTTTTTTTGTGTGTGGTTCTCACTGCCTGCTAGATTTTTTTTTGCTAGCGATGTTGGTACCTCTGTAATTCACTTTTCAGAGATTTTGCATTGATGTAATTGGGGTTCTGCTTTTTTTTTTTTTTTTTTTTTTTAATAAACATTATTAATTGCTTATGAACAGTAATGCAATAAAATGATTGAGTCTAATATTTGTGGTCCCCAAGGGGACCCCGGGTAGAATAGGTCCCCAGCACCCCCTTGTTGATCATAAGAGGCGACAAATGGGGTGACTTGTTTGCCATGAGTAGCTACCTGTGTCAGTGGAGGAGGAATTCCTGGCACTTGAGGAATATGTCTTGCTGTGGCTGCCACAAGTCCAACACAGTGCTTTGGCTTCTACTTCACTTAGACGGGAGTTTGGAAGGGCCCGATCCAATCGTTCGGCTTGTCAAATTTTCTCTGGAATATTTTTGTGGGACCATCCTTTTATTTTTCCTGGAAGGCTTTGGCTGAGGGTCAATCGAGTGATATGAAATTTTTTTTGTTTAAATTGCTCGAGTATACCATCCCTATATGGTTGATGCATATCTGGAGGAGAACTGCAGGCTTCGAGGTGGGTGAGGAGCAGAGATGATGAATTTTAATCCACAAATATGGCTAACAATCAACCCAATAAAAAAAGATTTCAAGACTTGGATGATATTTCTGAAATGGCATGGATCTTCCCCTTTAAAACTAATAACTGGCAAAAATTTATAGTTCTTGAATCTCTGCCACCAGACATGCCTCTTACTAAGTTGTCCCCTTTTGTGATACAGAAAGAAATTTCAGGAATAGCAGGGGCAGTTAAAGATGTTAAAAAAATTGAGATCTGGCCAGATTCTGGTTGAATGCTCCAAAAAATCTAATGCAGAAAAATTGTTGCAGTGTAACGTATTAGCAGGGAAAGCGGACTTTCCCTCATCCTCATCTGAATAGCTGTAAAGGTGTAATCCACACTAGAGATCTCCATGATCTGGAAGAAGCTGAAATAGCTACTGAATTGAAACAACAAGGAGTGACACATGTGAGGAGAATTACTTTGAAAAGGGAAGATAAAATAATTAAAACTGGCACCTATATCTTGACCTTCAACCTGCATGATCTTCCAGAAAGAATCCTAACTGGCTATTTAATTGTGCCTGTGGATAAATACATTGCTAACCCTTTGAGATGTTTTAATTGTCAGAAATTTGGTTGTGGCTCTGCTAGATGTAAAAACAAGCCAGTTTGCTGTACTTATGGAGAAGATGGACATGAACTTGTCTGTACAAGATCTCCAAAATGCTGCAAATGCCAAGGGAACCACACAGCCTCATCAAAAGACTGCCCTGTATGGGTTAAAGAAAAAGAAATTCAAAGTTCAGGGCCAGTAAGAAGATAACTTATCTAGAAGCAAGAAAACAGTGGTAAGTTTCCCTATGTACAAGTTCCGACAAACATTTCCTTTTGTTGTTGAACGCCCTATGAAGACAATTGATTGCCAAACAGATTTATCTTGGGTGACCAAAGATAAACCACAATTAATTAGTGGAATTAAAAAATTCAGCAACTTCAGATAAAAACAAAACTGGGCGCACACTGTCCTCTGCCAGTCAAGCTTCAGTTATGCTAGATCTCTCCCAGCCACCGAAAGTAAAAAAGAAATCTTCTAATTCTACTTCTCAATCTTAATAAACTCAAGAAAATAAGAATGGAAATTTTAAGGATGTTGAAATGAAAGAAGCCTCAACCCCTCGCAGTCGAAGCTCCTCCCCTAAAAGTAGGGGCAAGGGTCCTGTTCCAGTCTTACACAGCTGATGTCAACTAGTTATATTATTCAGTGGAACTGTCGTGGTTTTAAAGACAATTTTTCTGAACTGCAACATCTGACTGCTTTGTTTAACCCTCTTTAAGCCTTTTGTCTCCAAGAGACTCATTTTTCACCAAATAATCTTATGCCCTTAAGGAATTATTCAGTTTAATGATTATGGCCCAAACGTCCAGCGTCTTTCTGGTGGAGCAACTGTTTTAGTAAGGAATGACATAAATCATAGTCATTTTGTAGTAACTATCATCTACAAGCAGTAGCAGTTCGCCTAACTCTTCATAAAGCTATTACTTTGTGCGCTATCTATATTCCACCTGATGTGACTAACATTGCAAGATTTGAACAATCTAGCTGAACAACTACCACTCCCATACATTCTTTTAGGGGATTTTAATGCACACAATCCTGTATGGGGATGGAATTATTCAAATGCTTAGGGCAGGGCCCTAGAGGATTTTATTGCTAAAAATGACTTATGCCTGTGGAATGATGGATTGTTTACCTATTTACATCCAGGTCATGGAACTTATTCAGCAATTGATTTATCCATATGTGATCCTGACATTCTGCTTGATTTTTCCTGGTGAATCTGGGATGACCTTTGAGGGAGTGATCATTTCCCCTTGATGATATCATCTGCAGAAGCAGATATACAGTTAAGACCTCCAAGGTGGCAACTAAAAAAAGCAAACTGGCATCTTTTTCAAGATCCTTGTGCTGATCAACTTAGTCAAATGCCCCAAAATATTGAAAACCCTGTTGACAATTTCACTAAAACATGAATTGCAATAGCTGATGAAATGGTCCAAAAGACCTCAGAAAAGCCATACCATAGCTCCCACCCATGGTTTTGATGATGACTGCAAAAAGGCCATTGAAGCCTGGAAAAAAGCAGAGAGAGTTTTTAACAAGCATCCAACAATTGAAAATCTTACTAAATTGAAAATCTGCCGAGCCCAAGCATGTAGGACCATCAATGAAACTAAGACACAAAGTTGGAGAAAGTATGTATCTAGTGTTGCATCTAGTGTATCTCCAAAAAAGGTTTGGAGTTTGATTAAAAGGATGAAAAGCAAAGGAGGAGGCTCACAGGTTCATCACCTAAAAAGTCGAAGTTTTTCAACAACAAAGCAAGAAATGGCAAATAAACTTGAGGCATTTGAGAAGAATTCATCTGTGGAAAATTGTCGCCTTGAATTTCAAGCCTTGCATGGAAAAGAAGAACAAAGGGGATTGAATTTTTGGGCAGAAAATACAGAACCATACAGTCGGCCCTTTTCAATGGATAAACTTCTCTGTTGTATAAGAAATTCTCATGATACTGACACAAATCATTATCACTTATTAAAACACGTACCTTCTGTTGCATTATTCCACCTTCTGGAAATATTTTAATGCAATCTGGGAATCAGGAAATGTGCTGAAGTCCTGATAAAAAGCATTAATTATTCCCATCCCAAAACCAGGAAAAGATCATACTGATTCCAACAACTGTTGTCCAATTGCCCTGACAAGCTGTTTATGTAAAACTGTGGAGAGAATGGTGAACACTCTCTAAGTGTAACAGTCTAACACATTTTTTGTTCTATTCCCCCTTGGATTTTGAGACGACCAGAAATTATAAAGGAGTTAAGTCACAGGAAGAAATCAAGCACCCATCCAAATGGATATCAGAATTGTTTTTTTCATTTATGACAGTGCTTCCCTTTACACACTCCCATCTGTACTGATGGCTCCAAAATGGATAACTGTTTCATCAGCAATAGCAGTCGAATCAAATCAGTGTGGCCTATGCATCTAAATTTGAACATTGTTTTTTGTTGGGTCCTGGGTCATGTGGGTCTGAGTGGCAACGAGAAGGCAGATAGTGGTGCCAAAAGGGCCTTGAGTGAAGAAGTTACCGAATGTCAAATCCCTGCTTCAGATATTAACCCCGCATTGTGTTCTTATATCTCTGATAAATGGCAATCTGAATAGGACAAATGTCTTATTAACAAATTATATGAAATGTGTCACTCTGTTAAGAAGAGACTAATGTTTTCTTTTTCGTCTAGACATGATCAAGTCTAGACATGACCATGTTCTGGCCTGAGAAGTAAAAGGCTGCAATTTTATAAAGAAAATATTGCAGTAAACATTTTTGCCTAAGGTCCCACCTTTTAAAGTTCTAAACCTTTTAACTTGTATTGATGTTAATCTTATGTAAATTATTTATTTGTTTATTTTATTAAAAGAAAAAGTGCAATATTTATTTCTACCTGCTTTGGCCATAAACTAGCCACAGATGCTAAAATGGCAATAAAATAAACAAAACAAACAACCAGTGTTCACATCAGACATCAGAATGGGGAAAAGGTGATCATCAGGCTGTGCCAGGTGGGCTGGTTTGAGTTGATTTCAAAAACTGCTGATCATCTGGGATTTTCACACACGCCACAGTCTCAACAGAGTGAGCAACAGTTCTGTGGGTGGAGACACCTTGTTGATCAGAGAGGTCGGATTGTTTCATGCTCCAAGGAAGGAATGTAGTAAGTCAATCATTCTTTACAACTGTGACGATCAGAAAAGCCTCTCATCAGGCACGAAACGTTGACTCTTGAAGTGGATGGACTACAACAGCAGAAAAGCACGTTGGGTTTCACTTCGATCATGTTTTGCTCAGTCTGCGATCCTTTTCTGCTCACCACGGTTGTTTTCAGTGATTGAGTTACTATGGACTTGTGCAACTGTCATTCAGTCTGTGTGGTTCGCTATCTATCTATCTCTATCTATCTGTCTATCTGTCTATTTAAATGATACTCTGTAAACCTGAGACGTGTGTGTGTGAAGAGATCAGCAGTTTGTGAAAACTTCCGCAACATGCACGCTACGGTCAAAATCAGAGAGATCACTCTTTCTTCATCCTGATGTTTGATGTGAATAAGTGATTCTCTTCATTTGTACCTGCATGATATTTTGCATTGTGCTTCCTACTTGCACATGACGTGAGCCTGCACCCAAGAGCCATGGTCGCATGGACCGAGCCAAAACCAAGGAAAAGTAAAGATCGGTCTTTGAGAAACTCCATCTGCATCGCGATGTGGGCACACAGACCTACTTCAGTGCAGAACAATAAAAAGCCATCTTGGTTATGATTGTACAGAATGTATGATGTCCAGTGTTGTTAAATTCACAGGATTCTCAAATATGTGATGCTAAATTTTCCACCCTTTTTTTTGTTATCTGTAGAATATTCGAAAGCTCGATTCGGGCAATGGACCAGTTCGCTTTCGCCTCATGATGAGTGACGGCCTTCACACCATGTCCTGTAAGTTTTACTGAGATTCAGATCCAGTTCAAGGTCATTTTTTTGCGATCTGGTTGGATCGAATTTTAAGAAACTCGAGTTCTATTGAGTTTGAGTACCGAGGTACCACTGTACATATATCGCTCAGTTCAGTGTAGTTAAGCTGAATCTCAGCACAGCAGCGTGTCTTTTTGCACAGATGCGCCGTGATTAACGCATCAGGAGACTGGCATGCTGCTGTGGAGGGACGCTGTTTAAAATGATCAAAGAGCAGGAAAAGAAGGGGGGGAAGAATGACGAAAAAACACCATTTCCTGTAATTAATTTAGTCAGTTGTAAAAGTGTTAATGGCATGCAAACTCATGCATAAGTTAGAGAGCAGTTTCATTACCCATTAAGAAGCACAGCTGTGCTGCATCTTAATTACCTTCTCTGGCAGACACACACAGGCCATAGATGTGAGCCGAGATTGATGCCAGTTTTTATTTTTTTTAGAGCGAGATGAATGTGTAGCCGTTTAATCTTGCCTGCTTTGCTTGTTTGATTTCTTTCTGTGTGCAGCCTTCATGCTTGCCACGCCGCTGAACTCCCTGGCCGAACAGAACCTCGTGGCTCCCAACTGTGTGTGCTTGCTGAAGAAAAGCGTCACCAACGTTCTGAAGGATGGACGGTCGGGCATATTTTTCACTTTGGGACTCTTAATTTATGTCTTACTTACTCATGACCTTAAGCAGTTATTAACATAAAGAATGTGGTGTGTGCTCCAGGCCAGGGGGTGCTCAACTGAAATTCATGTCCCTGACCTAAGCCGCTAAAGCCGGCTTAACAATGTACGATTTTTCGACTTGATTTTCCCATCACTGCAAATTGTAGAGAGTCCAACTTGTTGAGGTGTTGATCTGTGGTCTTGGCGTGTGTAATGTGTCACGATCACCTGCAGCTGGTTTGGGGGCAGTGAGACCAAAGGCAGCTGGCGGCAAGGTTCTTGTAGTGCCAGAAATTTTATTTAAAAAAAAAAATAAATCACATATCAGCATGACAGCAGCTATAATGCTCTCTAAAAGTGTCCAAAAGGAAGACACTGTAGGATTACATGAAAGTCATGACTGTTGCATACACTGTAGTGGCAATGGTAGAGTGTGAAGGAAACATGCTAACGGGCAGAGAGGGGAACAAATCGCCTCGTTACCTCAAAAACATTTTGAACATATGTTTAGGACTCCATTTTCTGCACGAGCCGGGATCACGCTACTTGACGAAGCACGCTGATTGTTGCTGATTGCCCTGAACGTCACCACGCAGGCCAATTTAGAATTTGGATAAGAATTTGTTGGAATCAACTCATTCAACTCAGCAAGTAGGAATCTTTAAAGACTGCTGAAATCATGGCGTGTAAATCTGGTGCTGTACACGTCTGAACAGTGGGAACATTTAGCTTAAGCATTAATGGTTACATCATGGTTAGAAATAACACACACACTGTTGATTTTCATGAAAGCTATCCTTTCTCACTGAGCTGCCTTCTGAAAAATAATTTATATGAGTACACTAGATTGGCAGAGAAACTACAGCCTGTCCTTGTATACGTCGATTGGTTCTGCTACGGTGCTTGGTTCGAGCCACTGAAATGTTTCGCTAGGTGTGAGTCTGGACTGCAGCTCACTGTTCGACATCCCCTGTCTTACAGCAGGGACTTCTCAAAACTAACTGCAGTCACGAACCTATTTAACGGTTTAAAAAAAAACAAAAAAAAAACCCCACACTACTACAGCCTGGCTTAGCACAGATTTATTTGGTCTAATCTAACTTTTATTGAAGTATGAACAATAATATGTGAAATTATATGCGGCTGTTTATTGAAACTCTCCACTCATGGAATGCTTTTTATTAAACACTTTATTAAAATTGTCATTCCATTTAAATGGATGATATTTCTAAACGTGCTTGCTTTTTTTTTTTTGTTTTGTTTTTTTTATTCAGGATTGAATTAGTTTAATCCAAATAGTCTAATAACTATAAGAGTGTGACAGTGGATATAATAATTTTCTTGCCTGTGATTTCCTTCTCTATAACAAGAATTTTACGTTTCACTGACGATGCAGCAAAGACACAATGGTCCTACAGGATGAATTATGTAGACCTAAGACTAAACTAAAATTGTTTATGCAGGGTATTTATGAGCATGTAACTGTCTCGATGGGTGTCCTGAATATTTCTTGTTTGTTTGTATGCCATAGCACTGTGGTTATTATCCTGGACTTGGAGGTGATCAAACCTGCGGATCAGGTGGCAGGGAAAATAGGAGACCCAACTCCTTATGTTGAGGGTGAGTACACACTACACTGGGGAAACCAGGACAGTTGTTTGGCTGGCTTCATTAGCTAGCAGACCAGGCAAGGGAAATATGAAATGTGGTACACTGTCCTGTTGTGCACGCCTGGAAGTCCCCTAATGTAATTGAACTGCGGCTGCTAACATCATTTTACCGAAAAGTATTATATTTTAAGTTTATGTAGCCTGAGGTCTCTATTCTTTCTCCTGGTAATAAAGCGCGGTGTTTGTGCCCTCGACCAAAAAAAAAAAAAAAAGCCAGCAGGTCTTCGGAAAATATTTCACTTATGAGCCGTGTTGTTTTCTCGCTAGGTGTGAAGGTGTTATTTCAGCCGTTTATATGCGAGCCGAGTTATGTAACCGTTTTTGTGCCACGCTGTATTGTATTTACCACGTCCTTTTATATTTCTGACTGTGGAAAGATGGTGTATCATGTATTCAAGGTAATACGCTTAGACTGAAATGATTCCTACCGAGGATCCTACCACGTCTTCGGTATTGCAGCAGGTGACCGGATTCAGGAAAGACTAGCATGCGTTACGGCATCAGGGTGTTTTGCACAACTGAGAGACATGTGAATCAAATGACATGGGTTGTGTTTAAACATGAAATAAAAATCATTTGTGCAAGCCAGTAGGGTTTTTTTTCCCCTCTGGCTTTTGGGCAAATGAAGTTTTAAAAAATAAATAAATAATAGTGAAGATTATATTAAAAGCTTACTGTACCTGCTTGTCCAGCGGGCAACTGTGAATGGAAAAACTAATGGCCCAGACGTCTAATCTGCTGTTCCTGGGTGTTCAGGCTACCAGTTTGTTCACTTCTGTCATCCATATCGGAAGCCGCTGGAGAAAGCTGTGTCATGCTGCCTAATTTATCAACACCACTGCGCCTTGTGTTGCTTTTAAGTTGGTTTTGTGCTCTTTGTTGCTCTAGGTCAGTCCAAGGCTCCACAGACTGTACCTGCTCCTGCTCTTTCAGCTCTTCCTGCTGCTTCTGCACGTCCACTGCAGCCACAGAATGGAGGTAATTGTCTGTTTTAATCACGCCATATGGTTGTTGACATTTGTTTCATCAACACAGTACTCTTTAACCATTTTGTTCTTTTAATGAGCGTGTTGCATTGAAATTCAACATGCACCAGTCATTATTATTAGTAGTAGTATTATTAGAAGTAGTAGTATTGTAGTAGGATTTATTATATATTTTGTTGTACATTCCCTCACATGTCCAGCAGGTGGTGTGATTTCTGTGCACAATTTAGTGA
>JAQLOM010000003.1:11753748-11769714 GCA_030068315.1 Chrysichthys thysi
ATGCAGTTCCATTTTCAAATAATGGAAACCAAGGAAAAACATCACTACGGTCCATAAAATTGATACCTAAGTACCGTACATGTGACAAGCAGCATACCGACCAATATAAATAGGTAATTACATTGAGAAAACATTGAGACGAAAAAGACCAAATAATCGCCGAAAAAACAGTATAGCTTCACAACGACCACAGCTCAACTGATGCTTGGAAGCAACTAGTAGCACGCACGCCACGACCACCTCGCAGACAACAGAGCCTGAATTTTCTTTAAAAATAGTTTGCATAAATAAGATTATATTCAGCCAGTCATGGTGGCATTATTACATTATTTTTTTTATTTCAGAGCTCTGCACAGTAGTGGATACTTAATTAACTCTGGCTGTCTCATCCAAGTTTAGCGTCGTGCACGCTTCAGTGACTTCTCTTTTACCCGTCTCTCATTAGGCTCCATGAATAGAGGCTCCAGTCGTGATTTTGGGAAGAAGCCCATGACTGCACCCAGCACACCAGGAGGCACTTCAAAAGTAGTGCCTATTGCCAGCCTTAATCCCTACCAGTCAAAGTGAGTGTGAATGTCTCCGTTCTGTTTTGTTTCCCTGTCTTGCTGTCAGGCTGTTGTGTATGCGACATCACTGTGTGGTGCTGTTTATGAACCGAGATACATATTCCCTAGATGGACCATAAGAGCACGAGTCACTAACAAGAGCGCAATTCGTACCTGGAGCAACTCTCGAGGGGACGGAAAGCTCTTCTCCATGGAAATTGTTGACGAGAGTGTAAGAATCTCACGCTTTGTATTGGTTTGGCAGTAGAGCCCGCTCCAACGAGTGTGTTAACCCCTGACTTTTCATTGATTGTGGTGTTTACAGGGAGAAATTAGAGTGACTGGGTTTAATCAGGAGGTGGACAAATTCTACTCCCTGATCGAACAGGGGAAGGCAAGTAGATCTTTTTCTTTTTTCTTTTCACTCGGCCATTTTCTTATTAGTGGCTCAGTGTGAGAGTGTCAGCTGAATCTTTGAGTTTGGTACCTCACTTTGCTCACAATGACTAGCTCGCAGTCGTGCCCCAAGGAGGTATGAAAATAAAAGTGCCTGTGGCTCATTAGCTTTACCTCTAAAGAGGATTTCAAAACAAAGATATTTTAGAAAGTTCTTTCGTTTAAAATTTGTGTGTGTGTGAGACAATCTTTATTTATTTATTTATTTATTTATCTTTCTTGAATTGATAAGAACCAGGATTAACCCTCTTCTTATGTTACCTGTCTTAAATAAAATTAAAAAACAGAATAAATAAATAATAGTGGCCCCGGCTGTGGCGCAGCGGGCTGGGGCACCAAGCTACACATCCGGGGACCCGGGTTCGATTCCGACCCGCGGTCATTTCCCGATCCCTCCCTGTCTCTCTCTCCCACTCACTTCCTGTCATTATCTCTACTGTCCTATCCAAAAAATAAAGGCAAAAAGGCCAAAAAATATATCTTAATAAATAAATAATAGTTACAAGTATCTTTTTTCAGTATGAAACAACTTAATAAGCGTAATCAATATTACCTATTATAATATATTAAAATGCAAATGGTCAATTTCACATATTTGCAGCCCCTCCCAAACAAAATAAAACAAAACTATAGCGCATGGTTATTAATGGTTAATAGTTAGAGTTAATAATGACATATAAACAGTGTTTATTAGGATTTTTGGTTTGTTGAACTTTTGCTCCAAGTGATATCGTAAATTGCTGTTCCTGAGAAAGGAGCGTAACAGGAGGATTAATAAACAATCAGAAATGATCCATTTCAAACGATACCTGACCCTACTGACCATCTGGCTCACACGATTGGATAAACCTGGCACTGTTCTCCAAAAGTCCAGCCTCTTGGATGAAATAAAAAAAAAAACTAGAGACAGTTGGATGTCCTGCTTATACTTTCAGATCTGTTTATACCCCATGGCAGGTGTACTACTTCTCTAAGGGGTCTCTGAAGATCGCCAACAAACAGTACACATCTCTTAAGAACGACTATGAGATGACCCTGAATGGCGAGTCGACCATCATCCCCTGTGACGACAGCCACAATGTTCCCATGGTGCAGTGTGACTTTGTCTCCATTGCGGATTTGGATGCTCGGGATAAAGACGCCATAGTGGGTGAGCATGCCAGCCGTGTGATGGTCATCATTAATAACAGGCATTTTGATAATTAGCGTCGGTAGAGCAGATAGGGCAGGCTGGGACCTCTTCGAGATTGATGCGTCACTGGCCTAAGAGGCTGTGGTAATTATAACGGTGGCGATGAATTCAGGATTAATAATAGTGATGACAGTAATGGCCTGTGGCTCAATTTGACTTTCCATCTTTTTTTGGTGAGGGAGCAGAGGGGGAAGACTGTGTCACCGGTAAAATAAGGAGGTAATAAGCACAGTAGTAATTATGCTAATGGAAGCAGGAGCATGGTAAGGTGCTGCACACGGGTGTTTCTGGCAGGTTCCGAGATGGGTGTCTGCAGTTATTTGTAAAATATTCTTAATAGTGCTCAAATGAGTCATAACGGTATTAGATAAGAGGATTAAGATGGCGGCTGAGTGGAGCGAGTGTGGGAGCTTGCCATAAAGAAACTGACGTGTTATTGGATTACACACAGAATGAGCGAGTCTGTCCAATGCCATGTTGCTACAAAGAGGTTTGCAGCAGAGGTATTTAAAGTGTATATAAAGTATTACTCAGGCAATATGTAGACTGGCATTTCATTACAAGCTACCATAAGCCAGCATGCGGAATAAGAAACTAATATGAATGTGCACTGCCACGTAATCTGTTTTTGTTGTCGTCATCTTTAGATGTGATCGGTGTGTGTAAGAGTGTGGAGGATGTGACGCGTATTACAACTAAGAACAGCCGCGAGGTTTCCAAGAGGAACATCCAGCTGATGGACATGTCTGGCAAAATCATCCAAGTCACCATGTGGGGAAGCGAGGTAAGCTGTGCACATCCAGGGGGAGTTGGAAATGCAAAGGCAGGGTTATTGCATTATTTACATCTTGAATAAGGCCTTTCTGAGGCTGCACAATAAATCAGACTTTTAGCATTCTCATGGTGAAAGCTCCCGTAGTGGGTAGCAACGATTTAAAATATTTTTTTTTTTAAAGCTTAAGATTTGGAAAAGATAGCGCCATTCTCACAGTTTGAAGCATCATCATACCGACACTCACTTTAGACTTTTTAGCAATAATTCTGAAGTCGGTGATTGCTCTGAGGACAAATGCTGAACATACACCAAGGAGCAACGCAATGCAGTTGAGGAGGAATTGTTCCTAAAAGCAGAAACGTGTGTAGTTTGGATTTAAATGATTTGATTATTGTAGTACACGGACATCTCCAAAGTAAACAGACACCCCTTATTGCGTATTATCTATGCAGACACCACCTGGTGCTTCAAACTTGTTAATCTATTATTTTTCATTTCAGATTACAGAATATTAATTGTTTATAGCGAGTAGTCATGCCGTGAACACCAGAAGCAAGAGTTTTCAAAATGGGCGTATAATGGGTCAGTCTGAGGGTGGACTTAGCCAGCGTAGGAGTCAACAAAGTGATCGTACAATTCAAAAGGAAAGGAATCAACAGCATCCTGCTCAGGTCACCCTGGGCCCTCTGACAGGTGTCTTCAACCTGTCAAGCAGATTGCTGGAAAAAAATCCCAGTTGTAAGGCCGCTGATATTGCAGAGCAACTCCAAGCAGGTCGGAGTACTTCTGTGAGGGATCTCCATCAACTTGGTGACTATGGCAGAGCAGCTAGAAGGAAGTTTCCTGAATATTTTTTATTTATTTATATATTTTTTTTTAAATGATGGTGTTTGTTTACATTTGTGATGTCTGTGTGTGTGTATATATAATGAATTACTATTACCAGTGAATATTTACTTGAGTAAGAATAAAACCTGTAGACAGAAATGTAATGTTCAGCTCTGTTCCATGACTGCCTTTAAAAAAAACAAAAAAAAAACAAGCTTGGTTTAAAATGGTATCCACTCCATCAATTTGACAACACGGTCTGTACGATGCTGTCATTATCTGTGAACCTATACATATGTCAGACACACAGCATTTTCGCCTTAGTTTATTGCATTTCCTCCATGTTTTAGTATTCATGTACTTGGCGTAAAATGCATCAGTGAACCGGTATTGATCGATTCCAGTCTTTCAGACTAATCTCAATATTTTGTATTGGATTAGACCACCCTAGTGCACACTGTGTTCTTATTGAACAGCAGTTTGGTTGTTTAGAAGCTTATGTAAAGTGGTGAAGCTGGTAGTGACAGATGTAGATGTAGAAGACGTAATGGTTTGGTCCTTACAAAACGCACACAGCACAACCTTGGTACTCTTTTATCAGCGATGAGCGGTGATGAAGTGCATTGTCCGATAGCTTCTGCATTGGGTCTCCCATGTCTTTTATGGATCATGCATTTATGATCCTCGTATCATGTTTCCTCATGAGGTTTGAGGCATTTTGTTCAAGACCCTGTGCATGTAGAGATCTTGTTCTGCACGCTGCCTCAGTGCATGCAATCTGTCCACTGCGCTTAGCATAATGTTTCTGAAATACAGTACATGACGCGCTATGAAGAGCGTTTGGTCTTGTAGAATAACAATTAGCTAATGGAGAAGCTAATATCCTGTGTAGAAACCATTTCTAAATCATTGCTCTGTTAGTAGTGAAAGACATTAGAATGTAATCGTTGCAAATGCTAATCTCGTGCTGCCATTCCCCCCTTTAGGCAGAGACGTTTGATGGCACCGGGCAGCCTATCTTGGCTATAAAGGGTGCCAGACTCTCTGATTTTGGAGGGTGCTCTCTTTCCACACTCTACAGCAGCACATTGATGATGAACCCTGACATTCCTGAGGCATACAAACTGCGAGGCTGGTGAGTGAGTTATCTGTGTCATTATGGGTTTACTGATATAATTACTTGATCCAGCGTGATGAATGGTGTTAATGTGGAGGAAATAAAGAGTAAATGACTTTCTAGGATTAGTATGTGGAGATGAGTGCCAGTGTTTATTGTAAAGAGGAATGTGTAAACAGCTACCCATCTTTCTGTAACCGTGATCTGTAATTATCAGATCGCGACATGTAGATGCCCTCTGTCTGCTTGACCACAGATATGGTTTAATGTGCCACGATTGTCACTATAACTGAGCAGTAGGTCTGTCAGAAGCAGAAACGAGAAACATGGCAGATCCTCTCACTCGTGACTAGGCACAGGCCTGTTTCCGGTTTCAAAGTTTGAAAAGTCACAGTTTCAAAACGGCAAGAATCTTCTGTTGTACTCTTCCTGCCAAATTCAAGGTAATGCCCTCTTGAAATGAACATTTGGAACCATCTGCAACAGTCAGCGTGTCTAGCGTTGATGAAATAAATACAACAGGCTTGCAACTGGGGCAGGTAATATGGATACTTAAGTAACATCAGTTGGTTTCCTTCTTAATGTTACCTCATCAGGTAGAGAAGAGCAGGAAAGCACAAATTTTCAGCGAAATTAGTACTTTTAATTTAGTCCTATATAGGGTGACCATGTTTTGGTTCTCGAAAAGGCGGACACTGGGGTGCAGGATGGCAGCGTGGGGCAGACGGACACCCACAAACACAAAAGTCGAATCCCAAAGACATTTTCAGCGATTTAAAAATCCCGTCTCGGACGCATTTTTTTTTTTTTTTTTTTTTTAACGTCTCCAAAAGAGGACATGTGGTCACCCTAGAACTTTAAATTAATATAGTTGCTATCACATGTATATTTTTGTGTAAGACTTCCTCCATTGTGTACACCTGTGTTCAAAATCACATTTTAAAAAATTTATTGTATGGAGAGAGAGAGAGAGAGCGCGCAAGTGAGTGTGTTTACATTTGTGTGTGTCTAAATTAAACACAAAGTTTCTCTCTCCTTACGTGTACACTTGCATTTTACATCAAATCAATTAGATCATGTAATACGGGGTTTAAATTTTTGTTTAATCCAGTACTGTATGAGCTGCTGGTTTAGGCTCCCTTAAGGAACTGCATTCATTTTGATTTTATTTAGACATTGTTATAAATATCTATCTCTATCTCTATCTCTATATCCCATACATTTCAAAATGACCCATTTTCTGAGCTGTAATCGCAATACCTTCACGCTGATATTTTTGCTTAAGGTTATCATACCGGCCCATGCCTACTCCTGACTCGTTTTGTGTTATACTACTTGTGAGAATTGGGACACGCTAAGATGAGGCGCTAAAAATGCCCACTGCAGAAAGCTGCATATAAATGACTTTGGTACCAAGAAGAATTTTCTCTCCGAGGATGTCAGGCTCCTTGTTCAGAGCTGATCTAAAGCAGTAAATCGTAACCCCACACTAATATTTTACGTCTCCATCGTGACCTGCGTGTGAGTGGTGATGTGCGTTGCCTTCAGTAACAGCGCCGTGTGTTGCATTGTGTGTATGCAGAAGTAGAACAGGCTCCAAGTTGGGGGGGGGGGGTAAGTGGGGAAAGAGAATTTGTAATAGACAGACAGGGAGCGTAACTGGGTTGAATCGCATGCTCGTGTCTGCCTCCATTATACACACACCAGGGCCTACTTATTCCTCACAGAACCCTGTACTGGCCTTTACTGCAAAAGGAATTGTAAAATAGCTATGATGCATATTTTCATGTTTTTCCTGCCAGTTCAGTTATTTATTACTCAGATTATGGCACGTGGTCTTTACCCTACACAGCAGTAAACAAGAAGCTTGATTTATTGTCATGTGAAAGCTTGAGGTTTTTGGGAAATATACTGGGAGACATATATAAATAAATAACAATAATAATAATAATAATAATAATAATAAAAATTTTAAAAAATGAATTGAAGTTAAAGCTCTGCTATTTGTGACTTTTACAGAGTCAAAATGATCACAGTTAATTACCATTTTTTTGACTAACGTTTTTTTTTATCTCACCTTGGGGTCGTCTAATTTGGAACTTTAGATTATAAAAATAAACGGCATCCTTACGAATAAGTTTTTGGAACGTGATTAATAGCAAATGATAAACATTGCACTGGCATGGACAAATCCTTAGCCTAGTCACCCGGGACAAGATTATGTGTCTGAGTTATTTGTTTTTAATTCATAGTTGCCTGCAGGGATGACGGACGATCTTTTCATGCAGATATGCGGTATGAGGCTGAGCGAAATGAAATGCAGTGTAAATCTGTCGTATCCTACTCTCCGACTACACAGTCACTTCATGGTTAAATATGCAGAGAATTAAAAGTTACGCAGGAGTATCTTTTACCTGCGACGTGAAAAGACAACAGAACAGCTCATGGCCAAAGGAAGATTTTTGAAGGCTGTAAATATGACCGTCTACCTCAGACGCCACCTTTGGAAAGTATAATTTACTCGTCTGTGTCAACATGCTCGCTTTACTACAGTAATACCAAATATTCTTGGATATAACTTGTCTCGTCTGTTGTAATCTAATAAGATTATGAATTGTCTAAGCCTGTTGAAGTAAAACCTGAAAACAGAGAATTGAATAGCTATAGTTTGGGTCAGATTGCATAGAATGCAATGAATGGTCACACTTTTTGAAAGAGTTCTGCATTGAGGACGTTTTCATCGTAACGCTTCGTATAACTCAAAACGCACGCTAAGCAGTGATCGTCTCGTCATTGTGTGTCTGGTCGCACTAAACTCCGCTCCACTGCACATCGATTGAGCTGTCCGTTTGATTATAGATTTTACCACCCAAGCTAACAATCAGTGCTGAAGTCTAAGATAAGGACAAGTCTCTTGGAGGTTTGATTAATTCCACCCGGCATGTTTCACTTATTTACTTCCCCATAACATGGGTCTTGTCCCTCGGGCGAATCGGATGAAAGCTGTAAATAATGAGTGAAATAATATGAGTTCCGCGTTATTTTCTGCCGCACTTGACATGCAATAAGGCCCCGTTTTCTAAAGCCTGTAAACATCGTGTGGCTAATTATTTTTAGGGCGATCTGTTGGTTTCATTTGCATAATGAGAGTCATGGAATGCGGCTGATCAGGCGGGGGAAAAGGCAAACAGATGCGGGAGCACTTGTCGTTTTGTTGTGCTTGCTTCGAGTTGGGCATAGGTTTGACACCCTGCACGCTCATCTTTCTTATACTGAGAGGGGTGGATGCTCGGTGAGTGGAGTTAATTAGTTTGGGAGCTTAAGTCAAGAGGCAGGCTTATGTTTCGCTCCTGCGGTAGGAAGAGAAGCCGTTAGGCTCGTCAGCGTTTCTGGGGTTTTCTCCTTGCACGTCAGGGATGATGAGCTGGAAAAGTTGGCCAGTTCTCTGGTGTGTGGTTGAAGGTTCAGAGGTGCCACATATTAGCAGCACAAGGATAACACACAAAGCACTTAAGATCGAGGCTGCGTTCCAATATCCATACTTTCATGAGTACACTTACACGTAGTACACAGTCCGCACTTACTAAGTGCGCAGATTTCAGTAGGTAAGTGTTGTTTCAAATCGCCTACTCCATGGTCCACTTACTGGAAATTACGATCACGACTGCTCCCGCTGCTCATCACCCCATCAAAAATCATCCCCGACTTTGAACAGTGAACAAATTTTTAACCCTTCACAGATTTCTAGCTGGCAAAATGACTCTGCTAATGCAGGCTGTGTGGAAAATCCGTTCCAGTAGTTTATTTTTCGAGCCAAATTAAGGTCCGCCTCTTCCGCTCCGTAGCTAAGATGGCGGCCGTCCAGTGCGAAAAGTGTACATTGTTTCACACTCCAAGATTTGACCGTTATGAGGGCACCATCCGGGTCCTTTCAGTACACTTATTTTCGCCGCAATCGTAATGGGAACGCCCTACGTACTCAAACTAAGCATAGTAAGTACAGAAAGTATGGATATTGGAACACAGCCCAGGTCTGTTTACTGTGTAATGTTTTTGGACCACCAGGTTGAGTGCCTTCAGGCTTTGACTTGCTCTTGTGAGTCGCAGTTTGTCAAGCGTTCTGACCTAATTCATCTGAAACCTTTTACAGAAGTCAGATTGTACAAAAACCGCTTGAACGTCGTTGATGTGACCCCGGGGGAAACGAGAGGAGAAATGATCCTCAGCCTTTAGAGTCCATCATATGAAGTATATAGAGGCGGAGGATTGCTTTAACTGCTCTGTAGTTAACCACATGGATGATGAGCATCTCACTTCTGTGTGCCGTTTTATCTTGTCGAACATGCTTCTTGGATTTTCTCAGGCTTGCACTGATGTAGAACTGTAAGAAGCCATAAAATGCTGTCAGATCTTTCAGCTGCATCTTTAAATAAAAGAGGCTTTGCATTAAAAATTCGATTTGCTCTGAGCTCTGGCGCTGCTATATCTCTGCCTTAAGCAAGTGCTAAATAATTAAAGGAGCTAATTAATTTTGTGGGGTTCATTCTAATATTCTTTGTATTTCTTTTTTTTATTATTTGCTCCTGCTTTCAGTGCTCATTAACTAGCTCTATTATGTAATGGTTAACATTTTCAGTGGAAAGTGGAAAAATATTTGGACCGTGGTGGAACCATCTCTACATTGTGGTGTAACTGCCCTAGTTTGGTTTATGTTCTGTTCAGAGTTAACCTGAACACATCGTGCTGCTCACGTGTATTGCAGCTGAAGTGTTCTTCCATTAGATGGCATCACAGCTTTGGTGGATTTGAATCCTGCCCTTGTAGTAGAAGGCTTTCAGGGTTATCTCAAGCTTCATGGTGTAGTCTGGGGGTCTCTTTGCTTTTCTGCTGTATGTATAGGATGCAGGGCTGCACTTCATATCTTGGTGATCAGTTCAACAGATGAACACTGCTTTAATGGATTATTCAGAAATTCTTTTCAGATCTCCAGCATCCTTTTTTTTCTTCTTTCTTTCTTTTTCTTTTTTTAACCAAGCTTTACTTGTAATGCAATATAAAACGTCAAGGCCACATAAGTCCAAGTTATAGACTCTTGTCATCAGCCAGAAAAGAATGAGTGTTCTTGCAAGGATTGCGGTAATGGTCCTGTGCTGTGCAAGTTCAGCATTTTATTTATTTATTTATTTATTTATTTATTTATTTATTTATTTTAAACCTGTTCTTCGTGTATTTCAGGCCTGTCACATTTTCGGCAGTTGACTCGGTCATCTTTCAGAAGTGCTTCTGTCACTACAGTGTTGATTTATCTGATTAAACGAGTTTCTTCCCTTTTTTAGATGATGCCATCTAGAAGTTGTGGCAGCGTCTGGGCGATTGCTTTTTACTTCAATAAAGATAGTGGGTCTTATTTTTCTTAATATAAGAGACAACACCTGTGCACTACATAATAGAAAAACCCACTCACGTCTGCATGATTTATGAACAGTTCTTATATATCTGTTTGTATTTGTTGTGTTTTTTTAAAGTTCAAACTTGGATGTAGGAATTTTATAAATATACTATCTGTGTATAAATAGAGGGTGGCACAGTGGCTTAGTGATTCATGCTGTGGCCTCACAGCAAGACGCCTCCTGGGTTCGATCCCTGGGTCGGCCCAGGCCCCTTTCTGTGTGGAGTTTGCATGTTTTCCCCTTGTCCATGTGGGTTTCCTCCGATAGTACAAAGACATGCACACTAGGTGGGTTGGCTGCCCTAAATTGCCTATAGGTGTGACTGAGTATCTCCATGTGTCGGCCCTAGACTGGCGACCTCCCCAGGGTGTACCCCTCCTCTTGCCCGAAGTCAGCTGAGATTGGCTCCAGCGACCCTGAATAGGAAAAAGCAGCATGGAAATGTTTGGACATGTAAATAGACTCGCTGTCAGCTGTTGTCTAATGGGTTATCAAATATAATGCTATACCTTGGGGGGAAAAAACTTTTCACAAGATTTTCACAATTAAAGATTTCGCAGATTCCCTACAAATACAGTGGAACCTTGGATTGCAAGTAACTTCTGCCAATGTTTTGCAAGAAGAGCAAGAAATTTTAATAAATGACTTGGTTCACGAGCAATGTCTTGCAATACGAGTAGTATACATACGCTTTGTCTGCTGAGCCTCACATGATCACAACTTCTCTCTCTCTCTCTCTCTCTCTCTCTCTCTCTCACTGCGGGATTGTGGCTCATTCATATAGTCAACATCCGAGCTAGCATAGAAAAAGACTGATTAATCCCTCACTTCAAATGAGATCAGGGAGATGTGTAAAATGTGGGAAAGAGCACAAAACCTTGTAGAAAAGCACCACCCGAATAAGGCTGTAGCAGTGCGAGCGATGAATCTATTTAATGACAATGCAATGTCGCATTTCCGAGAAATCCTCAAAAGGAGGAAAACGCAGTGATCATTGGATAGTTTCCTTGTTAAATTCGCACGAAAAGAAAAAGATCCCAGTGAGCCGACAGACTGCAGTGATTCTGTGAGTTTTAGTGTAAGGCAAATGTGAAAGTCCTCTCCCCGCTTCCTCACACCAGCCACGAGTCTTTGTAAAGGTAAAGTGCTGCTTATTTTGTTTTTGTCAGGTGTGGTGGGGTTGAAATAACAAGAAACAGAAACTCAGTCAGAACCGGAAATAGCTTTTATATAGCTCCCGCAATCAGTCCCAATCCGGTACACCTGTCACCACCCATGTCACGTACCGTGGCATTGCGGAGGAAAACTTGGAAGTAGTCTTTAGCGGTGGGAGTTCTCTAACATGCGCCACTGTTGGGAGTGCTCAGAACAGGTGTGCTGCACACACGCTCCGCGCGGGCAAATTCATGACAGTTTTATGTATTTTTACTTCATATTTTGTATAATATTTTATCATTTTTATATAAATATTTGTGGGTTGTGGTATGAATTGAGTTTTCATTATTTCTTATGGGGAAACCTGCTTTGATATTCGAGTGTTTTGGATTACAAGCACATCAGATTTAAGAAAACATATTGCCTGCAGTTTCCAAAATAATATTAAAGTTTCTTTTCAAAATGTGATTTCATTGCGCTAGGCTAAACTTAATTTAAATAAGTTTCTAAATACTCAGTTGAATTATGCAAAGTGAGCATGATCATTTCACATGGTGTTAATATAAACCAATTACGTTATGAAGTCTCGTGAGATTGTTGGCACTGACGGGAACTATAACTAAAGAATTCATTTAACTCAGATTACGTGTGGTAATGGTTAACAGCGATGGAGCTCAATGGCAGTGAACTGGGTTCGATCCTCAGCTAAGGCGAGTATGTGGAGTTTGATTTTATTCAGGCCTTCGAAAATACATAATCAAATCATGCTGGATGTACAAAACCAAATTGTTTTAATGTAACAGTTCAATCCTGTGGAACCACTGTCTACAGATGAACTAAGCAAATTCAATGAGGTGGGTTGTGTTTTTGTATATGACTTGCAACCTGTAACACAACAGTACAGCGTTATAGCAATATTCCACTTATGTGCGCTTCCCACCCTGATCATGACTTTGTTGGAAAAATTGCCACTGTCTGAATATGGTCAGTGTCACACCATTGTGTGTAACCTCTGTGGACTGTGTGAAAATATCAGAAGATCAGCAGTTGCTGAAATATTCGGTTCAGCCCCTCTGACACAGTCAAAGGCGCTGACATCACATTTCCCCCAGTCTGTTGTTTGATCATTTGGCTGAATCTTGTGACCTGTATCCGCATGGTTTTACGCATGGTGCTGCAGCCGTGTGATAAGCCGATCGGATAATTGCTTCAATGAGACTGGTTACATGTGTTCAAATTAATGTGACCAGTAAGTAATTCTGTTAACAAATTTTGAGCTAGCATAATGCATCATGCTTGTTCTGGTCCTTGCCCTCTTTTCATCAGCGCCCACATTTAGAAGAATAATCGAGTGTCTAGTTTTTCCAGGCTTTTGGAATATTTCATTATTTTAGCAGATCTACTCTTTCAGCTATAAAGATGCATCGATCAACCATAGCATTAAAAGCACTGACAGATGCCATAAATAACAATGATTCTGTTCACAATGGCACCTGATAAGGGGTGGGATTTATTGGGCAGCAAGGGAACAATCACTTCTCAACGTTGACATGTTGCAAGCAGGAAAAACAGGCTTGCAAGGACCTTAGCCACTTTGACAAGGAACAGATTATGTTGGCTAGATGACTGCAACTCCAAAAAGGTGCGTGTTGTCTTGTGGGGTGTTCCTGGTGTGCAGTGGTTAGTACCTACCAAAAGTCCTCTAAGGAAGGACAACTGGTGAACCGACAACAGGGTCATGGGCACCCAAGCCTCATTAATGCACGTGAGGAGTGAAGGCTAGCCCGTCTGGTCCGATCCCATAGAAGAGCTACTCTAGCACAAACTGAAAAAGTTAGTACTGGCCATGACAGAAAGGTGTTAGAACACACAGTGCATCGTAGCTTGCTGTGTATGGGACTGTGTAGCTGCAGACCAGTCAGAGTTCCCTTGCTGACCCCTATTCACCGTCAGAAATTCCTACAATGGCCTCATGAACATCAGAACTGGACCATGGAGCAATGGGAAAAGGTGGCCAGGTTTAATGAATCACGTTTTTTTACATCATGTGGAAGGCTAGGTGCGTGTGTGTCACTTGCCTGATGAGAAGATGGCACCAAGATGCACTGTTGGACGAAGGCAAGCCAGTGAAGTCAGCACGATCTTCTGCTGTTAAACATTGGGACCTGACCTAGACGTGGATGTTATTGTGACATGTACCACCTGCCCAAACACTGTTGCAGACCATGTACACCCCTTCATGGCAACGGTATTCCCTAATGGCAATGGCTTCTTTCAGTGGGATTATATACCCTGCCGCATTGCAAAAATTGTTCAGGAATGGTTTGAGGAACATCACAAAGAGTTCATGGTGTTTACTTGGCCTCCAGATTCCCCAGATCTCATTTCGATCCCCCGTCTATGGGATGCGCTGGACAAACCAGTCTGATCAGTGGAGGCCCCAACTCGCAGCTTGGAGGACTTAAAGGATCTGCTGCTACTTATTCATTGGTGCCAGATACCACAGCACACCTTCAGAGGTCTTGTGGAGTGCATGCCTTGACGGGTCCGAGCTGTTTTGAGCGCATACGGGGGACCTGCACAATATTAGGCAGGTGGTTTTAATGTTATGGTGGTTTGTAAAACTCCAAGAAAAGCTTAGTCTGTTGTTCTGACTTGAATCATCTCAATGAGGTCGTCATCCATGAAGGAGATCGGTAATTGTTCAGTTCTCTAAAGCAGTCATGTGTTTTCTCGCTAAATCTTCTGATAAATCTCACTGATGACATGCTTGTCATTTTGAGAGCATCATTCAAGTGAGCCCCTCGACTTTATTTAACACATGATGTGTGTGCGCTTCCTCTTGTCGTTGAATAGATCATGTGCCCCGTCAGCAGTGTTTCAGTCTTGTGGCGTATTATACTCTTGATGTGTCATGTGATGGTTTTATGTGAGGTCTCTTTTCCATCCTCTCTGACCCAGACAGTTTGGCTCACTTTAGGCATGCTGTAGTGAGCACTTGCTTGTCAGTCCAGCACTCGAAAGCTCACGCCAGCTCCAATTTGTCCCTCTTTTGTCTTCCTTGCATGCTCATGCCCATGCTTGTGCGGTGGCCCTGCTTGTTCTTCTATTTTTACAGCTCAGTCAGCGATTTCCTATCACTTGATTCAGTGACGTTGTTTAGTCTTTATAGGTCAAGCCTAAGCAGAGCTCTGTTTGTTTTAAATGATGCAGATGTACTGGATTGTATGTGCAGCATTTTCCATTTCTCCTGTATGCAACAATAAAAAAAAAAAAGCTAGTATGTCCTAAATGAGTTTTTAACCTATATTTCCTGAATTTTGTACCTTTTTCAGAACAAGCTTGACAGAAATAGTGCTTTTAATCAGAAGTAGGTTGATTCATTTCCAATTCATTAGGCGCACTATATTTAGCCAATTATGTGTGTGCAAGTGCGTATAAAAAAGCAGAAAAGAGTGTAGCAGTGAGGGACCCTACACCATGCTGGAGAATTAAACTCATTTTTCAGTGCAAAGTAAAACTGGCAGGCCCTCACGCACCAGCACCATCCACCTGCTCATTAAAGGGTCCGTTTACAGCCCGGGACTAGCGCTTTCAAGGATGAGACTGGAAGCCTGTATTTACCATGTTGCCTATCTCGCAGCAGCCCTGGCCTCCAGCCTGTATATTAGAACACTTTATTGATCCCTTGCACATTGTCCAAACTTGAGTGGGTTTTGTTTCTCTGCTTTATCTTTTTTTTTTTTTTTTTTTTTTTTTTGCCCCTTCAGTCACTCTGGAGCACCCCTGGCAATCTGTGAAAATGGGTTTCTAATTTCACCAGCCCGACCATGACCCCATCTCAGTCAACTGTCCCTGTGCTGTTGGTTCATTTCACAAGTAGCCCCACTGCTGCCATCTCTGCTGCTGTTTTTAGCCCTCTTTCTTTCCGGCTAGAGCTGCTCACTCAGCTTTTTATTGCAGTTGTGATATTGAGTGCTTAGTTGCACTGTGTGAGTATGTGGAACTTTTTGAAAGAAAACCTTAACATGTTTGTATGTTGACAGGTATGATAAAGAGGGTCATGCCCTAGACGGTGAGTCCATGACAGAAATGAGGGGAGGAGGAGGCGGCGGCCCCACTAACTGGAAGACTTTGGCGGATGTCAAAAACGAGCACCTGGGTCACGGAGACAAGGTAAGCGCTCTTCTGATTTAACACGCTCAAAAATTAGACCACAACTGAATTCTTTTAACCAAAGAAGTAAACATTTCGGTTAAGAGCGAGAAGTTTTGAGCTCACAAAGGTCATCCTTCACTCCATGGAGGTCCTCCTTATATTGGAGTGCCACAATTTGCATTTATTTTGAGTTGAACACTGCACACATTTATTTCATCTCTCTATCTCTCTATCTATCTATCTATCTATCTATCTATCTATCTATCTATCTATCTATCTATCTATCTATC
>JAQLOM010000003.1:11780187-11792688 GCA_030068315.1 Chrysichthys thysi
AAAAATGTTTAGTCGACTAATCGCAAAAAATAATCGGTGACTAGTCGACTATCAAAATAATCGTTTGTGGCAGCCCTGATCTCATGTATGAATAGCTCTTAGTAGCAGCCACACAGCTTCACCTCTCAGTATGATGACAAACGTATGTTCATTGCTAATTGTGTGTAGGTTTCTTTGCACCGATTATGGCAACAATTTTGCTATCATAACTGCCCGTTGTGATGGGTTTAAAATGATGAATATTTCACACTTTCGGAACATTCAGTAGCATCAGGTCTGGTGTGAATGGGCCTTTAGGAAGTACATTTCACACCTGTCATCCTTCAAATCTCTTCCCTTGACAATGACTTTTTTTTCTTTCTTTTTTTTTTTTACTTGCATTTTTTGAGTGCACTGATTTCTCCACTTGCTACACTTCCTGTGAAATATGCATTTTCAAATCTTTCTCAGTACAAGCTGGTCCTCTTTTAATAAATCTATTTCAGTTGTATTTTTGCCCTTTGGTCCTACTTTGTGGTTCTACATAACGCATTACTTCAAATGAATTTTTGCACCAAGCACGGCTGCCGTCCCCCAGGTCTGATATTTATTTGTTTATTTATTTATTGTAAGCCGCTTTCTTGAGTGATTAATCAACCCGTTAAAACGTGGATTAATAGCTTGCTTTCTGTCTTTCCAGGCGAATATTGCAGATTTTGCAGATAACCAGTGGATCACATGCTTTCAAGATAGTGCTGAGACCATCTTGGGCCAGAAATCAGATTACATTGGGCAACTCAAGGACTCGGTAAGTTTCTTTGTTTGTACCTCTTTACTACAACCATATTCTCATTCCTGATGTGGCCAGTGCAATACCCACGAGGCTCAGTTGTTTTCACCATTGACTGTGGTACATCAGTGAGTGTTCAGCAATTAACTGGTTCTACAAGGTCTTAGTTCATTAGAATAGATTGACTGAAGTTGCTCTGACACAAGATTCAATCTTGCCCAATTCACTTTGTTTCTCAGTAAATTTTATTACTTCTCCTTTTATATCTTCGCACAGAATGAGGCTGCCTTTGATGAGGTCTTCCAGCATGCCAATTTCAGCACTTTTGTCTTCCGTAACCGAGTGAAATTGGAGACCTACAATGTGAGTACATATTTAATTGGGCATCATTTTTGAGAATTTCACTTAACCAGGGAGCCGAAGTTGGGAATTTGCTCATTATTCCAGCAAACTGCAGCTTGAAAGCGACCCCCCCTCCCTTTTTTTTGGGGGGGGGGGGGTCGTAGTTCTTGCTGTGCTAGAGTTTGTAGAGGTTTGTCACTTTTTTCTAGTCTAAAATCCGAACGAGATTGCTAAAGTGGAGGAAGGCATTTTTCTTTTAACTGAACAGAAGCATCACTGTGGGTGATGACTGCCAAAGCATTGTCACCATTCACATATCTGCGCCTGGCTATGCACTAATGGTGCAGTAGAAGTGTCATGTCGTCTATCAGCAAGAGCTTTTTTCTCTTTTGGCTGTGTGGAGAAACGTCGTAAAGTGGATTTGTTTGTATTGCTGTATCATGAAGGCTGTGCTGCCTTAAGTGGTGTTCAAGGCCTAGTTTCCTTTGTGTGGGCTAAAAATGTTGAGGTACACATACCTGGAGAAGAGGGAAGCAAGTGCAGTCCTATTTCTATTAATATGTACATAGTTTTCCCATGTGTACAACCCGTAGTCCATTAGCCATTTAGATTCATTAATGCTAAATTCTGTAACTTTGATAACACTTGCAAAAAAAACAACAGAATGCATGTAGTGTAGGTTCAAAGTCAGATATTTAAAAATGCACACACTTTGTAGAGGGTTCCTGAGTCTGCTGAATAAAGAACACCCACCACAGTGCTGTCTGGCGTAGCACTGTGTACATTCACATCAGCATAAGTGCATTATTAATGCAGCATGTTATTCATGAATAAAATATGACAAGGCCGACTAAAAGAAACATGGTCTGAATGAGTTTGTCTTCCTGATATGATGCGGGAAACCCGTAATCTCTTCATTCATTCATTTTGAGAGCGTGCTCAGTCATTTTGAATCCATCGAGTGGTCATAGAAGCTACTAATTCTTTGGCTAACATAGCATGAGCAAATGTTTTCTGATGGGGGAAGGTTGTTGAGTTTGTCATCTAGCAGGACAGCTGCATAAGGGAGAGCAGTTAATGAAGCTAAACCTGGCTCACCCAGGAACATAGCACATGCGTGACACTGGTCCCAAATGATGAGGTCAGCACTCATGTCGTATAAGGTGTGTCTTTACTTTTGGATAGGTAGAAGGATCTCTGTTGGACTGATTTTTCTTGTTCCAAACTACAGTGGAACCTTGGATTGTGAGCATAATTCGTTCTGGAAACGTGCTTGTAATCCAAAGCACTCGTGTATCAAAGCAGGTTTCCCCATAAGAAATAATGTAAACTCTAATAATTTTTCACAACCTATAAAAGTTTATATAAAAACGATAAATACAAAATATGAAGTAAAAATTCACAAAATAAAATAACCTGCACTTTACCTTGAAAAGACTCGTGGCTGGTGTGAGGGAGACGAGAGAGGAGGAGGATTGTGTAGGATGACTTTCACTACAACTCACAGAATCACTGCAGTCTGTCGGCTCACTGGGGTCTTTCTTTTTGTGTGACTTTAACAAGGAAAATATCTAATGATCGCTGCTGTTATGAAACAAGCCAGGAGAGTGAATGCAATTGTAGATAAAATGTCTAATAAAAGCTTTGAGGTATGGATAAGAGGACAGAGCAGTTTAAAAATTCAAAAACAGGCAAAAGTCAGAGATCGGGCAAACAGAACATCAAAGATGAGGCAAAGGAGAAATCCAGAAAACGGGCAGAGGTCAAAACATGGGTGAAAATACTATAAAGGGCACAACATCAAAAGGCATAAATCCAGGTGAGAAACAAGGTCATGTACACGGGAAAAACTATCAGGAAGTCACAAGGCTTGGTGCTGGTGTCAACAAGTGGCAAACTAACTTGCACGAGCAAACGCAGTCCTTAAATAGAAGTCGTTGTACGTATAACTGTGTTCAATCAGTACTCCACCGAATTGGAGCGAAGGCAGTAAGCCATTCTGTCGACTTCTGTTTCCTCTTGGGAGACTGAGTCCATTTCTATGTCGGAACCATCTTGATTGTAGTTCTCATTGTTGAACTCCATGTTGTCACACTGGGGTTTCCTGCAGGGCGGAGTCCATGGGCATGTCCAGAGTTGGTGACGGAAGGCTGGGGATATCCATTTTCCGAAAGCGGCAGCATGAGATTTTTGGATGCAGTTGTGACAGCTGCTTTTTCCTCCTTTTGAGGATTTTGGGGAAATGCGACATTGCATTGTCATTAAACAGATTCATCACTCACACTGCTACAGCCTTATTCGGGTGGTGCTTTTCTACAAAATTTTGCACTCTTTCCCACATTTCAGATCTCATCTGAAGTGAGGGATTCCTCAGTCTTTTTCAATGCTAGCGCGGATGTTGACTATGTGAGCCACAATCCCACAGTGAGTGAGAGAGAGAAGTTGTGATCGTGTGAGACTCGGCAGATGAACCGTATGCATACTGCTCGTATTGCAAGACATCGTTCATCCATCAAGTCAAAATTTATTACAATTTCTTGCTCGTATTGCAAAACACTTGCAGACCAAGTTACTCGCGATCCCAGTTCCACTGTAGTTTCCATCCAGTCTGCTTTTAGTCTCAGTGAAGTGACCTAATGCATGTCACAGTGTGCTTTATAGCATAAACTATTTGATAATGAAATGTATTTCTGAAACTATTTGTTATTGATTCAAATCTGTTGTTGATTAGTTATAAATATTAACTCCAAATACTGTATCTGTATCATATGACAACTTTGAAGAGTTGACTCGTTAGCTTGAACAAGCTTAATTTAAAACATCACAGCAGTTAAAACTCACTTATAATAATAATAATAAGAAGAAGAAGAAGAAAAATATGCTCACTCCCTTGTGCTGCAGCATTTCTTAAGTTGTCTTCACATATCCAGTGTTTGCACTGTGTGCGCTTGGTGTTATCTACACGTTTCCAGCCTTGTGTCTCTCAGCCAATGTTTGTTTAATACAGAATAAATAGTTTCATGAACTGTTATTATTAAAGCTTACTCAAGTATACCCCAATATTATCCTGTATGGGTGATCACTTCTATGTGTTACTTTGTTCACAGGCTTCCAGTTTTCTCTCTAGATCGTTTTATTAATTAACTTCTTTAACCCAGTGACAAGCTGAGCCATCATTTGCCAATCTGCTTGGGGGGAAAGGCTAATTTATTTTCAGTGACAATTTCAATAACACTCTGCATACCTACAAGTTATAATCTGATTGCAGAGCAAGCACAGAACGTGACCGGTGGATGTTGGAGATCACAGAGTTTGCGGGGGGTGTTATCTATTGTGTTGCATTCTTTTTCTTTGATGATATTTGATTTCAGGTAGTAAGTTTGTAACTGGGCAGAAAGAAACACTTCCAAGCATCAAGATTGTTGAGCTGTTTGGGGAATTTTCTGTTTGTATACGCTCCACGTATGTCCAGGTTTTTATCAAACTGTAAGTCTAACTAGAACAAGTGGGTAGTTACTTGGCAACTGTAAAATGCCCTTGAAGCCGTCTCCATGAAAAATAGTGCACGGTATAGCTCAGATTCTGTGCTCATAATGCCGCTGGTATACTTTCAGAAGATGAAAGAGCTAAACGAAAAAGAACATCCACTGAAGGTGTACTTGGTCTACTCAAAAAAGAGCTGCCTTCTGTGAAGGGAGCCGAGCAGACTCCATATTGGAGCTGTGCTGCCACGTTGACGTCGGACTTTTAAACCCTTACTATAGTGGTACAGGGACCACCTAATACCTTTTTTGTTACTGTTCAACAAACAGTTGCCAACTGTTCTTGGCTAAAGCATCGAATAAATTTACCTTATGGAAAAGGCAAATCATTAAATTTAGGTGACTTGTGAATTCAAGGGAGGAAACAAATGAGTGGGGACAGAACAAGTGGGCTGCTGTCAAAAACATACCCAAGACCACACCGAAGGCTAGTTTGTTTTTTTTGCAAAATCAAATGCCATATTGACTGCAAATAGTGATTTTAGGAATAGCGTGATGAAGATCTGGTATCGTAGTAGACCTCTATCTGTCAGAACAAACACTCTGTGGTGGGATGTTGGGATCAAGCGATCACTTCGTCAGTTAGACTGTTTGGGACTCCATAATGGCAGAACAGAAATGTTCGAATCCTGATAATGCCACAGCTGTCTGTTGGGAGACTAGAGGACAAAATCGGCCATGCTGTCATGTGGGATAGTTGGCGTACACTGTCCCCTATCAGAGTGACACCAGACGCTGATCATGGGCGTCTGTGAGCTCATATATGCAGGAGAGAGTAGCTAGCACACTTCTGAGTACGTCAAGGCCGGTTTATACTTCTATGTAGAAACTGTCATAGGTCCTGACGTGCACCTCCCCAGAAATGTAATTTTCTTGGTTTTTTTTGTTTGTTTGTTTGTTTTTTTTTCTTTTTCTTTTCTTTCTAATATTAAAAGTAACTGCTACTCCAACATGATCTGCTCAGTTGCAGTTGCCATTGCTTGAAGTAAGTGAAGAAACTAAGCACAGTTGTGTAGAATCCCCAGCGGCAACTAGTGTTTTGGGTGGTGTAATTGCAGACACCAGCACGCAAGTGTAAATTCTCACAACAGCAAAGGCCACTTGTGTAGGCTCTACATGGAACTACACACACATCTCCAAGTTAATAAACACTGTTACTTTTGAAATCTGTATTTCTAGAAACTTCTAGCCGCTCTGCCATAATCGCCAAGTTGATGGAGATCCCTCACAGAAGTTCTCCGACTCACTTGGAGTCGCTCTGCAACATCAGTGGCCTTACAACAGGGATTTTTTTCAACAATCTGCTTGACAGTCTGAAGACACCTGTCAGAGGGTCCAGGTCGATATGGAGTCCTGCAGTCTTAAACTGGAACTTGTCTTTGAGGAACTTTGTGTTGGCACATTCCCTCTCCAACTGGGTGGAAAATGGCGAATGGGGAGAAAATGGTGGGGTTGACGGCCTTATTTTGGATTGGGGAGATTCCAATCAGTTAATTGTTTAGGAAAAGGTGGAATTTTATATTTAACAAGGTGTTTTTATATTAAATCAGTATTTTCTATTTTCTGTGTAAACAGCCAGGTCATTTGGTAATAAGAAAAAAAAAAACCAGGGTGAATCATGCTGTCACTGTTTTATATTTCCTGTCACTATGTAAGCAGTCATATATTTCAGACTTTAAGTAGTTAAGTTTGTTTTCCACTCGTTAGTAGTAAAGGGTAAAAAGCCTTACTTACTTATTTATTTATTTTGGGTCAGTGTGTGTACTGTATACGGCAGCTCTGGGAAAAAAAACAACCAGCAGCTAGAGGTCCACATGCATCAAAGAGAGATGTTATTTGTAGTTTTGGCATTGACGGAGGAGTTGGCATGCTTGAGTTTTCCCTTTCCCAGTGCTGCTGCTGCTTCCAATAACGCAAACAAATGTTCAAACAGCTGACTTGCAGTGCAGTGACGCAAACGACTGTTTGAGATTCAGACAAATCCACAGAAGATGCAGTAGTTAGCACCTCATGCACACTTTAAAAAAAAAAACAGCCAGCTTTCTGGCACTATCTGTGTAGAGCAAAAGACGTGCGCCATCAGATTTTGTTAAGAAGCATGTGGCAGGTCCGCTCTGTCGAGTTTTTATATTATTATTATTATTATTATTGCTCAGCGAAAATTGCACTTGGTAGCATGTTAGTATCCAGATTCCCAGATTTGATTATGCTATGATGAAATAAGTTTACACACCCCTCTTGATGAGGATTTTGCCACTTTGCTCTATACAGTGGGGGCAAAGCCAAAAGAAAGAAAATGTATGGTTAAATTTTGTGATTTAAAATAAACAACAAAAAGAAAGTAAATAATAAATAAATAAATAATTTTGACATGTGCATATATTGAGAACCAAAATCTGAAAACAAGAAATCGGACTCCATAAACGAGAGCACTCAAAGTTACTCATGTCTCAGTCTCGGTTACACTCCCTCGGTCCCCCTTTCAGAAAAAGCCCTTACTAGGAGAGGCAGACATTGCGGGTGCACTGGGTCGGTCGATCACTTTGTTTAGCAGCCAGTGAGTTGCTAGAGCCTGCCCTCAAGCCTCTGGCAATATGTCCGCGTCCTCCTGCTGCCAAATTCGTGCCTAAAGTCAAGTGAGAATCTTTTCAAACTGCGAGTGAGAGAAGAGTAACTGAGAATGAGTGCTCTTGTTTGCAGAGTTTTGATCGCTTGGTTACAGATTTTGGGTTCTGATGCCATAAGTGTTTGTCCTGATTTAATGATTTTAATGATTTTCCCCATTTTTTCCCTCATCTTTTCAGTGTTACTTTAACCCTTATTAAACCATAATTAAGCATTTGAAGTTTTTGAATGCAGTTTAAGTGCTGTTTGTTGTGATGTATCCTCATAATGATCTATTGCCATTTTATAATTTTTACCATTTAAGAATAATGAGTGTCTACTCTTGTCTTTGTGCAGGATGAATCTCGCATCAAGGTGACGGTGGTGGAGGCCAAGCCTGTGGATCACAAGGAATACAGCAAGAGGCTGATCATGAACATCAGGAAGCATGCAGCACATTAGGAACATGTTTACTTTTTGTACATGCACTTCAGTTTTTGACCTGCAGCATACGTGTGTCTTTTTGTGCCGTCTTCCCTTTAGTTGGTTATTTTTGTTTTGTTGTTAATGTCTGGTCATTGATATTTCCTCTGCTATGGAACAGGGGTTTTTCTTTTTTCTTTTTTTTTCCTCTTTTCTTTTTTTAAATATAAGATAAATGCTTATTATGACTGAAGCGCTGTAGGATGATTGTGGTTAGGCTTGTGCAGATATCCCTACATGATAACCCTTAGCTCTGTGGGGGTGGGTTTTTTTTTTTTTTTCTTTGTTTTTTTTTTTCTGTTTTTTTTTTTCTTCCTTTTTTTTGCCTTTCTGAGATGCTGACCTTTTAGTGAGTAAATAATTAAGAGAAGTAAAAGGACTAGTGTAAACACATCAGATGACTACATGCTGGTCAGTATGTACACACATTTAAGCAAGCAGAAGCAAATCCGCTGCCCTTTCCTACCTTTTGGTTGAACAGCCTGGTCAGTAGGCTGCCTGTCTCTGAGCTCACCTTGCTTAAACCTGCAGTCTAAGGTCCAATTCACTTCCCAGGGACAGAAGTACTCTGTACATGTAGATTACCCCCCCAATGTTCTTGAGAACTAAAGTTTAACCAACATAAGAAATAAAGATTTTGAGGATGCTAACATTTGAGTGATTTTCCTTAATCGATCTTGATACAAAACTGAATGTCCACTTTACAATTTGTATTGACTCCTTTTAACAAATTTTCTGTATTTTACGCTAGTGGTAACGAATTGTTTCTCAACAATACACAGATTCGCTGTTGTGGCCCTTTGTGCTCTATTATATGACTGATTCTTTCTCCATTAGAGCTGTAAAACAGCTCCACAGTAGCCTCCAATAATCCCCTTTAACACTCTATGTCAACGACAGCTCTTTGTAACATGTCCATGAAGCTCTGTGAGCTCTACCAAGAACGGCACTCTTGTATGTGAAGGACAGTCTTCTTTTTGCCCACATTTCATGCGTCATTTTAAAGATCTTGGATGTTTTTCAGCGCTGCCCTAAATCTCCAGGGACAATTGAGGGCACTCACCGCCTGCCTGTCATTTCCTCACAGCCACTGAAATTGTCCCCGCACTCTATTTGTCTTTTATAGGAAACAAACGGAGAATCTGAGCCCTCTAATTCCATGTGTAATTCTGAGCAACTGTTCTTGTTTTTTTTCTCATTTGTTCTGGGAGATCTTGATGTTCGAATCACAAACATAATGAGCGATATTAGGGTGCCCATATGTCCTTTTTCCCCCGGACACTTCCTCTTTTTTGAAACGTAAAAAATGTGTAAGGGGTGGGATTTTTAAATCGCAGAAAATATCCGAGATTCGGCTTCTACATTCGTCACATTCCTACCCCCATTGTCCTCTTATAACCCTAGTTCTCTATTTATTTAATGGTAAGATAGGTTATTTCGATGAAACCAGCCAGAGTAAGCTAGAATGGGAAAGTATCCAACTGAACATCCCACTCCTTTCCTTTAGACATTCTTCCAAAGGCTCCTCCAAAAAACATGAACGTGCGATCCCTTACTGCTGCTGTAAGACGTGTCCACATGAGAGTTGGGGAGAGGAGAGTAACGTGTTGTCATATCCGACTACCTCATGTCTCAATCTTGTGAAAAATAAGTAAATAAATAAAACCAAAACTAGCAATTTCATAATTGAATGTACACAGTGAACGTGGTTATGGTTAGTACTTACTAGCTTGCTTGCTTTAGCAATATGTCTGCCTAGCCTTACAGAATACTCCAGTCGCAAACAAGGAGTGCAGGGGCAGAGAGTGCAGGAAAGAAGGCTGAAATGATGAGCTTCTTCCAGTTGAGATGTCAAAAGGATTTTAAGAAATATAACAAATGATTCCAAGTTAAATTGCCTATCCTCGCTTTAAGCCTGAAGGCAAAGTGAGTGACGAGCTGGTCCGTGTGTACCCCTGTAGTTTTGGGCTTGCGGGTAACTCTAGGATCATCAAAGTCTGGCTTCAGTTAATTGTTTTGGTGATCCATTAAACATTATGTGCTCATTGGTTTGAATGTTTTTTTTGCGCCATGTTTTCTACCCAATTTGGTCACCTGCTCAGTCCTACCCATCAGCTGTCTCTCCCACATCACATGCCAACTTTCGAACAGGGAGGATGAAGGCTAATAGCTGCTTCATCTGAAGCTGGCCAACTGCATCTTTTTAAACTGCTGCTCATGCTGCATTACAGAGCAGCATAAAGCACTCCGAGGAAAGTGCCGTCTGTCCTCTTCTGCGTACATAAGCTCACAGACATCTATGATTGGCTCGTTGTGACTGACAGGGAAGAGGCATCATACCATCCCTCCCACCCAGAGACCTCGGCCTGTTTTGCTCGCTTGGCTCCTGGCCTTGGATGGTCGTGGTGTCGTTTGGACTTGAGGTAAGAGCATATTTGATCAAATCTCACAAATGTTAATATTAAGTGAGTGCCACCTTGTGTCTTTCTTTCCTGGATTAAGTATCAAAAGATTAGAATCCTCACCCCAGCACTATAAATAGCTGCGAAGTTTTACTGCAGTCACAAGATTCACCAAAGTGCAAGTTAAACATGGCTTTCACTCTGTTCATAAGATAGTTATGCATCAGAAATGAGAGGCATGTAATTTATGCAAACATGGAAATGGGATTTGTTCTTCATGCTCCTCTGTTTCTATTTAAAAGCTGACTGTGGCATGTTTACCTCGAACCACTTCTGGGCTTTTTTATCTTTGTCTCGTTTTCTGATGGACACTTCCTGATAAAAGGTTGTCAAATTGAGTTAACAATACCTAAACCCTGTGAAAAAGTGTAGCAAATCCCTGATGTGATAAGAACTTGAATAAAAGGCAGAGGGGACTGCAGAGAGGCAGAAGCTTAATCTCAGATGCTTGCCTCACACAAAGATGTTTCCCCCCCTTTTGCTATTCACTCAACAGCGAGCTCCTTGGCATGTTTCGAATCTTCCAATCCTGAAGTAATGATGCTTGTTTGCTTAGATACCTCCCTGCAGCTTGGTCTGCACTGAAGCCTTCTAACCTGATTAAGACCTCAAACAGTGATTTTTGCTCAAGTAATTTTCTCATGTCACTGTGACACAGATAGACATCATGAAAGCTTCCTGTAGACGTAGAGTACGGTTGAAATTGCAGGCTGCAGTATAATCTGCTCAGCTCCTTTTCAGTCCTTGATATGGCGATCGTACTAAATGGGATTTGCTCCCAGATTGTTTCTTTGCTTAGGGATGTTATGTTTTAGTGAATTCGGATTTTTGAGCCCTGTTTAATCATTAAAATCCCCTGCATATTCAGTCATTTTATAGATTCTTGCAGTAGCACTGGAGCTTGCGGCAGAACCACAATTCATGAACATGTCACTCTGCTAAATGGCTCCTAGTAGGTCTATCATCATGTAAAACAAGATTTTTTGCGCGAGTATTGCGGCAGTTTCTTTTCAAGGATTCTTATGTGCAGTCCTAGCGTTGTCAGTGCTATGGAGACAGATGAGCCAGAAGATCTCCGCAGTGTCACTCTAATTGTAATAGATGGAAGGAAGAATGGTGTGTATGTCTCCCTTAAAACCTCCAGTCTGGGCTGAACATGGCCACCTGAGGAGAAGGGAAAGATTGCGAGTGTCTCCTGATAGCTCACGCTCACTAGATCTCTGCAGGGCATCAGTAAACTCAAGTCAGAGGACTACACCACCTGTGTGGGGACAGGGAACTCTATCAGTATCTGATTCTGCCCTCGTTCTCATCCCATTCACCTTCTGTGGTGTCAGGTACGCGAGTGCCTCTGTGACTGTGGCATGACACCGGAAATTGGACAAGAAAATGTCTCTATATGTGAAACGCAGGTTCAAAATAGAGGTGTTCCTAACAGCTTTGCTACAAAGACATACATCTTCTAAAATATCCTTAACCCTGGAAGACCTAGACCATCTTTTAATTGGAAAAATATCTCCATTGGCTAAAATGATGATACAGACTTTGTGAACACAAAAACAGGTGGGTTCCCCCCCCCCAATTAACCCTTTCCTACTACATGTTATGAAATGGTCCTTATTAGACCTCCTGGGATATCCCTCAACCAATGAGTGGGTTGAAAATAAGAGTGAATTAAAAATTAGTGTCATATTATGACCCCAGGGGTGCTACAGGGTTAAAACTGATACAAATGACTTTGAGACTTCACTTTGCCCCAGAAACGAGATTATTTCATAGGGTGGTGTAGTGATTCAATCCGGTGCTCTTGTTAAGTCAAGTTTATAATAAGTAATTTTGCTGTTGCACACAACAAATTCACACTGTAAAAAAAAAAAAAAATAAAATAAAATATTCTTTGGTTACAGTGTAAGATTAGCTGTGTATTGAGGGCCGTCACAACCAAAGACAGGCTCCAACAAAGTTCTTGCGGTGTCAGAAAATTCTGATAAAATTTTCTGACTGTGACTTCAAGCTCACTTTGAATGCTGGTTCTGATGTAAGCAGAATGCAGTAATTTTCTTAGAGGCAAATTTCTGTTATAAGATCTTCAATGAATAATTTGACAAAGAACATGTTATCTTACCAAGACTTTATTGCAATCATCTCATACGGTGCGTCAAGTCAACATTTTAAATGGCTGTTGAAATCTTGCAATCTAAAACTGTCTGTACAGAGTATTTATTCAATTAAATTCAATTTTATTTGTATAGCGTTTGTAACAACAGACATTGTCGCAAAGCATATATATATGCTTTGC
>JAQLOM010000003.1:11846412-11860891 GCA_030068315.1 Chrysichthys thysi
ACACACACACACACACACACACACACACACACACACACACACACACACACACACACACACACACACACCACATTTAGTGCTATAGGGCACCACATTTGGGTGAAACCAAGCAGAAAATGGCAGCGAAAACAGCTCACAATAGCAGCTGATTAGGGTCGAGTATGGCGGGGTTGACTAGCTGTATAGTCATTATTACTCTTACAGAGCTGATGAGTGCTCACAGGCTACCTGCAGGGAGGAGACCTCTTTATAGTCGCACTCACCTACACACTACCCTGTTAACAATCATTTCCCTTGTACACAACCCATACGCAGACTGTCACCACTTATATAAGCACATATAACTCCATTTTCCCAGCACCGAACACACATATGTGACCTTAAAACTAATAGCATTTCAGAGCCTCTGACACTGATGTGAATGTATAGGCAGATAATGACTCACGGTGGAGGGTTGGACACCTGCTCTGTGGACAACATTAGGAAGAACAACATGCGAGAGTTTTTCCACTTATGGCAGAGAGGCGGGAGACACGAGGGACTACGATCTTTGGGAAGTAATCCATTTTCATTAAGTGTACCTTCTTAGATGTCGTGAGTCTTTCCATTGATCCTGCTTTAATGTCAAGTCATTAACTGTACTGGGCTTAGTCACTGCTTATAGTGATGAAGTCCTTGCACATTCTGGAGACCTTCACTACAGCAGAGGAAATACACACATCCATTTCTCTTTTTTCGAAACTCAGGGTCATGTATGAACGCGTCCTTCGATGCTTCACAATCTTTTAGCCTGTTTGCTGTCTTTCCTTCGATTGCTGCCTTTTGTATTTATCATCATTCGAGCCGAGCCCTGTTTCATAGCTCTATTACAAAGACATACATATCAATCTTGTCTAGCTGTTTACTTCGCTTTACCACTTTATAGCTGTCCTTGAATCTCACTCTTCCCTTCTAGATTTTTCCTCGTTTTATTTCTCGGACTGATTCTTCTACTGCTTGCTTGCCCCTCAACACACACCTACTAAAGCACCCTTCCTTGTGTTTGGTTCAGCCAGATTTTCCACTTCAATTACAAGGTGACGTGCTATATATCCTTTCTTGCACATATTTTCAATTATACCTGCATTGAAAACGATTCTCCACTCTCTTGCTCTTTTTTATGATGCGATCTCTCTGGCTCCTTCGATCCCTCTTTCCCAGTCTCTCTCTCTCTCTCTCTTGTGGTATCCTCATGCTTCCATGCTGTCACTCTGCTCCCACCACACTGTTTTCTTGTTTGGTAGTAAGCAGTGGCACAGCAGCTTTAGCTGGATAAAACACAGTCAGCATGCAGGCCTGATTAAAGCAAAGCCAGTCTGGACGTTAGAGATAGTACAGCAGCTTATGGGATTCACTGAGTCATACGCGAGCAGCACCACGCTCGAAGGCTACTTCAAAGTCTCTTCTAAACCAGCTTTCAAAACATGTCAATTCAATCATGCTAATTTCCATTATAGTTTCTATTACATGGAGCCCACTTTTCAATCCATGAATAAAGGATCTGAGGATCATGAATGCTACATTTTGGCTATTATACTGAACTATCAGGTCATTGTGAGAGAGGTAAAATGTGTGTGGGAGAGGATAAAGCATGACTAATTGTATCCTATTTCACTTTAAGTCTCTTTTCCTGAACAGACACTACAGCGTCACCGTGTGTCTTGCTCTGCGGGCATCTGGTTGAACTCGGTACGGAGATGGCCTTGATTTACTAACACCCCAAGTACAGCGGTAATTTGTGTGTTGCACATGTAGTTAGAGGGCATGTCGCGGGTCAAGTGTAAAGTAGGGGGAGGAAACAACAATTAAGTGGGATTTTGCTTGTGTTAATTGTTTTCCCACCATGGTGTATCCCTAATTACTAGTCAAGTACGAGTCTAATTAAAGGCAGCGAGACAGAGTGAAATTCTATTTAAAAATTGTAAATGAATCCAAAATAATGTGTCCTGTTCATGAGGTCTACTTGAATCCAAACCTTTTTATCCCGCAGGCTCTATTTAAATGTTTTTGGCATTGGAGAGGCAATGCGTGATGAATATCTAATATTAAGCAAACATCACTGTCGTAATAAGTAGGGATACAATGATACCCTTCTTTTTCCAGACCAAGCACGAGTGCATGTATTTGGTATTTGCCGAACCAGACACGTCTCTCCTGTGTCGCCCTGAACAACCGTGCACTTTGATTTCAACCTGTTATAACATCTCCGGTATTCACTTATCCGTTATGTGGAGATGAATTTTGTTTTGAGAGATATTACCTGCTTAATATTTAACAATTAAAGGAATAAGTCTAGTCCGAGAGCAACCAAATCCCCAATGGAAACCACGCCCACTCTCAAGCAGACCTAAATCTCCTGTTTACTAATTACTGTATTGTTTTTGCCCAACTGTCCTGAAGAGGGTGCTAACAAAACAGATTGGCTGTATAGCAGCCAGCAACTAAAAGAAGATGAAGTGGGTCACTTTGCTCTCGAGCTCTCTTCATTACTAAGCCTGATTTGTCCATAGCGATCTGCCAGCTGTAATTACAATACCGTTCACCTAAAAACATAGCATGGGACAGTGGGACAGTGTATAGCTGGTATATTTGTGCTTATTTTGTTTCCTCGTGTAGGTCTAGAAATCAGTCATAGCACTTTCCTGTGCAACTACAATCATGACATCTTTGCACACCATCATTTTAAATACAGAAAAAGTGTGGTTTGATAATTCGGCCTTGACTGTTAAACAGAGGCATCACGGCAAGGTTTATTTAGCACTGTGTTTCCCTGGTTTTAACAGTACCCAATACAAGCACACACGTCTGTTCATGCACTTGGACATCTAAACAGGTTATTTAAAAGGAATTTAAATGAAGTGTGTTAGACAGCTATCTTAGTTATCTTGGATGGAACAGCTTTGCAGTCGAGAGAATGAACAAAAGCTTCAGACCTTAACCCTAAGTAAACTGCGTTTCAGTTTTCATCGCATCAGAATGCCTTGCTGGTCATTGAACAACAGCAGCTAATCATGAAGAACAACTTATTGGATAAAAGCTGTTTTGCTCACTCGCTTAATGTCGTCTGTATACATTGCTTCCCCACCTAGCCTTTGTGCTTTCTGCTGTGTGATTGCTGCTAGTAATGAGCTCCTCATGCTGAGCTTTATGTTTAAGATGTTGTATCAGGTTACGTGTTTTGTAGGAAGATGCTGTAGTTCCTCCTTTTGATATTTTAACACAGCACGGTTTGTAGTCTCCTTCGTTTTGATCACTTGTGAAATAAATCCCAAGTGGTGTCAGTTCGCCTGGTCTGTTTATTAGCACACAGACGAACACTCGCCTTACAGCACATGATATTGCCTGGAATCAGATGTTGGCATCTGAGAATCATGAGTATGAGTAATGGAATAATAAAGACTCAGGCTACCCAAGTCAGTATCAATGCACCCCTAGTAATATGTCATCATAAATCCAGGAACGTACTATAAAAAACAGTCTAATGCTAATTTAATACCTGCCTTTCAGTGGTATTGATGAGCACGCAACCACCATTCCTGAAGCTATTACTATTCCTGATAGACGTAGAAAATAATATGGTGTGTGCTGCTTTACACCTGGTATTTTACACTTTAAGGTAGAAACACCTTGTATTAATTACAACAAACACACAAACCAAACAAACTCTCTTAGTTTGAATGTCAGAATAATCCATAGACCCTGTTAGGCAAGCTGCTTGCACATATTTTGCAGGTGTTGCAAGTTTGAATGTTTTTATCGACACAATCCTTTTGTAAATTTGATTCTCTGTGTGCTGTCATGGGGCAGATTATTTTTGCTCAGTCATCACATTTCTGTTAAGCAATATGTTTGTTTTGTCAGCAAAGTAACTTAGACACATTAATTTCCAGCCCTCTGATTCAAAACCTACACAATATTAACCATATAAACTCTGACAGCTTGAGCAAATGTAAACGCTGTCTGTTGCAACCTTCTAGTTATTCCCACCACAGTGCCGACATTTCTTGGATATTTCCTGTTGTATTAAAATATACTGGTAACGTTCCGTCCCTGCCATGCTTTTATCCTAGGCCTCAGAGGTAAAGACAGAGCTCTCGTTGTATGAGACATCAGTGAGTAAGCTGAGAAATCTTCTCGGAGAGACAGCTGGCACAAGGAATCAAAACATGACATGTCCGCGTTTGCTGTGCTGTTCAGGACTCCTTCACAGCAGATTGATTGGGGGGGGGGGGGAGCACTTGTACTCTGCATATCTCCCCATTGGGGGTATTATCTTCACACATCCCTGTCGAGCTTTCTGCCTCTGACCTGTTTCAACCCCAAAATGACATTGTGTTAGCGTGCCGGGGAATAAGAGCGGAAGAGACACCTATGGGACGAAAGATGTAGCCCCTAGTTAAATGCCGCACGTACCACAACATCGTGATCTGTGACGGGACACTGAGTGGCTCTGCTAGTGCTTGCTGCAGGCTCAGCCAGCTCTCTGAGGCCCAGCAGCAGATGTACACGGCGAGAGAAAGAGAGAAGGGGAAGCGGGAGTGTAAAAATGATAAAAAGGTATGGCAAAAGATGCCCAGTAAGACTAAGTGAAGGGGGTGGGAAAATATTCCCCTAGCAGGCCAACAACAACTCTCTTACCCAGAAAGCCTGGAGAGATGACTCAAGGTCTGGGAAGCAAGATAAAGCACTCATGCTAATACTCTGAACAAGTAAATGCACTTCCCTGTTATATTACCATATTACAAACCCTCAGTGTTCACCATAATGTTGTGACGGAGCCACTCTCAGGAGGATGCTCCCTACTGCCGTTGACGCGAGTCACACGGTCCTGCTAAGCGTCAGCTGTTTTTATTCTGCTGATGAAGTAGCTGATCTCTCAGTTGTCCCTAGTCCTAGGAACACTTTAAAGACCTTTGATTTTCAGTCAATATTTTCATTGGCTCATTAGTTTTAACAACAATTAACTTGCCTCCTTATTGATAATTTCAGCACTTAGCTAGAGGACTAAACAAATGGACTATGCCGAAGTACCGCATGTCAAACAAAAACAAAAGCAGTGCATGTGGCGCAGTCAATACGCTGGGTTTTTTTGGGTAGGGTCATTAAAGCCTGTTTACTCAGAGGTGATAGGAGCTGAAGAATATCACAGCATGCTGTATGTACTGAATACAGACCAGGCGTGAGCAGAGCTAGGTGTCCCAGTATAATAAAATAAAATATTATGAGCTTGTATTCCACAGAGGGCCCTTTCACTTGTGCTCACGCAACTCAAACTGGTAAGCAATCTGCCATTTATTTATTTATTTATTTTACGTTTTAGTAACTCTAAGGCCAAGTGTTAACTGCATGCTTTGCAAATATCTCCTCCTGCTGCCTTTGCCGGTTTGAGGCGCATCTCTGTCCACAATTCAGGAGGTGAATGAGCCTGATAATCATTAAATTGCGGATTTTAAATAAATGATCTCATTAAAGAGGGCTCTGCTCATCAACTTAGCTCGGAAAAGGCTTTCTGAGTTCAATATGTTCTGTAAAGTATGATAGACTTAATATTCCTTATTTATTTTTTGCCTATTTAGCGCAGCATCTAATGACGACCATTCTCACTCGGATGTGCTATTAAAAAAGAGTCATCTATCAGCTTGCACTGGAGAAAGAAGAGGGTTGTGGTGGGTATAAATTTTTCTCTCGTGTTTTTTGACAGAACTATTTGTAGGAAGTATAGTGCAAAGAGACGCAATAGCTTACAGGAAATGGCAAGTTACTTTTGACAGATCGGTCGGTGCTATGCAGCTGCTGCTTGTAATTTGCACAATGCTAACCACACAATGAAAGGTGTCTGAAAAAAGACTTAAAAGTCTTACACCCTCTCACATCTTAAGACAATGTGTCATCTAAACATTAGACATCTAAAGATAATGCTGACCTTACACCAAACAACTTTTCACAGTTACAGAAAAAAAAATCATAAATAATGATCATAGATAATCATAGATAATTGCTTTGAGATCATTTGCAAAGTCATAGATAATCGCATGAAAAGTCATTTAGTGCAAGGCTGGCATAAATCTTGTATTTAGATGTGAAAGGGTGTCAGATTTTAGTCTTTTAAAAGTCTTTTTAGAGTCTTCTCAAAGGTGTCTAGGGTATGGTCAGCATTAGTCCCAAAGTTTTCAAACTATGATTTTGCAATGCCTGGGGATCTTGCATGGTCGCCATTTCTGGCTTTGCTGCTTCCTGTTTGGTGCTGGAGAGAGCTCACCTATTGGTTGTTGGCAATATCCACATCATTATTTACATGAGCCAAGGCTAAAAACGTATGATAATATTAAACATATTTGATTTTATCAGAATGTCAAGATGAAAAAAGACTGACTTTAGACAGCGCTCCTGACCAACTTACGCCAAGTGATGGAGATGACTGGAGTGTGCCACAACATTAGCAAAACTCTCATGATTTTATTGCGGCACTGGAAATTTGTCTGAAATCCCATGAAAAGTCATTTGGTGTAAGGCCAGCATTAGTTGAAGTGCTCACCGCATTTTTTTTTTTTTGCTACTCCCTGTTGAAAATGAATTGAAGCGGATTTCCGGGTGATGAATTAATTGAACAGCGGACACGTGGCCTAAGGTGCATGTGCCTAAGTTGGTATGTGTAGATCTGAGAGAAAAAGCGCAAGATTCTCTGAGTAGGAAGCAAATTAATCGTGCACGTGGAATTGTAATAGCGATGCTTTGGACAATAAATGAAGTAGGCCCGTTCATTTTTTCTGTGACGCTAACCTTTTAAGCCTTTACAGTAAATGGATTCACTTAGTGGACTGTACCAGTTCCCAATGACAAAACAAAAACTAAAAGTATATTTTTAACACAGAAATAAATGAGCTGGGGGTCACTGTCTGGGTCACACACTTATCTGATAAATCAAAAGAGAGAGGAGCATGGAAAGGAAATATATTACTGCCTGGAAATCATTCTAAAATAACCATTTCTAAGAACGCAGTGTACATCTGAGTCCATCTTCTGGCCTTTAGAACTACTTATTATTTTCCTTTTACATACTCTATAATAGTGTCTGATGTCTGGGAACAAAATCTCATTGGGATTAGTCAGCAAACTGAGACCCAGCAACAGCCTACATCATTTTTCATGTTCATGAGTTACCCTGTAGGTCATGCTGCTCTGCCAGAATGACTATGGAAACATAGATACATAGTGACTTTTGGTTTGGTAAATATTGTACAGTTACAAGCAGTGTTGACTCTCCTGGCCTTGGACTGCATGAAATCGCAGTATTTAGGTCTGTTCTCTCGCCCCCACATTCTCTCTGGAGTATTCATTATGTGTCTGTTTTTTTTTCTTTTCTTTTTTTTTGGTCTAGGAGCTATATTATTTTGCAGCTGATACAGCAATACACCAACAAAACAAACAAATAAAAAATATATAGACGTCTCAGTCTAAAATAGGGGAAGAAAGAGAAATCAGTATGGGCTAATCTAATGTGCATGAGGTATATAGTTAAAAAAAAATCTAAAGTTCTGCTGAAGCAATTGCACCGTTTAACTCTGCAGCAGGCCTTGATTACGTTTAAGCATACTGTTCAAGATGTTCACCATAGAAACTATAAACTTGTTGCCTTAAGCTGTTTTCAGAAAAGTATACCAAATGTTACACACTTTGCAGATTAATCTTCTTAGGTCAAAGTCTTCTAAGGTTGGTCAAAGGAAGTGGGGTTTCCTAATATGGCCCAAGAACCGTATGAACATCTTGATTTTCTATGGAATTGTTTTTCTTTTGCTTCCTTTTTCCTGTCTCGTAGAGATTCGTTCATCCAAGTGGTTCTGCCTGCTTGCGATCGTGGAACCCAGACGAAAAGACGCACGCACAGCTGTCACTTTTAACTAGTTCATATTTTCCTTGGATGCTCGAAGAATGTACATGTTTACATGAATGAGGAATGACAGATTTCAAAAGAGAAACAATTCCGTATAAAGTCATGAATACATATTCAGACAGTTTATGGTCCATATTAGGAAACCCCACTTCCTTTTTCTGCCTTCAGGATTATGTCCTAAGATGTTTAGTTGCCCAGAAAATGAAATACTTAAGAGTGGAGAGGTTAACACTTTGACCTAAGAAATCTAATTTCAGCTGTTCAGCAAATTATATATATGTAAAAGAAATCTCTTATCAGTCCCACTCCCTATATAGTAGATGTGAATGAATATGGATGAACTACAACGCTACTGACATTGTCTTAGCCAGTTCTTATTATGACCACTTGCCTGTAACAGACTTTATGCTTTCTTTTCTGTGGATCTACTTTGTGTTCTTTGGCTTCTCCCCTTTTAAGGGTTCTATTTTGAACCTGACAGCTGAGGGCTTTCCTTTCAGAGAGGGTTGCTTTCAGAAGCAAACAACTCTTATCTATCTGTACAACCCTTGAGGAACTGTTTTTTCTTTCTTCTTCGAGCATACAGTAAAAATTGCCTGACTTCCAATTTTGAAGTACAGCATCCAGCCAGAGACATGAAGTCAACACCACAATTTTCAGTAGCTGTTTTTCTGCAAGGAAGCAATTTTCCTCAAAACTGGTCTTGCTGAGATGGCTGCTGGTCGGTTCACCGGTTAGATGTAATTAAAAAATTCCAGACCATGCCTTTGCCTGTTTAATGTTCCAGTTTGTTTCTGGATATAAGGAGTCAAGTGTTTGTGCCTGAACAAAGTCTTGGCGCCGACTTAGGGCCGCAAGATCCCTCTCTCGTACCTTCGACAGTATTTTTAGAATTTATTTACTTGCCAAGTTCAATTCCCTTACAGATCCCTAATGAGCAAAACAGAGCTGACAGTTGCAAGCAAAATCTCCCCGAGATGACACGAGAAAGAAACTTTGAAATGAATCAGACTCAAAAGGAAACCTATCCTCTTCTAGCAAGTCAGTGTACAATCCAAGCATTGGTTTGGTTTTGGAGCTGACAGTAACACAAGCACTGCACAACTCAGTGTCCATTACCTGACCAGAAAAAAAAAGTGCAAGAGAGGGAACAATTACTTTGCTGGATTTAATGCTAATGCTTAGGATTGCTACTTAGGATTGCTACAAACTTGTTGAAAATCAATCCAGTGTTACTTTAAATACTACAATCATGACACTTAATGATACACATTGCTAACATGTATTTATTCATCTTCAGTAACTGGTTTATCCTGGTAAGGGTCAGGGTGGACACGGAGACTATCCTGAGAACACCCGTGTCTGAGGTGAGAATCCTGGGTTGGACGCAATCCAATGGAAGGCTCCATGCACACGCATTCACACCTACAGGTAATTTAGGGTAGCCAATCCACCTACTTGTGTGTTTTGGGGAGGTGGAAGGAAACCAAAGAACTCCATGGACATGGGGAGTACCGTATATGCATGCAGACAAAAGTCAGGATCAAACTGGAAACCCTGGCACTGTGACCCCACAACGCTAACCACTGTACTACAATGGCACCCACACCAATAATAATGCTTAAAAATACAAGATACAATCATTTGCAGTATGTGAAAAAAGTAATCACATGACCAAAAAGAACTCGGTCGAACAATTGAACTGAATACTGAATATCGACGGACAAACACTCAAGAGAAGATAGCTCGCAGTGATTGATGCATAAATATTCAGATGCTTTAGGATCTTCAGCCACTTTATGAAAGCTCTGATGGGGAAATTATCACGTTATCCACCAGGCTTCATTCATCAAAGGCTGTCATATTGGGTACTTGAATTAAGCCAGTGATGAGCATAAGATACATTGGCTACTGTATAGGCAAGCGTTAAGGACATGGATTTGATATGAACAGTTACTGGTGTGAAGTGTAGATATGAGGTGCACCATTTGATATAATCTGGAGTGGTTTTGTGGTGTAAAATGGGAAGCAGGCCAGCAGAGAGACGATGAGTGCCTGGACACAGACAAGGACATGACCTGTCCTCCCCTATCCACTTCCTGTGATAAAAATGGAATAACACTTGAGTAGGAACAGGTCATCACTCTAAATAAGATTAAATTACCAAAATAATCACATTAGCAGAGTTATGAAATAATTGATGCAAAACGATTCTCGTACTAAATGTGCTCATTAGAGGACTTACCTCCTCCCTCTCCTTTAGATTTAACTTTAGCATTTCATGCTATTTAAAATCCATTAAAAGCAGCATTAGCAGTGTTGTATTTGTTTCAATGACAGATTTGTCATTGAGGAGATCCGATGTAATGATCTTGGGAATTTTGAGTTGGCACATGAAATATAATGCAAATCGACATTTTTTGGTAGCAGGAAAGAACTGAGTTGATGTAGATCTATCTAGACTCTCTTTCGGGGGTTGATGATCGGTGAATGGGGTGGATGGGGGTGGAAAGGTTTAGTAGGAGTGGGGAGGTGATCACCCATTGCCTCCAAGGTGATATGCAGTCAGATATTTTGTGGGAAAGTGTTGCACTGTGCCCTTCAACAGTGAGAAGATAATCTCTCAACAACCTCCCGATTTACTGATGTTGTCAGTGTTAGAGATATTTGGTTTGACTTTGTTTAATGGCCTGTTTGTTGTTTATATTGAGGTGTAAAGCAGTGCTGTTTTGGGCAGTGTGTTGTGTGTTAGTGCTGGTTACTGGGTTAGTCAGCCTTTTCATTGGTTCTTTGGGACTTGGTTTAATGTGCATCCAGAAATTGAGGGCTATTTTTTTTCTATATTTATAGATATTACGAAATGGCCTAGTTCTAGCTTCAGCAGGTCGCATGTCTCATTTTGTGTAACTATAATGACCAAGAGTGGACAGAAATCATTTCCATACAACTGCTTTTGCACTACTTTCCCCTGGGTATCCGAGATGCCCCTTCTTTGTCCCAATTTACATAAAATCTGCATTTTTAAAAAATATTTTTATTTAGATTTCTCTCAAAACCATAACCCATAACTTTGAATTATACGTTTTAAAGACTTCTTACCCCTAGGAAGTTCAAAACCAAGACAGAACGCTGGCAAAACTGTAAATTTATTAAAGACTCTGCAGGGAAAAAGGAATTTTGTTTAATGTGAATAAGCATTAATTTGATTAATGTGAATTGCGTTTAGTGTAATTCAAATACACAAAATTCAAAACCAAATACTTTTACTTGTGTCCAAGCTCCACGTGCAAGGTGCCATATTTGCATCAAATTTGTATCAGACCGGAATGGTTATAAAATGTATATACATATTCTGAAATTTTCTCTTTTTTACACATAATGCCTTAATGTATCAGGTAAAAACAACACGGGATAGAGAACTAATTTTCATTCCCACTCTGCCTTCCATAATGGTAAAGTGGCGGGTGCCAAGTATTCCCACCTTACTGTATCTATCAGGGTGCTGTGGAGCATGAACCTCTGTGAGATGCATAAAACATATGAAAACCGATATGATGTAGAATTCATTCCAATTTCCAGCCCTATCTGCTGCGTTTTGTTTCCTTGTTGTTTTGAATTTGCTGCTCCGTATTCAGATACGGAGTGTTCTGCGAGTGATGGATAAATAATAATAAACACAATGTACTGTAACGCTAAAATGAACTGTGCTGTGCTGGAATGATTGGTAGTCGACCAGATGAGTGGAGATTTCACGCAGTAGACAACCTTAATCAGTATGCATGTTACGTGTTAATGTCAATGTTACCATGACAACATGGAGGGCTTGAGTCCAGTCAGCACATTCAGCTTTGTAATAGCACTTTCCCCCCTAGGCTATTCAACTGGTCATTAAAAGGATATAAAGGGTCCATGTACATTTGGTCATTCTATTTGCATGTCAGTAACAGAAAGTAATAGGCCATTTTTGTTTTTGCTACCAAAAATGGCAAATACAACATTGGCAAGCAAACTGGGTTTCTTTTCCTTCTTTGTATGTCAAAAAAATTGAATTGTAAAATGAAATCAAATGAAAAGAGTCCGTTTTACTGACACCTGAGGTTGTCGCTGATAGATAACCTGTACAATTCACTGAGCAGATGTGAACAGTAGACTGTTTTTGTGCCAGCAGGTAATGCGGGTCCCTTTTCTCGGGTTCCACCACAAACGTATTTCAGGTCTGTGCGAAACACTGTTTATGTCGCCGCCAGCAATGTCACGACTGGTCACAAGACGTCATTCCAATGGATCCGATTCCCACTAGAGCCGTGGCAAAAGATTAGCGTTAATGTTACTAGGTCACCAGGGGATAGCTTAATGTTTTGACTTTACTGTTTCGCTCCCATTCCCACATGACATCATAAGAGCATAATAGCAATGAAAAGGTTTTCAGTGCGAGTGTGAATGGGATACGTGTTCCTCACATCAGGGCTTCTCTCTCTTTTCAGAGACTTAAGTGACTTCAATGGAGATTCCCCAGTTCTTAATTAAAAGTAATTGCCTGTTTTCTGCATCATGCCTGCATTTTTGTCTATTGTGTTTAATTTTAGACTGCTGTTTAAAATCATTCCTTTGCCTTCCTGCAACTCTGGACGTCTGATAACAGCTGCAGTAATTATGGTGATTTTCACTACTGCTTAAATGCAGAGAAATAGGACACAGCTTTTAAACCAGTATGTAGAGGAAGACGTATGTATTTTAAAATGACAGCTATGCTGAATGGCATTTTTGTTGGACATGCTCGGTGCAAAAAGGTGCCTTCGTTTGATGACTTTCTGCTCACTCAGTGTATGAACACGCAGATGAGATGATCCTCCGTTCAACTGCAAATTTATTAGTGACTCATTAATACATGAGTTTTGCCCTCAGCCGCCGTCTGTGTGTTGGTGCGGGTTCATGCATTTCAGTAAGACTTTCCATGTTCCTGCAATCCTGCCAACAAGCATCTTTATCTTGCTCAGACACAAGTGGAGTTTGTTGAAGCATGAGCTGTAGTTCAATAGAGCTCGATTTCACTCAGGCTGAATCGCAATCATTGGTTTAAATTTAAGCTGAAGGGAAACGTCTGGGTTTTCAGATGACGCGTGTTACGTTTTAATTGGAGCCTTATGGGAGGTCATGAGCGAGAGCAATAAGAAGCAAATTGAAATCCTTCTTAGACATGCAGACAAAGAAGATTTAAATTTAACGTTTAATCGTTTAACTTTTAAAAGAATAACTTTTTAGGGGTGAAAGCAAGTTGCTGTCATTTTGCTGTCTTTAAAGCTGTGGCTCTTTGGCTGCTGGAACTTTCAGAGTTCAATTCTCAAAATAAATAAATAAATGAATAAAAATGGAAAGTTAAACAAATATATAAATAAGTAAAAAAAAACAAACTGTCAAAAAATAGAGTTGGAGTCATCAGCCCAGTGCAGTGCTATCTCCTTGGTTTCGCCTGTCAGTGTTGATGGGCCTCGTAAGAGTGGGCAGTACTGCGCTGCCACTGACACAATCTATCCAAAACAGACAAATGCACTGACCGTCTGATCCGCTCTGAGCGCTGCGGCTTTTAACCACCTCCAATTATCGGGGTGTAATGAGATCATGGGGTGCTGCGTTCACTGGCCCAGCATCATTACTGCCGGCTGTGAATGACAGCAGGAGCGGCTAAATTCCTCTTGATTGGCTGCACCTCCTTAACTCAGCCACTGACAGCTGTCCTTCACGCCCCACACCCCTCCCATAATAAAGACACAATTCCACATGCGTGCATTAGGGAATGGACTTCATTTGCATGTTCTGCAGCCTCAACACATCCTGCACACCCACATGTGCAAAATAAACAAATAAATAAACAAAAGTCCCAATTTGAGCTTATTTTGAAGGGAGAACTCTTCAGACTGCTTAGAGGAGTGGAGACGGGATTGTGGATTGACGAGGAATACCAAATTCGCTCTACGCCCACCACAGGATATGAGAAGAAGTTTAAATAAGTGTATTGTCAGACATCACGCATTTCATTGGAAATCCTCAGAGCGAACTTTTGAGTTAACATGATGTTCCAGGCTGATGATTAATGTAACTTGTATGATTTTGAAATAGTTCCTCATGCCTGTGGGTATAATATCACAAATGGAGGCCTGAAAAAACAGCATTAGATAATAACCCAGAACTGCACGTTGAGGAAGCTTTGACTAACTGAGTGGCATCTGGTGCTGGCTGAAAGAATATGAGTGTATTAGATTTTTTTTATTTAATTAAAAAAATTTTTTTTTGCATATTGTCCTAATTCCATCGCTCTTTTTCTTTTTCTTTTTCATACATTCCCATCTCTATTTGCTTCCTGCATTATGAGCCTCTTATTTGGCAGGATTTTCCTTCTGAAGGAGAATGACAGTAAAAGCATCAGTGTGCCATACATCATGCCTGGCTTTATTCTTATGGTCTGTCCTGGAATTATTCAAACACACACACACACACACACACACACACACACACACACACACACACACACACACACACACACACACACAC
>JAQLOM010000003.1:11886870-11900920 GCA_030068315.1 Chrysichthys thysi
AACATTTATGTTATCTATGTTCTGTTGTGAATAAAATATTGGCTCATGTGATTTGAAAGTCTTTTAGTTTTCATTTTCTTCAAATTTAAAGAATGTCCCAACTTTTCGGTAATTCAGGTTGTAGACACCATTATTTTTGAAAACTTTATTTCTAGAAACTTCCTTCTAGCTGCTCTGCCATAGTCACCAAGTTGATGGAGATTCCTCACAGAAGTACTCCCACTCGCTTGGAGTTGCTCTGCAACATCAGTGGCCTTACAACAGGGATTTTTTTTTTTTTTACAACAATCCACCTGACAGTCTGAAGACACCAGTCAGAGGGCCCAGGTCCACCTGAGCGGGATGCTGTTGATTCCATTCCTTTGCTTTTGAATTGCACAATCACTCTGTTGACAAGGTTTTGTGCAATCATACACTGGCTAAGTCCACCCTCAGACTGACCCACAATATGCCCTCTTTGGAAATCATACAACTCTTTTGCTTCTGGTGTTTGTGACATGGCTAGTTGCCATAAACAAATAATATACTGTAATCTGAAATGAAAAATAATAATACCGGTATATTAAGTTTGAAGCACCATGTGGTAATGTAATGAGGAGTGGTGTCTGTTTACTTTTGAGATGTCTGCGTAGTGTATATGTTTGAGGAGAGTGTGTAGATAAGGACATGAAAGAGCTGCACAGACTAAAGCACTAAAGCACTGCTGCATCACTGGCTCTAAGCAGACATTAAAAAAGGGCTATATCCCACTACAACACTATCAGTGACTAGTCAGATTTTTCCTTTTTCTTGCTTTAGACATTGATACTTGTACAGAAGTTGAAGATTTATTATCCAGAAAACATTTATTTAGTGTGATGCACTTACTCGAACAAAATATGGGTCTAACAATGTCTAAACCTTTCACCAACAAAGACGATGAATAAAAACTGATCTGTTTACAAATGATCAAGCAAGCAATGCAGCATGACAAACTATTTTGATGATGAAAGGAATGAAATGGTCAAAATTGGCAAAATGGGACTTATTAATCATAATAAGCATAACTCTAGTTGCTGGAAGAAAGCTGCATCTCTGTTAAAGAATAAAGCAGTAGATCTTATCTCTAAACACAATGCTGAATATTGTTCTAGGACCAGTGAGCTGGTGTATGTAAGCACTGCAGTACAGATGCAAATTGGAAAGAAACAGATTTAGAAGTATATGGAGTGGAATATACTGTACACTGCATAATTGTTTAGCTAAAATTGTACCCTGAGATGTAATTTGGCTTGTTTTCCCATAAGCTCCTGGATTGCGTCATTACAAACATGACGCAAAACAGCAGCTTGGATAGACTATGCTCAGGGTTTGCTTTACAAATAATTATGGACTTCTTTGACTTCTTCAACTGCCAAGAAAGGAAAGGCAAAAGAGGCAATTATTTTTTGCTGACTTTTAGATTTCTCACCAAGAGAACCGTTTCCTCCTGTAATTGCTCCCATGCACTCAGGTAGAGTTTCCCAAGTCAACGAATGGTGTCCTCAGCAAATACAGATGTGTGTGTGTCCTTCTTATTCCGACTTGTATACATATTGTATGCATCATCCAAACCAAAGGCTATATTCAGATTTCCAGGCTGAAGAGACTCAAATCAGATTTTTTTAGCCTTAATGTGACACAGGTCTGATCTTTGTAGGGCTGTGTGGACACAGAAATCTGAGCATTTCAAATCAGATTTGAGTCACTTTCATATGTGGTCCTAAATCCGATATGTATCCGATTTCTGGCTGTGCAACATGAATGAAAACATCAGCTCGGAATGCACGTGACTTTTTGCCTAGACGTATGCGCTGAGCGCCATCATCATCAGCCAGCACAGTGTTCTGTTGATTTGTGTTACTTATCAAAATAAGCTACTTAATGGTTGCATGTTAGGTTCAGGTTACGTCTTGGGGTTTACGTTAGAGTTCAGGTTAAAGCCTACAGCTAAAAAAAATCGAGTTTATTGTCTGCTATCGATAGCATTTATTCGCACTACGGTGGCATTTTTCAACAAGACAGCACAAATCGTCAGACACCAGTAGTGTGGAAAAACCCCAGTGGAGGAGAGCTACAGCTGAAGAACTGTTTGCCCTCCTCCAGAGAAAAAAATGATGCATGTCTTAGCTACTAGGTTGTCCATTTTCTTGGATTTAATACCATGAGTTGCCTCGCAAACATGTTTTTTGTTGTTGGTGATGCAGAGGACTTGTGCATAAATGTATCAGTGGTGCACTTAAAGGACAGCTGCAGTCACATTACAGATAGATGCAGGTCACTCATAATTATGAATGTGAACCATCAAGACCGGCGAATCAGAATCCAAAAATCAGAATTGAACAATGAGGCTTATAATGTAAATATACCCCTGCAGCCTAATATACCATTACTAGGCACCTGAACACACACATTCAGCCTTTGCAACGTTCTAGCAGAATGTCTACCAAGTCAAGTGCACGATTATTGGCAGTGTAAACTTTCCAGACACCCAGGAGATCCAGAGCTGTCCACGTTTTTGTTAAACCTATAGAATTATTAAGGATTTTACAAGCCAGGTACAGATTTAACAATAAAATGTCTTAACAAATACGAGCAATCAATTACAAAGTGATTTGTTAGCTGGCGTTATAAAGCAAAATGAACTCATTCAGACATTCGGACAAGAAGCTCTGACATTACTTTCATATATTTGGTGTTTCATTTCATATGCTGAGGAGAAGAGGAGAAGAAAGCAGTGCCAGCAAGCTATTATTCTTAAAAGAAACAAGGGTTATCTTGTATCCTCTGCACCTCAATTTAAATAATGCATGCACCACTGCACTATTCTTTTGAAATGAATATCACTTGTTTGTAAACGTAGAAACAAATGCAAATGTAGAGTTCATATTTGCACTCATGTTTCAGTGGGCGTAGAAGTGAGGTCACCTTGTAGATTCACTTGACGATGACGATATAGAATAAAATAGCGTTAAAAGAACAAAATCTAATTACGCTGGAAGGGTCATATTACAAAATAATATGAACAGATGTGAAATAATATTAGGACTATCACATCAGTTGGTGTTATCTCTCCTTGGCGAATGTAATAATATTGTCTGGACAGTTAAAGTGGCAATTAAGAATTCAGGTTCTACCTGCTCCTTTCTGCCTGTGTCTGTTGTAATGTGATTTTGTTTATTTTCCGAGCAAATCGCACAGACAGCTTGGTGCTTTTGCATTCACTAAGGCCAGATTGAAAGCTTGAGACTTAGTTTAAAAGTGGTGTCAATATTCACACAGGGAAAGCTCATGTTTCCCATTCAGGAGGTCACCAGCATTTTGCTAAAGTCTCTTGAATAGGCGTGTCCAAGAAACTTTTTAGACCTGTCCTTAAACACAAGCACTTGCCTTTAAGCCATAAAAAAGTCAACTTCCGTATAAAGTACAAAAATACAAGAGACAAGTTAAAAACAACTAAAAAAGGCTGTATAAGAAGATAAGGCAAGTCCTAAATGTAATTATTCCACTAATTACAGCAAATTTGGTTTACTGTAAATTCAAGTTTGCTAACCCTACTTTAAAAAAGCATGCAAACTGATTGCCTGAAAAACTAAGTAAAGTGGAACAGGACTTGTATATAGTACTAACAAATGCTTTTTTGTTACAAACAATTCCTATTTCACTTTACAGTGCTGCCGTGACATATGACATTAATTCGGTCCTGGAGCGAGTCCGTATGTCAAAAGTGTCGTAAGACAAATCGAATTTCCCCATTAAAATGAATGGAATTACTAATAATTTGTTCCAAACCCCCAACGAAACACACCAATTTCTTTTGTTACATGTTAAAAAAAGAAAAAGAAAAAAAGAGAAATGTCCTATATAAATAACAAATAATGTATACAGCAATAATAAAACAATAAAAGTGAATGTAAAGACGTAAACTGGTTTTATGAAGTGTCCTTTACCTTGAGGATCACAAGAAGCGATGATGGAGGCGGATCAGTGAGGTGTAGGACGGACGTTGGTGGTTTGAGGAGGAAGAGATTGTCGGAGGTTTGTTTACATGACGTACGTCGCCCTCTATCGCCAACTCAACACTCGCTAAATTTATTCTACACTTTACGTATCGTTAATCTTATGCTACACTTCAGCGTTAAATTTGACTTAATGGGAGAATTACTCCGCCCATACTCCTTGCACAAGTCCATGACGCGCACACCTTGAGCGTGTTTTTCAATGATTTCCCGCTTTATATCTAAGGTAAGTGGCCTCTTCTTCTTCTCAGCTCCAGCCTTGCTCCTCACTTTCTTAGGACCCATGATGTAAATACAGGGTACAGGACAAATAAAGCTCCAAAACAGCACAAAGAACACAAAACGAAGCGAGAAATGCTGCGGTGATGCTTACTCAGCGAGCTCGACACATGATCCGTAGGTCGGCTTGGGGCAGACTTGGACACGGGAATACATAATGGCGGCAGGCCGCACGAAACGTGATGAAATCGCCAATGTCGTATCCCGAAAAACTGTCATATCCCAAATCAAAATATAGCCCAACATCAACCTCATATGTCGGGTCAGTCGTAAGTCAAGGCAATCTGTTTGCATGCTTTAAAACCAGAAAGAAAAAGTCAATGAATAGGATTTATATTGTAAAATAAATATATGGCACTGGACCAGAACTACTCCTGAGTGCTGAGTGGAGCCAAAATTATGAAAAAAAAAAGAACTGCCATAATTTCAGGGTCTGAATTCCATGTAACTGAGACACACCCATTTTCAGCGAACTCCACCCCCCCACCCCACACACATATATATATATATAGTAACCCTCACTACCCATAGTGCTTAAGTCCACAGTTATGTCTCAATACCGATGATCAAAATACAGCCCCAAATGTCCATTTAACACACAGAGATGAGACAAAAAATGCCATAAAAAAATCCCTGTGGTTAGACTTTAAGCATGAGCATGAGGATGTAACACATTCATTTGGTCTGTTTACTTATTGCCCTCCTGAGATGGCAGACTGTTGGCATTAGAGCCAGTTTAGCCTTGAACATGTTTGTGCAACAACCCGTGACTCCATGCTGTCTAGGCCATGTAGGTCTGTTAAGAAATGCAAACATTTGTTGTCTTCTAAAGAGGCTTGTTGCTAATCTCTTAAAATGCCAGCTTAAGTTCTGCAGAAGCTGAGTTAATGGTTGTGTTTCACAATCTTCGATTCTCATCCTGTCTGCTAGAGTCTTGGAAATCACATCAGGGTTTCTTCAGATGCAGAAATCGGAGGAGAGACAGAAAGAGGGGTGGGGCGGAGGTTGGGGGGGGGGGTCACCGGCATAAGAGTGAGCAGCAGGCTGAAGGAGGGATCAAATAGTAGCAGGGAAAGTAGGTTGCCATCATTACCCTTAGTGAGAGGAGGTGTTGACCATGATTATCGCTGAAGTTTAGGGGCAGCCATCTGGAAAGTAATCCCTGGCCTGACAGCTGCTAGGGAGAGAGAAAGACTGCGCCTTGGAATGCTGAGGTGGATAGAAGCAATGGAATATGAATTATGAATCCAGCAATATTCCTCTGCATTCTGCAGCCCTCCTGCAGTGTGTTAGACACGCACCATACGCACCAGAGGCGGCTGTCCAGTTTTACTTCTAATTTCAGCCTTAGAGGTGGGTTCCTTGCTTTTTTTCCCCCAGGTTCGCAGGAATAAAGGAAATGACAAGAGGAGAAGACAGAGGAAGGGCAATCTAAATGAAAACAGGTGTCTGTTTAACACCTATCGCCAGGGCACAGCTTTGATATATTGGATTTTTATGAGTTCACTAAAAAAAAAAGATGGTGGGAATCATTTTCTTTCCTCCTCTGGCATGCTTAGTGGCAAAGTGAATCACTTCCCATAGTACACGCTAGAACAAAACTTCATAAGACATTCAAACGTAGGTTCAGTTCATATTATAATAGGACATAATTGCTAGTAAGTAGACGATGACATGTATGTTCAGAAGCGCACTACTCTTTAAGGTAACGTTCGACATTATGACTTAACCAAGCAATTGTCTATACACGCAAAGAAACGTGACATTCAGTAGCCTAGAATCTCCGATCCTAATTCTTATAAAGAGCCATGTGAAAGGTGTATTTTCTAGCCTTTAAATGTTCAAGCATAATGCATAATGTCAATCTGGGACGCTTAACGTCCTTATATTCGGTGATATTCAGAGACAAGGAGCATATGTTCCTGCTTTGTTTTGTCATGTTCAGGCCGTCCATCAGTGCTGCTGCTCCAGCACTCCCTCTCACAGCTGCTGTTGGCCAGCTTGGACTCCAAACAGGTCTGATCAGCTGCTAATGGACCAGTCCAACCCACTGTACCATCCAGCTCTCTAATGGAGCATGACTGCACACCACGATGCTCTAAGGGCACTCAGCAGAGGCAGAGATTTACTTTATTTGTGCACAACTTTCTGACCAAATGCGTGCACACGCACACACGCGTTCACCGGTTAGCCTGCATGATGCCATATGAATAATACAGAATTTCTACCCAGCCTCCATCTCACTGTGCGCGCTGTAATCCGTTCTGTTATTTCCAAGTCCATATGCTGCAATGCTGTTTAAGGCACTGGTGTCTGATCTTATCTGTAGAGCCTGGTGGCTGCAGGTTTCCATCCCAGCCGAGCAGGAGTACACATGATACAGCTCATCAGTCATTTGAAACAGGTGTGCCGCTGCCGCTGGGCTGGAATCAAAACCCACAGCTGCACATCCGCCTCTAGCTTAAAGGGATACTCCCATGTTTTTTCAGCCTTATCTGTATCTACAGCATCTGTGCCATGTATGCAATTACAACAAACATGTTTCCCTAGGCCTTCATAATAAAATAACCACAATTATCAACATCAAGCAGGGACATTTACTGATACCCTGGATCAGCCTTCTAAAGACAGAGGAAATCTTGGAACAACTCTCTCTTACATTTTTGAGAACTGTAAAATGTTAAAGGTTAAATGGTTACAGGTGTTGGATGATCAGTGCTTAATGGTTTCAGCCCTTTGTTTCCATGTTCTAAGGGGGGGGCATGAAACTCATTTGAATTTCACTAAAAATGGAAGTCTAAGTGCAGTTTTGTCAGGTAAATAAACATCCATCCATCCATCCATCCATCCATTATTTACACTGCTTATCCATCAGGATTGCAAATGATCTGGACCCAATCCCAGTTGACTTTGGGCTAGAAGCGGGGCACACCCTCGGCAGGTCAGTAACACAGCCATTTACACTCACATTCACACCTATGGGCAATCTGGAATAGCCAGTTGACCTAATCTGCACGTCTTTGGGCTGGAACACCCAGAGGAAACCTCATATATCCTCCTGAGACCCCAATATCATCCAGAGAGGACATCACATTTCCCCCAAACTACATTGCATTTATTTCCTTGTAAGATCCTCATATGAGGACCACTCTTTTGCCAAACTTCTTCCTCTTTGGAGACAATGATCAAGTTGAATAGTTATGAGTTATGAAAAACGAGAAACAATGAGGAGAAAGGACAAGGCACAGAACATTAAATTTTGGATCTCAGGAGGATACGGCAGGCACAGGGAGAACATGCAAACTCCACACAGAAAGACCCCACTCGGCCAACAGGTTCAAACCCGGAACCTATTTGCTGTGAGGCAACAGCGCTGACCACATCTGACTCTTTAAGTAAAGGTATTAAGTATTATTCAACATTTCCACACTGCAACTATATAGTTCCAGTAACTTACTTATAGTTAGAGTTAATATGTAACTTACTTATTAGTTACAGCAGTACCCCCATGTGATCAGGCCAAAGCTAAGGCAATTCTGTGTTTAAATGTTGATGCTGAGAAGATAAACCAGTTACTGAAGTGAATAAAGGAGTGAATATAATTGTACACAGGCTACAGACTGCTGGAGTATTCTTTTAAGATAGGGCTATGCGTCCGTGTGATACAGCTCGCCATTTAAAGACATATAGAGTCAGGTGTACTCCTGCATGATTAGAAAGCAAACCTGCAGTCGCCCATCCATACGTGGTTATGATTTGAGACCCCTGGTTAAAGATCTTTAAAAAATCTAAGCTGTGCAATTAGCCTAAAACTTGCCTGTTTGGATTCCTGTGCTCTAGCTACACGTTTCCCCAGCATAATTCCAGAGTTTCATGCTGTGAGAAGAGATTTGGCCAGAGTGGCAACTGGGATGCTCAGAAACCTTAATGCCTATTAATTATGAGTATCAGGTGTAAATCCAGCAGTGCTCTGACAGGCAGCAGATTGGATGTTAATGTGAATGAGATGAGACAGATGTAGTGAAACATACTCCGACTTTCCACATACGAGGATCAGCATTTCTCATGGTACCACACTGTCTGTTCAGCATTAAGTCCCTTTCTTAGTGAGAGATCAGAGATCTGTCAAGATATCACACTGTGTACACGGTTCTGCAGAACGATTTCAGCTGAGATGGCTGGGAATGAGGCTTTTTAGTTCCCTGAAGGAAATGTGCTGAACCATTCCTGTGGCTGATATGGCGATTCACTGATATGCTTCCCGTCGCTCAACCGGATCCCACAAGTGAGGCTTTCTTTTGGAGTGTGGTAAGAGATACAGACAGAAAGAGGTGCAGCAACGCATCTTCCGACAGGACATAAATGCTAACTGGATCTGTGCTGTATAAGGCACGTACTACACCTTTAATAGCACAAGATGGAGAGGAACAGAGAAGAATTCAGTTTCCCACTAGTTGCTCGAATACCTTGTAGAGGTGATGAATGTTTCTCATAATCTCCTTCCTCTGATCCAGGATAAAAGCTAAGGAAAAGTGCATTAGTGCACCACCATTTTTTTTTTTTTTTGCCCAGCATGGCACGCCTAAATCAAATCAATAAGCAGCCACTTGAAAAACCTTGTTATCTAAATGAGAAATGAGCAAATAGCTCGAGAGGCTTGGCAAGACACTCTTTAAAAGCCCACTGAGCTAGGTGATCAGTGAGCTCATTTGTAACTCCATTTTTCCTATCTTGGAGGCTAATGGACAGGAAAAAGTTTACAAAGGAGCGCTAGACCCTGTGGCTACGTGGCTGACAATGCCGACGAGAGAGGGAGGGCTCGGACAGACGAGGAGGGAGGAACGGCGAATGTTTAATATTATGACACAAGGCATCAATAACTTTTCAAGGTGCAGCTTATCCTTCCCCTCGTTGCTTCAGATGGAGTCTTTACATAATTAAGTTGCATTAAAGGACCTCGAGAACAGCTCCATTTTCTCTTTCTACTTGCTAATTAAGATTTATGGCAGGCAGCATTGAATTATGGATGATTTACATATTGAAATGGGCAGGCTGCCACTCTTATAGGGAGAGAGAAAGAGAGGAGGAGATAGCGCGTGTGTGTGTGTGTGTAAGAAAAAGAGAGAGAATAAAGCATCGGGTCTGCATGTCGACGCCAAGCATATGGTGAAACACTTAAAAATTATGACCATCTACTGCTACTTTGACATCATCTCATACATTTGATGACCAAATGTGACACCTGCCATATTATCAAATAAGTGTTCGCAGTGTTCATCCAGTTGACGACTATTTTACATTTCCTTGGACTACACGTTTAGATGAGGAGTACATGAGAAAAAGTCTGCTTTTATTTTCTGCACCTACCTGTAATTCTGAAGCACACACACACACACACACACACACCGGTATCTCAAGATTTCTTTCACTATGGAAAAATAGTGGGGGAAATGGGATTCAGGAAAAGTAACTTCTTTAAAAAAAAACAAAAAAAAAAAAACTTACCTCTTCCAGCTGGGTCTCATAAGCCTAATAAAACAATATGCAAAAAAATATGACGTTAACTCATTTTACTATCTGCTTTTAAATGGGTATCTTCTTAATATTTATATTTTGCTCTAAAGATTTCAATCAGTTCTCTCTAACCATATTTTCAACCAAACAGAATTGAAAAATTAACTGATGAAGAGTCTGTTTTTGGTCTCTTTACTTTATCCTCACCTGTTTTAGAACTGTAAACTCATCCTTCATGACCAAAAGGGCAGTCCTTTCATTAGACCGCTGTTTCTGCAGTCTGATCTCATCAACATTAGCTTTTATGATGTGTCTGCAATCATGAGGTAGAGAGTTAGTTGTGCATAGGGTAATGGCACCTAACAGCAAGCAGGTTCTGAGTTTGACCCTGCCAAATGTGTCATTTTTGCGCAGAGTTTGTGTGCTGTTCCTATGCTGGGGGGTGGTCCTCATCCATGTGTTTCATTTTCCTCCTACACTCCAATCCAATCCAATTGCTCGTAGGTGTAGGTGTGAATGGTTGTTTGTCTTTGTATTAGCCTTGCGACACTCGCTCCCATAATAACTTAAAAAAAAAATTGAGACAAAAGTGTTTCGGTTTATGCCATTAGCATCGTATTTACGGAATATGTGGGCAAAATAGTTTGGTTGAATATGCATTATCGCGGCGTATGAGTGAGGAAGTTGACGGAATTGGCTATAAAAAAAAACGCAAGTTTTTGTTGCTTTGGTTCGCACCTTTTTGCCTTTATCATGGCTCCTGAACAAAAGGCAGAGTCTTCAATTAGACATTGTAAAGAGATCAGAAAAGGGAGAAACAGCGACGGATGTACAACCCAAATTCCAGAAAAGTTGGAACGTTCTTTAAAGTTGAATAAAATGACAACAAATAGACTTTCAAATTACACAAGCAAATATTTTGTTCACAACAGAACATAGATAACAAATGTTTAAACTGGGAAATTGTACAACTTTATCCACTAAATGAGCACATTTCAAATTTGATGCCTGCTACACGTTCCAAAAAATTTGGCACGGTTGCAACAAATGGCTGAAAAAGAAAGAAAATTTAAAAAGATTCAGCTGGGAGAACATCTAGCAACTAATTAAGTTAATTGATATCAGGCCTGTAGCATGATTAGCTATAAAAGGGATGTCTTAGAGAGGCAGAGTCTCTCAGAAGTAAAGATGGGTAGTGCCTCTGAAAGAGTGCATAAAAAGATTGTGGAATACTTTAAAAACAGTGTTCCTCAATGTCAAATTGCAAATCTCATCATCTACAGTGCATAACATCATCAAAAGATTCAGAGAAACTGGAGATATCTCTGTGCATAAGGGACAAGGCCAAAGACCTTTATTGGATGCCCGTGGTCTTCGGGCCCTCAAAGAATACTGCATCACTCATTGGCATGATTGTATCAATGACATTACTAAATGGACCCAGGAATACTTCCAGAAACCACTGTCAGTAAACACAATATGTTGTACCATCTGCAGATGCCAACTAAAGCTCTATCATGCCAAAAGGAAGCCATATTTGAGCATTCTGCAGAAGTGCCGTTGTGTCCTGTGGGCCAAGACTCAATTGAAATGGACTGTTTCAAAGTGGGAAAGTGTTCTATGGTCAGACAAGTCCAAATTTGACATTCTTGTTGGTAATAATGGATGCCATGTCCTACTGGTTAAAGAGAAGAGAGACCTTCCAGCGTGTTATGAGTGTTCAGTTCAGAAGCCAGCATCTCTGACGGTATGGGGGGCATAAGTGCATACGGTATGGGCAGCTTGTATGTTTTGGAATGAACTATGAATGCTGAAAGGTATATAAAGGTTTTAGAGCAACATATACCTCCCTCCAGATATATCTATTTCAGGGAAGGCCTTGTGTATTTCAGCAGGACAATGCAAAACCACATACTGCAGCCATTATAACAGCATGGCTTCCTTGGGGAAGAGTCCGGGTGCTGAGTTGGCCTGCCTGTATTCCAGACCTTTCACCTATAGAGAACATTTGGCACATAAAATGAAAAATACATCAAAGATGACCACGAACTCTTCAGCAGCTGGAAACCTATATCAGGCAAGAATGGGACCAAATTCCAAAACCAAAACTCATAACCTTGATGCTCAGACATGTTCAAACTGTTGAAAAGAAGAGGAGATGCTACACCATTGTAAACATACCCCTTTCCCAACTTTTCTGGGACCTGTAGCAAGCAAAAAGTTTGAAATGAGCTCATTTTGTGCATAAAATTGTAAAATTTCTCAATTTAAACATTTATGATGTTATCTATGTTCTGTTGTGAATAAAATATTGGCTCATGTGATTTAAAAGTCTTTTAGTTTTCATTTTATTCAAATTTAAAATACGTCCCAACTTTTCTGGAATTTGGGTTGTGTATACAGTGGAGATCAAAATTAGAGAACAACCTACAATTTCCTAAATGTCAAGGTCACTCCATAGTCCTATTGGGAAATTATCCAAACAGGAGTGAAAGAGCAGTATTTTAACCATATGTCATGAGTTACATAAATTCAGAAGCTCAGTGTAAGAAACTTAAATGAGATATTTGAAAAGAACACTGACCAATATTAGAGAACATTTTCAGATACCTCCCAGTTATTGGTGTTAATCTGGTAGCTGGTTCTAACTTCCTTAATTATCTGACAAACCCTATTTAACTGGCAGCCTAACTTTCCAGTTATCAGTGGCTTTGCAAGATGTTGAGCCATTCTAAAGTGACTGAAAACCTCTGGCAGCAGGTTGTCCAGATGAAAGCCAAATGGATGACCCTATCAGCCATAGCAAGAGAAGTTGGTCATTCCAAGTCTGTGATTTCTAGAATATTGCACATTTACAATGTCACAAACTCATTCAAGTCCCCCAAGAAGGTTGGCCGTCCACGAAAGACAAATGCAAGACAGGACAGTATCTGTGGGATGATTTGAAATGTTCACTGTGTCCAAGGCCTCCTCATCTACATCAGTGCATGATCTCACTGATGCTGAATTGGCAAGTACACACAGCCTTGCTCAAAAATGCAGTAAAGAACCTTCCCCAAAAGAGGTTAGTATATCAGTACAGAGTGGGATGTTGAGGGCAAATTTTGGTGTGTTAGTCAGGTGTCTACAAACTTTAGACCATATAGCGTTTATTATTAATCACTCATTTCCACTATTTTTATTTTAATACAGGCGGTAGGCTTTTCATTACCTGAGACCAACAGCTTGGTGTTTGTGCAGTCCTTTCATAGGGTATTCCACTTCTTTCTCCTTGAGTTTAAATGTTTCCCTGAGGGATTGATTAGCCAGCTCAAGCTCTGTTACCTTCACTGGCTGTGGTTCCAGAAAACTATTCATGAAGAACAGAGCATAGCTAAGATAAGTACACAAAAGATAAAAAGCAGACAACAAAAAAGAAACAAAGTAAAATAAGTCAAATACTTCACTATGAAATTGGATAGCAGATATCTACTGTAGGATGTAATGATGTCAAACAATCATGTTTGCACAGCTTGTGGCTCATAACCTATGGCCAAACATTACAGAATAGTTTTTCATATATGATAGTTTAAAATTTCTGATTAGATGCTATAGATTGGAGTTGAGATGCATGCAACAGATAATATGTACAGAAGTACTGCATAAAGGTTACATTGGGCCTTCCACTTTCCCAGCCTTGGCAGGATTCTTTTTTTGTGGAGAAAAAGGGGGTGGCCTCCATCCATGCATAGATTACCCAGTCCTAAATCTGCTCTCTGTACAATATCTAAAACAGGCTTGGTTTGGGGATGATCCTCTAGGCTTCTAAGGGATATTTGGGGATAAATCCAGGCCTCTAGGCCATGTCCCTCCCCCTGGTCTTGTGGCTCAGCATTGGATCAGTGACTTTAAGTGATCCCTCTGACTGAAGAAACCTGTTCCTGGAGGCATCAAGTGGCATCCCCTGATTGTGTCTCAACATGTGTCAATGACTTCCCAAAAATGTAATTCAGCCACTTTTTTGTATATTATCTTCCTTTGGTAGACTATGTTGACTTTAGTTTCTTTTTTTGCATCCTGGGACAGCGCGTTTATGCTTTCTTCCTGACATCATTGGTTGTTGTTTTGCTAAATAATTTTGTATGGTCAGTCTTATGTTTAGTAGGTTTACTTACAATTTTAATTCTTCTTGATCTTAGTGCAGCTTTTGATACCATATCTCACACTATTCTTCTCAATAG
>JAQLOM010000003.1:11938348-11949483 GCA_030068315.1 Chrysichthys thysi
ACAACGTATATATCTGCGGCTTATAGTCTGGTGCGGCTAATATATGTAAAAATATTTTTTTCTTTTAAAATTTAGTGTGTGCGGCGTATATTCCGATGCGCTCTGTAGTCCGGAAATTATGGTATTTTTTCCCCCTAAAAAATTCAGGATAGCCGTTGGATCTAGTTAAATCTATAGTAACTGTGGCAGTTGGCAGTTGGTTAACGTGAGAAGCCTTTCAGTGTGGCATTCATGCTGGAAACCAGGCCGTTGTTCTCAATAACAAACCCTGCTGTGATCTGCTGAAACAAAGTGTCATTTAGTGTTTGCGTCTCACAATTGGGTAGTGCAAGCACAGCCATGAAAAGAAGCCAAATTAATGTAATGAGCTTCTTTGCTTGATGAGGGAATGTGCTCGATCTCCAGCAGAATGATGATAATAAGGCCCTGGGCTTAGAAGCGCATGCATGATACTGGTAAGTAAATAAACGAATACCTGATCAGTGAATAAAATAAAGACAATCAAACCTATAACAGCATGGGAGAGAAGGGTCCCGCATGGTGTGATTAGTCTCAGCGGGAATTAAACACCATGGCACTGCATAGAGTGAGTAAACAGATATTGCTTCATGCAGTCCATCTCGCTGTATTATAGCTGCTCTGATTCCTCTCCTCTTCCTAGCTGTTGCAATCAAAAGCTCGGGATAGTTTGGATCACCTTTGTTTTACCTCATCCAACTGCCATCAAGAATCATTTGTTCCTGTCCTAGTGTAAAGAATGAGAGCAAGAGCTGGCTAAGCCTGAGGATCAGGAAGCCTGGAAGTTTTGACAGAGAATGGGGGAAGAGGAATGAATGAAGTAAACAAACAGAGTGCGTACATCCTGCCTGTACTGGAGGATCAAACATAGCAAACAGAACGGTGCTAACATGCAGGCAGACCCTCAGCGGTGCTTTTCAGCTTGTGTGTGTAAGTAAGTCGGTGTGGTGTGTGCCTAGGAGCCAGCAGAATTGGGCATGCATTGACACTGGCCTATCAGCACTATAAAACCCACGCAGACTTGGCACTTGCCAACAAAGGACCCAAATCTCCTGGAGTGGCACAAGGCTGATAGGAGGGCAATAAAGACTCACTATCCTTATGCCAGCTGTCTCTGAGTCACCGAGCAGGCAGAGGAGGAACATAGAAAGGAAAATAAATGAGAGCGGAGAAAGAAGCAATGTAGTGAAATGAGAGGAGCCAAGTGCTTTAGATTTAAATACATGAGAAGAAGGTCTTCACTCATGGCTCTGCTGGAGATGTTTACGGTCACATACAGTAGGTGTGTACATAAATCAGCCTGCCAAAGCTTTCTGAGATCGTAAAGGTGTTGAATCATCTCTAAAGGTCTGCTCCTTTTTTAAGCAACACAACATGAGATAAAATAGCTCTGTCATCACATAGTAATGTATCAGAGGTTGTGTGGTGATTAGTAACGACTTGGAGTGGCTAAAATTAAACACTTGACCTTTGCAACAAACCTACATACTTTAATCTGTTAATTAGTCAGACCAAGTAGAAAAAGAAAATTGCAGAGGAGGAAAAAGATTTTGTACTTCTCAAGAGTGCCGAAGCTCTTTGCAGTGTTCATTTTGTTAAGTAAAACAGGTATGAAAAATGTTTGGCGACAACCAAAAACCATACAATAATAATAATAATTTACCCTTTTATTCCAAATGTGTGACAAATATTCAGTGACAAACATTGTCAGTTAGTAAAAATGAGATGAAAATATCATAACCTGGCATTAGGACGTCACATCCGAGTCACGATGGTGAAAGAAGGAATAACAACCTTCACCTTCGCATGAAAGCAATTTATTGCAGCGGCACAGGGCAGATTATGGATATGACTGAGAGCTGCTAGCTACACAGAATCAACATGGGCTAGATGGTCACAATGAAGATAAACCTGGACTAACATCATTCTTCAGCAGCTTTATGTAACTGAGCAGCTGTATTTTAGGACCACACTGTTCAGCCCCATTGTAGGGGATTATAAGGAGCTAAATGTTAGACTGACCACAGACTGACCGGTTCAAATTTAATTTAGGAATCTGGCTGGCCACCTTGCATGAAGCTGCCACCGCACAATGAACTCAATATTAGGGGTCTACCTTGCCCAGAGGTCCTGCACACATATTGGAGGAGGCTAGTGCTTGCTCTCGAGCCTCAAGCAGATAACCATTCTGACTGCTCTTTTGAAATGGAGGATGAGAAGTCCAAACTGGAACGAGCCATGAGGAAGGCTGCCTCAGAAAACGGTGGCTTCATTAAAACAAGGTAATAATACCATTTTGATGACAGCTCCACTGAGATTCAGGCATCTCTAGAGGATAAACACAGTACACTTAAAGTCACTCTTTCTAACCTGCAGCCCCCAACCCTCCTCTGAAAGTGGAAAGCAATCTGCAACGAGACCCAGGCGAACCTCAGATTCCCAGAAAAATCAAGTGGTGATTTGCCTCAGAAAAACACAGGACGTTCAAAGCTGCAGAAACAACACCCAGGCTTTGTACTCTGCTGTTAAAAGTTTATATGACCCTCAAAAATGCATCATCACTCCAGTTTGGCCATCTGATGGCTCAGCACTCGTCAAAAAGTAAAGTCTGGATCTCATCTCACGGGGCTGAGCATTTGAACACCAGCCTCAAAACATACTATTCCACCAAAACATTGGCCTTGTCCTCTTGCCCAGATCTCCCAAAGGCCCTCTGTCTGGATGAACCACTGCAGTTCACAGAAGTTCTGTCAACTATAAAAAGACAAAAACAACAGGAGCGCTGGCCCTGATGGAATTCCTACAGAGCTTTTTAAAGTAGTGGTTACATCCCCGATCTGTCAAGTTCACAACAGCAGATGGGACAACTGGAAACCATCCCCAATAAAGAACACCCTCACCATGTATCCTTGGCAGTCTGGGCAACCGTGTTGGATGTTACTGTGGCTGAATTCTGCCAAATAGTCAACAACAAAAAAAAAAAAAAAAACACACAGAAAGAAAATTGTGTTTTAGACGTTTTTGGGCCTATAACATATTCTGACACCCCGACTTATATTGTTTGGGCTTTCTTCATATCTTCATTTTGGGTACAGACCAAGACAGTAAGTTAAAACCTTACTAAACCTGTCTAAACCGTACTAGCACTAAGTGTGATTTCCTCCTTGTCACACATATGCTGAAAGTTAAAAGAAACTTGCATGGTATTTCTCTGTTCTCTGTGACTAACAAAGTATTAGCATGCGCAGCATCATGGTAGTCTACCAAAGGAATGTCAGAGAACATTCTTCTCGAGTCTCAGACTGGCACAGTTTGAGGTACAGTACCAGTCAAAAATTTGGACGCACCTAGTCATTCATAAGTTTTTCTTTGTTTTGAGTATTTTCTATATTGATGAAGAATTCTGAAGACACCAAAACTATTAAAATAACATATGGAATATATAAAATTATGTGTCAAGCAAATATGTGTTAAAAAACAAACTATGTTTCATATTTTAGATTATTCAAAGTAGCCAGCGTTGACCTTGATGACAGATTTGCACCCTATTACTATTACCATTTTCAATTATCAAGTGTGTCTTGTCAAAAGTTCATTAGTGGAATTTTACTTCTTACTTACTTTATTAGCGGAATGATTGCTTTAAGACATGTGTTGTCTTTTGCTAAATAAAAATAAAGAAAAGAAACCCCCACTGAATTAGGTGTGTCCATCCAAACTTTTGACTGGTATAGTATATGTTATTTGCCATTTGCAAAACCTATAAGAAGTACAGAGACCAATGCAAGGACCTGACAAGTGTCTGATACCATACCGTTTATAATCCTTTGGCAAATGCTTTTCAAAAAATTTTCAATTCCCCTTTATTTATATACTCAGGATTGTCTGGTCCAATATATGAAATGATTAACAGCAATTTGGCACAGTGATTAGACTGCTAAGTGCAAGAGTAACAGAAAACAGAGGGGAAAAAAATCAGAATGTTGAATGTTATTAAAATTTTGTTTCATCAAATTCTTATTTTTTTCAATTAGTTTGAGAACAAGCTTGTAACACATAGCTATAACGGCTCACAACTATTTAAAAATCAACTTATTCATTGGTTACTGAATGATTATTCTGTTAGTTTAGTTGTTTCGATTATTTCACAGCAAATGGTTCTCCATACAGTGTTTAAGCCACCAGAGGTTCGCTTGTCACTGTTGTTGTGTTTGAAACTGCCGTAGAGAAACAGCTGGCTGTGGGTATTGTAAAAATAAAAAAATCCACATTGTGCAGCACACTGGTGCTCAGAAGTAGATGGAGCGGATAGAGCATAACATTAAAAACACAATAGACCTGCTGAAATAAAGAACGCTTGCCATCTCGTTTTCCTTTTATTTATGGAAAAGGATAGAAAATAGATTGCTATATAAATTATTGCAATTTCACCTGAATCACAGACAGACACATTTTTATGCTAATTTCCTATTTTGATTTATTTCTTTTTTGCATGTCATCTGAATGTCGTAGTGAAGCGAACTAGTATATGCGTAAGTAAAAAAAAAAAAAGGTATGGAAAAATCTTTTGTTACATACGCAAAGCGACTATTGAGGAAAATCACACGAGAGGAAATAGTGGCAAGTGTCTGGATATGTTCCACCTATTTGTCTGCTTTGTTTTTGCTCTTTTCCCAGAAGTGCCTGCAGCAGGATATGTACACAGAAAAAGTATTTAAGTAAGACGGTGTATTGGGAATTACTCAAAGTTACTATATACCGCCTTTAGAAGCCTTTCTGTTCAGTCACACAGCGTGCACCCGGCTCTTCGGTGACCTGAAATAAATTCATAAATGCATTAAAAAGTTGAAAATGTGGCAGCAGTTTCATTTAGACACTTGACTTGCTCGTAGCTATGCTTGTTCATTTCTTTTAATGCAAATATATTACGCTTGAACACTAAGATTATGGTGTGCAGTGAATTGTAAAAGAATCTATGGGCTCGTAAGAAAACAGGGAAAGGGCAGTCAGAAAGCATACTGTTTGGAGACTCTGTAAGTCGTTAAAGTTCTGTAGATGTCTTACTACCAAACCGTTGAGAAACTGAGAGTCAGAGCCCCCTCAAAATGCATCCACAAACCCAGGTTTTGGTGCTTTTTCTGCACTTCACTTTCTCGCTCAGCTCTTCCTGGCCTGAAGCTGTGACCAGGGAATAGAATTTCAAATGAGCAATTCTACCTTGCACTGCTCCTCAGTGATTCCCTCTCTGATGGACTTTATTTCTTTTCCCCCCACTCCTCTGTCCCCTCTGTCTCTCTCCTCTGGCCACTGCTGCCAGTCAACAGCTAGATTTTTCGATGACCTCTCCCACCCTTGTTTTTCATGAGCACGCGGGCCAACTCATCAGTGTCATCCAGCAGAAGCCCAATTAGCAGTGCTGACATGACCTTTTCTCGGGATCCTGCTTACCTTCTGACGAGCATTTCTTCCCACTCCACTCTTCTTTCTTCCCCATTATCTGTTCTCTGTTTACTCTTCCCTTCCACTCAACTGCATTAACCTTTTCACACAAAGTCAACATTTGGCTCTGGGCATCTTTCAAGTCATCGGACTTGAACAGATCTCAGAGAGAGAGAGAGAGAGAGAGAGAGAGAGAGAGAGAGATAGAGAGAGCTGTAATCTTGTAATGCGCTTTGAGGAACATTTTAAGATATTACACGCAAGCCTTGCCTTTCCTCTAATGGAAGTCTAGATCTCCTTTGTACTTTCTGTGTTGATGGTAATTATACAGTGTGTTGCATGTGATAATCCTGGGTTCCCTCCCAATCATACGGGATTAATGTGCCATTTGTCTCAGTTAGCTGGACGTCTGAACAGTTGCTCACTGCCTGTGTGGCCCAGTCAACACAAACTCATCCAGGCCCAGTGCCATGCCACTCTCCATGCCATTGCATTCTGGTTCCTGGTTAATATCTGCTCTGTTAAAACTCTACAGTTGATACTAACTTGGCTTGCACCAGGGTGCAGGTTTAGATTAGGCTTAGATGCGTGCGGTCTACCACTCCCTACCACTCCGCACTGTGATCATCCCACTCCCAGAGAAATTTAGGGCTTCCTGTCCACTCCGGCCATTATTATTTTGTTTGTAACATTTTGGATTGTTCTACTCTGAAAATATCAACTAATTAGTCCTGTAAAAAAAAAAACCCCAGTAAGTCTGACCAGGATAAGCCATTCATCATCACCATGGGAACCAGCCACTAAGTTCAATACACTCATTAATCAGCATGGTCTTTCTTTGTCCTGTGAGATTCATATCAGTCCACATGCCCATATGATAGTAAAAAAAAATCTGCTCGACATTTCTATCATGTCCCCTGGGATCCCAGTCCTGATACACATTACTTTTTCACCAGGCTCTAAATTTAGAAGAGGAAGTGGAGCATAGTCTGCAGTTAGACAGGGTTTTAGCTGGGCTGGGTCCAAGAATGGAAGACAGGAAAAGTCTCTCTGAGCCTTACTAATGTCAGTGTCCCGTTTGGATACATCAGCTGTCTCAAAACACCTTACACCCTTAAGAAAGCACACAGGGACGCTACACGCAAAATACTTAACACACAGGTGTCTCTTTAACCACCATACCAATGGAACCCTAAATCTGCTCTCCCAAATAAATGAACTGCAAACCTAGCATCATTGGCTGAGCAGTACCCAGGTGGCATGTTATACTGTAAAAGGTGCCAGATCAGTCTAGACTCGCTCTCTCTCCCTCTCTATGGTTTACCCCATGTAGTTTCTCTCACTCTCTGCCTCCCTCTTTCTCTCCTCTACACCAGCTCCCCTCTGTCGTTAGCCATTTCCCATTAGTTTTTGGGGGGCTTATCTGCCATTCTCAGGTTTTCAGAGCCGACAGGGTGTCACAGCGCATATGGCACATGGCCTACTCTCTCCACTCAGCAGGAAGCTATATACATGCTGGCTAATGTATATATAAATCGCTGATTGAGCATATGAGGGCGCAGATTGCAAATGATCTACAGGGCTTTATATGTACAGGGCCATCCGTCAGGCCAGGCAGCTTTATTTATACCCCTGGCTGCCATGACTGTGAGCCAAACTGACACACCACTCTGTTTTTTTGGGGGGGTTTGAGCTAGAATAATAAACCTCACAACAATGAAGGTTCAAGGGCTTTAATTTTTACTCGGAAAACCATCTGTCGGTGCCAGGGTCAGCGGATGGGAGGGGAAAACTATGTTGATGTTGTTTTATGGCTGGTGCCAGAAAACCAATGAGCCACACATTCAGGTGCTCACACACAAAGCATCGCATGGATAAAGAGACGTGCACACCATCCAGAACACCATGCTGCTTTATATTAGTACAAGATGTATAATGCATAACATGCAGGAGTCCCTAACTATCTCTAGATGATGATTTATTGCTAATAGGTTGATGTGATGAAGTTGCCGCTGAATTACGTTGTTGTCTTAGCTTACGTTAGTCACGTCAGACTTGCTCTGAGCACGTTTAGCGTTACCTATATCATGCCCCTAAACACCTCCACTGCAGGCTTGGTAGAGTGTGTTTACAAACATGATTGGACAAGGAGGAGGCTGGGATGCAGTCGGAGACAGAGTCATACAGTCACCAAGCAGCTGTTGGATTCTGCCAGCCTGCACCTGCTATTTATTGCAGCACTCACTTGGAGCTATGCGGGGAACCTGCAAACTGGGTCAACGTCTATTCATCTCTCTCTCTCAGTCTCCAAGTCTCTCTCTCGTCATCGCTTCTTTCAGACACAAACACATACACTTTCATCTTACCTGTCATTGGGGTTCTATCAGTCCATCTATTCTGTCTCTCTTTCTAATGCCCCCCTCTCCCTCCCTTTCTCTCACTCCCTCTCCAAATACCAAAAACTGAAATAGGAAAGCAGTTTGGAGCAGCTCCACTAATAAACAGCTGGCCAGACACCCCACGAGCTTCATTAGCAACTATCACTGTGATTCAGGAATCACATTAAACATAATAAATGTGTCAGGCTTCTCAAGGGTCCATGTATGCAAACATGCACATGTGCAAATTCTCAACCCCTGCTGAGAGGCCTCTTGTTCAGAGACACTCATGCACCTTCTACACCAGGCTTTCTGGATGGATCTTTAGAGAAAAAAGTAATGAAGGGCATAAGTGTGTGTGTGTCTGTGTGTGTGTGTGTGTGTGTGTGCACTGCACAGTCACAGTGCAATTTCGCTTTAAAGCTGTGCATCTCAACAAGTCCCACACCCAGGAGAAGCCCAACCCCATGCTTCCTTTGCTGTGCTTAATGTTTTTTTTCCCCTGCTACTGCCCCAGGATGCCTCTGTACAGCAAGAGAAGTCGCAGGCCTACAGGTTTATAGCTCTCTCCTCTATCTTTCCATCCACAATATCATCTTCATTAGTCTTTATTGTCACAAACCGCAAAGGTACTATATGGGAAGGTCAACATAATAAAGAAGCCCCGACACTTCTAGAAGATGCTTTTCCACAATATGAGCTTTCATTAATGCCTGTCTCCACTCAGACTGATACTTCCACTGAATTACTACCATAACCTTCAAGTGCCAACATACACTCTGAAATACTGACATACTAATATTGTCCTATCTCTTAATGAGGGCACCTTTGATCTTCTGTTTCATTTACATGGTCCTAGTCAACACCAAGTCAATTTGAAAATGGCGTATTTATGTTTTGGCCACACTAGCATTCCAAGTTTCCTGTCAACCACGAAACATGAAAATGATTGAAAACAGCACGGCGGGCATACACAGAGGCTGTCTGACCAATGACCTTTACATCATTAAAATAGCTAATACAGAAAACAACAGAGTTCTGCACTCTTGGAATGGTGGAGATCACAGGATAATCACATCTGAGCTTTTATAAAGGCTATGTTTGCCCTTATCCACACAACAAAATGAAAACTGAGCTTTGGAGAGTGAATAAAAAATGCATTTTCATTTAATAAAATGTTATGAATGGATTTAATTTTTTTTTTTCAAGATGTTTTTCAAATGTGTTTTCTTGTGTTAGTCCGGACTGAGCCATAACACGTTTTGTACCATAAAATGATCACAAGCCAGCATAAAATTGAACGATAACAATTTGACCGAAAAAGTCAACAATAATATTCCTTGATTAAAAAAAAAAAAAAAATAGCCAGGAAATAAATAAGGAATTTAAACTACTCTTTTGAAGAGAATCGGAAATAATTTTGAGACTTTCTCGCCACCTCCCACCACTCATATAGGCTCTGAATCCGCCACGACCCTGACCCAGATAAAGTAGTTACTGAAGATGAGTGAATGAATATATTAATACTAATGTGCTAAACCATGTACTGCATTACATGTTAACAAGAATTGGAAGTCAGTCCAAGATTTTAACCAGAAGCCAAAGTAAGGTGTATAAAATGGTTTAATATGGTCACTGCTCATTCTCAGTGCACAGTGCATTGCAACAGACCAAGCTGGAAATAAAAAATTCATTTTATCAGCATCTTGCATAGTCATCATCATATCCCTAAGCTTGGCATTCATAAGCAGTTTTACACATATAAGATTCAGAGTTGTCATATACAGTAATCTGGATCCGTAGTGATTCTGATATTGCCAGAACATATATACTGGAGGCAACTGAGCAACCATCACTGGTCAAGGTGAAAATCCGAGAACTGGTATTCATAGTGCCAATGAGTAGAATTCAGTTTATTTTCCAGCAAAATGCATAAAATAAAATAATGGAATCCTTTTATTTAAAAGCAAAAGGTAATAATTAATAGTTGGAATACTATAGAAGGCGATGCATTCAGCATCATCGCTGAAAAATGGAAATATTTTAGGTTTGCACATCATATCACTGAAAGGTAATATTCAGTTAAAAAAAAAAACAATAGAGAATCTAGTACAGAGCCACGAGAAACAGATTGACCTGTGTACCATAAGAACAAACCACAATTTACACTGACACACCATTCAGCGATGTTAAATCCTAAATCAGAGCAAGACCCTGACCACTGATTTACTGCACTAAATTTCCAAGTCTATCTAACAAGATATTGTGATATCACCAGATGTAAACAAAGAAATATTTTAACAAGCTAGCAAGGAGTCTATTAGCATTCTGACTAAGGCAGTCCCGTGATAATATTACAAATACTACCATCCACATTGAGACACAGTGAGTTTGTACTGTTTACTTTAAAACTATTGCTGTTTTGCCATATTTTGCTTTATGCTTCATTTAAGTGGTTTGAATTTCTTTCTTTTATGTGAGTATGCCAGTACTGCTCATTCTCCTGACAGAGTCACCAATTTTAATCCGCCTCACCCTGTGCTTTCCTTGGCACACAATTCTCCAATGTTTGGATGTATTTTTCAATGTTTTTCATTTTATTATCCTAGTTTTCTAGCTAGCTTTTTTTTTCATTGGAAGAAAACTATTTTATATTAAGTGGCAAAGTCAGAACTGTATACAATACTTATTTAGCCATTTAGCCATATATTTGTAACTTATTATCAAGCATAGGTGTTATGAAATATGGGTGCAGTTTTACACTGTGGTTTATGTCATTTATTACAGTTTAGTCACTGTTAGAGTCACAGACATTATTCAGTTATGTATGCAATTTGTATTTAATCTTTGGATTTAAGGATTTATGAACTGACCACTCTCACATGCTAATAAGGCCCAAAATTCTTGCTTTATTAAGTCAAGTGCACTAATAGGGCAAAGCTGTTAAGCCTATAGATAAAAGACTCTTAGACGGTGCTAATGTCTTTAGGACAAGTTCATTTTGTGGCCACAAGTGGGTAATTAGAGTGATCGAGATCAAGGCCATTTCCTATTATATCTAGATTGTTTTCAGTGAAATCACTACAGAAAAAGACCCAAAACTGCAACATACACCTATGTTTAATCCATGCTATACTGACTTCCCTGTGTAGTACAGACACATCCATGCTGTACTGATACGCCCCTGCAGTACAGACACATCCATGCTGTACTGATACACCCCTGTAGTACAGACACATCCATGCTGTACTGATACGCCCCTGCAGTACAGACACATCCATGCTGTACTGATACGCCCCT
>JAQLOM010000003.1:11966983-11977448 GCA_030068315.1 Chrysichthys thysi
ATGTGTTTTAGCAGAATGTAACTAAGTCAAGACTGTCACTTTCTCGTTTCTTAAAACAACAACAACAACAACAACAAAAGACCTGAAACATCATTAAAAAAGACATAGCTTGACTGTTTAGCATGACGCAGTTAAGCCAGGCTGTACTGTAGCTTTTCATCGAACCATTTACTGCTCTTCTGCATGTCTATGTAGAGAAACAAGTATATGGGATTTATTCAAAGAATCACAAATTGATGGATTATACAGCTACGATGAAATATATACATTTGGTTAAATTAGCTGTAGTCCAGATCTGTAGCACACACAACTGTATGGATCCATTAGATCATGCGTGTTTGAATGAGCGCACATAAACTGATTGTTTGAATAACAAGCTTTGTGTTCAAAGTCGAATATTAATGTCATACAACACCTACTGCAAAACCATATTCTGCTGCAAGAAGCATATCCTGAGGTACTGCCTGAAAGCCGTGAAGGTCTAAAACACAATATATTTCGGAAAAAAAAAATTTCCTTGAAGGAATTTTGAACAGATCAAGATATTTGGCATAAATAATCTACATATCAAATATTTTAAAATGAAACCATTAAAATGTTCAAAATTTTATGGCCGCATAGAGTTCCGGCCTGCTGAATCTCACCCCAAATCACTTTTCTCCAAATTGGAGAGGCTGTAGTTCAACAGCAAATTGATGTCAGACTGTCTAATTGGCAATGAGAAAAAAAGCCACTAGGGTGGAATTTCAGCAGGAAAAAATCTCAGGTGCTTGCAGTTAAATAAAGCATGATTTTTGGGCTTCCAAACATGGCCGTGCTGAAGGGTGGACCCAAGCTTCTTTGTACCTTGCATGGTTTATATGCTATGCAATATTAAGATTTATGAATTCTCACTTCAATATTCAGCTAGCAACATATCACCTCTTCGGTTTCTTTCAAAGAAGACATTTTATTCAGAAACAGCATCCCTATTTACCAAATCGTGCCCTCGGAAAAATGACAGTAAATCAGAAACTAATTGACAAAGAGAGCTCAAACTTCAGATTTGTTCATTTTGTGGGTAAAGGAACATTTAGTGACAAAATTTTAAAACTCCAGGGCCATTGGTTGATTTGACCCTACAACTGTACTATAAAAAAAACATTATATATGATGTTATATAAATGTACTTGACTAAGCTCCATTCATGCCAACATAGATGGGAAATAATCATTAATTAATTTAGGCATTTCATTCTATTAATAAAAATGTTTTACATTTGAATGACCAACAGATAAATTGCTTGAGCTCATTTAAATGTGTGACTCATCTGATTTCAAATTAACTTGATTAGGTCTATGCTATGCTGTATAACTATCATAACAATATGAATAACTATTTTATTTATATATATATATATATATTAAGCCATATATTAATTTATTATTAATAATATAATATATAATATATAAATAATATATAAATGTTAAATCATCAGAAAAGAACATTTAGCTAATAAATGTTTAGGCAGGCTGACTGCATTTACAACTTAGTTTTTCAAACTGGCTTTTTACCCAAGGTGATGTTTGCAGGCAAACAGCCAAGGCAAGGTTATGAAGTAACTAAATAAAAACACGTCCATGTCGTTTTGACAAAATATATTTGGGTTCTTAAAGTAGAAATGTCAAAGTACATGAATTGCAGAAAAACTTATTTTCAAAACCCATTTTGCTTGAAACCCATTATTTCTGGCTGGTGTTTTAGAACATAGCCATAATAACATTCGACAGGTTGCCTTACATATATATCATGAAGAGAGCAGAACATGAATTCAAGTTCCTCTGTATAAACCGCTACCACAGGTCATACCAGAGTTTCCTAAATGACACTTTTATCCTGGAAACATTGGCAAGCTTCTTCATACTCTAAAAAACCTCTTGGGAAGAAGGATGTCAAAGTGTTTTGCATCATGAAAGAAATCTGTTTAGAACCCTTGTGAAACTCTTGTCTTCAAAAAATGTATTGTTGAGAGTGCCTTGATGGTTTTACAACATTTCATTCCCTTATTGTCATGCTACATCATTCCATATACAGAACTATATCGAGAACAAATTCACATACTGCAGTCACGCACACTGAGCTACAAATTGGATTTTGGCATCAGATGCTGTATTCGACGTCTCGGCTGCTTATAGATGATCAAAATGGGGCTGTTGCATGATTTATCATTTGCATAAAGAGTAATTACTGTTGCATCACTTTCATAATACCCCTGTCAGCACGGTAAGATGAGACGTACTGCGGCAAAAGCCGCACTGACTCTTGCACATGATGCATTTTAAATTGCATGTCAGCCCAAGAGATACCCACAAAACATAGGTAAAGACATTTAGACCTTCAGAGTAAGAACCCAAACCCTCTCATAATTCTAAACTAGATTGCAGCACATAAATAATAAGACACACTCACCCTGATGCAATTCCCTCTCTCACTCTCTCTCTCACTCTCTCTCTCTCACACACACACACTCACACACACACACACACACACACACACAGTCTACAATGTTGCCCAGAGAATTCAGAATCCATCTTAGCAGCAAATAGACAAACACATGCTTGAGGACATCCAGCTAGTGCTCGCAATAAAAATAAGCATTGTTTACTGAGTCCTGAGCTGAAAGACAGAGATATATACACATGCTACTTATCACAGAAGTTATAAATAAGTCTCCTTCGTCTGCATAGAGTGCAGGACAAAAGAATCGAAATCTGAAGCATGCCCTTGTAATGATAAGACCAATTTGAGAGCACTGCACCCAATTGCAAGCTGGGTTTGCAAAACAATATGTTCTATTAGAAATTTGCTACGCAGATTCAATATTTATAAAGGTTTAAACAGCGTTCTGACTCTATTAGAGAAATTATTGTTTTGCACAATTTTCTAGGTCATCCTCTCTGGCTATATCTGCTGACCTCATTAACATTACAATGAAAGTTATATAAGGTTAATATCCTACTGACTGTCTGAAGCACAGACACGCACACAAACCTCCAGGTTTTATGTTCATAGTAGTGTCAAGTAGATTTACCAGAAAAACCCGAAGCCCTACACGTTACTGACAACAGTTTCCATTTGGTATGAAGCAAAGTTTAAACTTCATGCACATCTCATTGGTGTGACGCATCTCACTGCTGTAACTACAACAACTACATTGCTTCCGGTTCCCACCACCTGCTCCACTACACAGCTAATCCTATAGTATAAAAGCAACTCTTAAAGAGAGCTCATTTTAACACTGTGTGGCTGTTTATTTCGTCCCAATCTTTGCAGAGTTCATTTAACACTTTCTAAAGACTTAATAATACAACTCAGATGCAGAGTTAAAATAAGTCGGACCAGGGTTAAAAACGAACACCGATTAACACCAGAGTGTGGTTTAATATCTCTACAGGAATTGAATCTCCAACACATCTCAAAACACCAACTCTCTCCTTCAGCTGATTCTTTTAGTGTTAACTATATTTTTACAATGTCAGCTCGACTGAGAATTTTACAGCGCTTGCGCAACCTCATTTTTTATTTGTTTTACTTGGTGGACTAATTACCATGCATTTATAACAAACGGTCTGTCAATTCAATAACATACAATAAAAAAAAGCCCAGGAAAATAAAGATTAGCAAAAAGCGGACCTCAAAACTCTCTTGCTAGCATTAGTTAGTTCAGTTTATAAATAAAATAAAGACGCATGCCAGATTCAAATAATAATTTTATGTGTGACGTGAGGACAAAATACCACAGCTCATAGCCAAAATATGAGGTTTTTACGGCTTTTTACTGAGGTCATACGGTGTGTGCTACATATTTTTGTTTGCTTCCCGTAGTATGCTATATTAGCTTGCCATACATTATCATATTTTATACAACATTTAGTTCCAGTCCATTCCAAGCATGCTCATATTTCAGAATAACGCGATAGCACTGGGACGTTTCACTGTGTGCATCACTCCGCTCATCTCTGAAACGCTTCTGTTAGCGACATCATCCAGACTTGGCAAATGATCATTTTCAGGCACATAACTTTTGACTTCAAATATGAAAGCTCATCAGATGAAGATGAAGAGAAAGAAGGGATGCCAATTCTCCCAGAAGCACCTTTAATAGGAATGTACAAATCAATGTGAGCCAGCTAACCGATGTGCTATAAAGGAACATGGCTTCTTCGGGATCTATATGTGCTCATGGTGTCAGTGATAATGTCACATACTCATTATTCATTGCTTGTTTATAGAACTGTTGTATAAAAGCAATCAAGGTCGTGATGTTATGAACATCAAAACAGTGCTTATTAATTATGATCGCATCACAGCCCTGCTGATGTTTAGGTATAACACCACTCCCTCTCGTGTGATACTGCTTAAATGTTAGCTACCACTTGTTTTTTTTTTTTTAGTCAGTTATGATTCCAGGCAAGCCAAACATTATATCTGGAGCTTTTACCTGACCAGTGGGCTAGCTCGTGAATTTCCATTAGTCCACCCTCTGCGGTTACATTTTAGTCACTTGATACTGAGCACCCAAGTGGTTCACTGGTAGAGCGTTCACTTTTATTTAGTAGAGAGTGTGTTTAAATCGGAACAATGCCATAATCATCCATGGCTGAGAGTCCAAGAACTGTTGGCCCTGCTCTCTGGGTGGGAAGAATAGCATTACCCCTGACAGTCAGAACGACTCTCGCCAAACATGGACATCTGTTAGCTCATTTATACAAAAGAGCAGTTAGTCCTCTCCTTCATGTACACACAACTACCTTGTAATACTGCATAAGAAACAGTTTAGAAAGATCTGACTGGCTGCATGCACAGGTGTCAGAGGAAGAACATGTTGACCTTCAACCTCATGAGATGGTAGGTGTCACGGGACAGGGGACAACAAACTAGTGAGTATTTGCAGGGATTTAAAATCCAAAAGAACCAGGTAGAATATGTCAAAAGAAACAATAAAACAGGCTTCATGGCTCGTATGCAAATAATATAAAACATGTAATTCGACTCCAAAGCCAATAAAAATCTCACATTTGGTAAAACTTTCCAACTAAATGTGCAATGGAGAAAAGATACTTCATGAAAATTTCATGTCGGTAGCTTACATTTTCCAAGACTACACTAAAATTCATTTTTCAACTAACAAGAGTATCTAACCTGCATTCTCTAGGACGTGTGGGAACCGTGCTCCGTATGCATTCCTATACAGGTATACCGAGTTAAGCATCTGTGCATCCACAAGGCCAAATGCCTCAAAGTAGCATTACTCCATAATATCACTAAAACTACAACAATGACTAAAAAAAAAAAAAAAAGACCATTAGCCAAATGTGTTCCGCCTGTCTGTCAGCTTGCACTCGCAAATCGCTTTTAGAGCCCCCGCCAGTCGTCTCGCCCTGCTCTTTTGAGTGTGACAGGCTTTGATGTGTCAGCGTGCAGGCAGGCCAGTGATGGAGACAAGAGCAGTTCAAACGCTGGTGAGGACGGAGGAAGTAAATCTCAGCCAGGCCCTGATGATATTAATAGTCCCTGAAGTGACATTAAGGCAGAAAGGGCACATGTTGAATAAGCTTGTGTTAGAGTGGATATGAAGAGGTGCCGGTGTCACCTCCCTGTGCCTCTATTCCATGTGTCTTTGAAGATCTCCTTTCTATCAGAATAGCTTTCTCAGTCTGACCGATGATATCCCCCGCAGCTTGTCTGACGAGAAGACAGACATCCGGGGCTGAACATGCCTAACCTCTTCACGGTGAATTGGTCGCAATTATTATGCGCGCACTTTCTCTTTTGGATTCATGCCCAGTTTGTGGCAAAGTAAACACAGGGAAAGAAGGAAATGAGAATAAATCTGTTGTCACCAATTAGCCTAAACATTTGCCTTTGGCGTAGCCATTCGTGCATGCTGTGTCAGTTCTCTTCCTCCTTCAGAATCAGACCCTCCAGGGACAAATCCTAATAGAGAGAAAAGACTGGTTTTGGCATGCTGAGCCACACTAATGCCAGGCCAGACATTTGGATGCAGCAGCGGCACCTTAGCAGAATGGTGCAATGGAGAGCAATAGGCAGAATCAGATGTAAGCCACTCAAAAACACACCCAAACACACGGCTGGTCCATATGGCATACGAGGAGTACAACTGGCTAGGATGGATGTTTCCGTTTCTGTTAGCAGAGTGTCTCTGGGCTGCTGCAGCGCTTATGCTTACTGGAGTGCTTTTAATTCCCTGCTGCCAGCAGTGCAGGTCAATACACTGGTATCTATTCCGGTCTCTGTGATTGGACTGAGAACAATATCAGGTAGCACCATTGGCTTCAATTACCCGATAAAGCAAGATGGTAGGAGTGGTGAGGAAAGGCATAACAGCGCTTCATTTTGCTTTTGTCCGCGTTCAGTACTCACTGTTAGGAAACACGGAATGTTTTCGTGTCTGCACGAGGATGACTTAATGCCGTACAATTTTTTTTTTTAATCTAAAAATGACATAACTTCCAATTGCACATCTTCCCGAGTCCTGTGCCGTGAAGTAGTTAATGAACAGTTAATGGTGAGAAAACACAGGGTACTAAAGAGCTTTTTTCTAGGATGCTAGGATGCTAGGATGTCTCTGTGTGTTTCTGTCTGTGTTTTTCTCTGCAGTTGGTTTTCAGTAGCAATGATCATCCTCTTGCCTCTATCTGGAGGGTAAATAATTTATTCCACAACCTACAGTATGCTGCTACACACTGAATATAAAACATAGCCATGTTCTACTGCAGCCCTCTTGATCCAAGGTGGGAATTCACTTCCAAGGTTAATAAAGAGTGCTAAGCATTCAGAGCTGAGCTCATATTATTATTACTGCATTATAATTCATACATTTTGCATCATAAACAGGAGCAGATGCCTAGAAAAAAACCAAAACAAAAGTCTGCATAAGTAACGACTGCTGCACTGATGTTCCAGCCAAGACAGTGGATCTTGTAGAGGCTGCTGTAGGAAGAATATGGTGGAGATGGTCCGCTCCCCAGGGGCGTGCTAGCGTGAGTATGAAGTACAGTGTTAATTAAGGTGGCACACACACAGCTGTTGCTCTGCGCTGGTGCGGTGGAGAGAACGGCCCATCTAAGGGCTAATGAGGTATCTGCAGTTCAGATCACACTGTCATTTAGAACGTCTTCAAAAGAAGTTAGAGTCATTTGGTGATCAGAGCCCTGATTAAAAGTTGGGTAAGGAAGATCCATGTGGTCATTCGTTAGAACAAACTAAAAAAGGTACGCATGATGAAGGGTTGGGAACAGATCTGAAACTTGGTAAAATTCCTTGATTAAGATGCAAGCAGGGGAAAAAAGGCATGTGAATGTGGCATTATGTATTATCTGTGTATTCTTTGTGGCCATCGGTGCGTAGTGAAGAATGTCATCATTGTAAATGCTTTATCAAGGGGTGTGGTTAGATAATCTGCTGCACTGTTCAATCAAATCAGCTCCTCCTGTTCCCTGTAAAACCTGCACACAGCGCAGTGACATTTTCATAATGATATATGATTAGATTTCACTTACATATTTCATATGGATATTGCAGTGATCGAAATGATGAAGCGACTGACATCATTTACAACGAATGCATTTTTTGTCTTCTGTGTCACAGAAATGCATCAATATTTTAGAAGCGATGTCAAAATCCATGAGACTTGACATTTTCTTTTAAAAGCCAGCAGTCCAAAATCCACATCTGTACTAAGAAAGACAGGAAGAAAGAAAGAAATGATCATCAGTTGTGATGTTATTCATTCTATGTATTATACGATGCTCTTTCATTAATTACTTGTCAATTTAGTACAATTTTATTGTTTACTTGTTCGTTTTTATTTAAAACCTTTAAAACCTGCCTTTGATGCCTGTAAAATACAGCTGTGGCACCGGGAGGACAGTCTCAGCAGGTGGTAATGCAATCATAATTTTCGAATATAGAATATCACTGTGTCAGCGGCTTTCAAATATCACACTGTGTTTTGGGCCAGTGCACCTGTTTCAGCCCAGAGGCATTCATATCTGACCACAAAAATGGAAACTTAACTGAAATATTTGCTTATGCCCAACCAAAGTAGCAATACACTGGTGTTATACTAACAAATTACGCTTTCATCTGAATAAAATTTTAGCCTTTAATAAAAGCACCAGTTTTGTGGTTATTTCTTTTCTTTTCTATTCTTTTCTTCTTATTTTTTAGGAATTTAACTTTCTAACTTTCCCGAAGCTGGGGCTAAAAAATAAATCCCTATAAACTTTTCAAAACAGGATGTTTTTTTTTTTTTATAAAAGACTGACACGCGCTTTTTTCAAGTAATATTCCCATATATATGTATCCTCTTATTAAATCAATTATCCAGTAAGATCATCTACTATTAAACCAATTTCCAATTTTGTTCAGAGCAAGCAAATATATACCGCTTTGTCTATTAGTCCTATAATAAGGCAGTGCTATCTGGATGTGAAATCAGAAAATTGCAGCAGAATTAACTCGCTTCAGTTTGATTAGGGCTCCGCCGGATGGTTGTCTGGAATATGAACTATTGGAGGGGTCAGATCCAACATTCACTGAGTTTAAGCAGGTCTCTTACCCCATATGGCTCACATAGCATGTGACATTATCAGCCATTTAATTGGAAGCTAGGACTGATCGGCACTGAGGATTAATCAGGAGACGCATTACAGCTTGTCAAACAACAGGGGCCGTTTTCAATTAGCACGACTGTAATTACCAATGCTGGAGCTAGATAGTTAGCATGGTTTATGAATAACACAGAGAAGTGGGGCGAGGTTTTTTATCTGCAACATGCACTACAATCCACAGTGCAACGCCACAGCATTCTCACATACTGATTAATGCTATGTTCCATAATGATGCGACAGCTGTAACATTTAGGATAACAGGTGGTGTTATGATGGGGCAATATCAGTGTTGTATAAAGGCACTTCAACACCATATCAAACCTCGATTCAGTACAATGTGAATGGGGACAAAACAGTGGCTGCGTGGGTTACAATTAAGAAAAGCAGCAGCATTGGAAGCCAGATTAATTCTTACAGGAAGGCATATAGGCCTCCTGGCAGAACAAATACCGCAGCATTGTTATTCCACAGTCATGAAATAACGATAACAATAAGAGACACATGGATGCATGATTTTGCCTGAGTGCTATATGCAGGTCTGGGTGATAAGGAGATTGACCTTGGCCTTGGATAAAACACTTGACCTTGGCAAGTGGCCAGCCTCGGCTAGTCTCCTGGTAGCACATAGGTGAAAGGACCTGGGTTAGCATGGACTGTAATAAGCCTCCCTCCTTGTCTCTTTTTCTGTCTCTCTCTCTTTCTAACTCTGTCTCCTCCTCAATGCAGCTCCTCTGGAGGCTGACTATTAATAGCAGGGCGATGCAGGAAAGCTTGGCCTGGTTAAGAATGTCTCTGAGGCAGACACTGGGAGTAGCTTGTTTGCAGTTCTACAGTTCACATACCCTGCCATTAGAGACAGCTCATCCGTGTCGCACTCCCACTGGCCCACAGGATTGTCCAGCGATGGCTACTTTAATCAGGATATGAGTGTGACAGTGCACAATCGGTAGTGACTTCAAAAACCCCCAATTCAGCACTAAACATAAAACAACATTACTAGAGTTTGGAAGTCTCTTAATCCCGAGGAGTTAAATGTGGCACATCAAGCCATCCCAGTGTCTGACCATGTGACCAATTCATCTTGAGAGGGAATAAAATATGAAATTAAACCTATGTCAACTACAGATACTTACAAGCGTACACGTCTTTTCATTTAGAAATGGTCCTCAGCTGCTAGTGCTTCAGTGGTTATCACACAAGGCCAGGCATGAGGGGACTTAATGCTCTAGTACTGTGGCTAATGATGGAGTTGGGTCCACAGAGAGCAGAGTCTGGCCGAAAATACACGGCCAATGGAAAAAGCCAGTCATACCTCCTAGCATTAACTTCCTATGTGCACAGTGGCTTCTTACTGAATTGCGAATTGTTATTCAGTCCTTTGAGCAAGGATCAAGCATTTGGACTGGTACTGTGCAGCTTAAAATTTATTGGTTTTAGCTTTAGCGTTCCCTATCCCCTTTATATTTCTTTATGTGTCTAAGGAGCTGTAAGGAGAGAATTAGAGAGGGAGAGAGCACGTGAATGAGTGGTAGTGAGGGTGGAGGGGTGTGATTTTTCTTCCAATTAGTGTCATAGGTGAGGGGAAGCAAGCCTAGAATGAATAATGATTTCCCATGCATGTGGAGGATAATTTCTCCCAGTGTTTTATTATAGCTATCTAACCAAAATGACTGAGCATTGGCAAAGGTATAAATGAGAGAGTATAAAAACAGAAATACCTGTGTGTGTGTGTGTGTGTGTGTGTGTGTGTGTGTGTGTGTGTGTGTGTGTGTGTGTGTGTGTGTGTGTGT
>JAQLOM010000003.1:11991342-12003949 GCA_030068315.1 Chrysichthys thysi
TATCAGTAGAAGGAGGCTGAGGTTGGACCCACCAGGCAGGAGACCTAGGGGAAGACCAAAGAGGAGATTTATGGATGTGGTGAAAGAGGACATGAAGCTAGTTGGTGTGAGAAAAGAAACATCAGAGAATAGAGTTAGATGGAGATAGAAATATTTCGCTGTGGCGACCACTGAAGGGAACCGCCAAAAGGAGTAGTAGTAATAGTAGTAGTAGGGTAAGGCTCCCTAGTTCCAGTGAAGGGTAATATTAATGCTACAGCATACAAAGACATTTTAGAAAATTGTATACTTTTAAAATCATGGCAATAGTTGGAGAAGGCCCTTTCCTGTTCCACCATGACTATGCCCCTGTGCCCAAAGTGAGGTCCATAAAGACATAGTTTGATGAGTTTGGTGAGTTTGGAATGGAATTTCAACTGCAAACCAGGCCTTCACATCCAACATCAATGCTTGACCTCACTTTTGCTCGACTGAATGGGCACAAATTCCCACAGACATATTCCAAAATGGAGAAATCATTCCCAGAAGAGCGGAGGCTGTTACAGCTGCAAAGTGGGGACGCAACCCCATATAGAAGCAGATGGCTTTTCAATGGGACGTCCAGCAAGCTCATATAGGTGTGGTAATCAGGTGTTTACATACTTTGGGCCATACAGTGTATAATAAAAGTGAGGCCTGATTAGGCATTAAAGGTGTTGTAGACCCCACTGATTGTGTCTTTTATAAACAACATCAAGCAGAAGACAGATCTTTAGATCCCAGGAGAGACTGCTAGCTTCCATATGCCAATTTGGGACCATCCCCAAGTGCATTCTGGGAAAGTATAAAAGTCACACACTGACCTGAATGCAGACAGAGAGTGAAATACACTGCAGTCGGAGAGATGAGAAACCTCAACGTACTGTTTGACAGAAAAAACACTTTAGCACATTAGATAAGCAGCATTTTATCAGGCCTAGTGTTGCATCCCACCAGACAAGGGCAAAATGCACAAGAGCAGGACGAAGAAAACGACGATCACGACTGCATGGCTGAGAGCTACAGCCCTGGATTCATAATCATTGGAGGAATCAAAACACTTTTCAATAATTCAGTATGAATAGAGGAGGGAGGGTGAAAGAGAATGAGAGAATCTTATCTTGCATTAAATGAGCAGGCGAAGGAAATGAGTAGAGGAAAATATTGGAGATAGAGACTCATACAGGCTCATGTTTTCTAGAGACACTTTAAACACACAGCTTTGCACGTTCACCAGTGAGCTCTGAAACACATACGGCAGCTCACCTTTACATAATCACCTTTACATAATCCTACATAATCCCTTCATACAACTGAATTAAAATGTGGTTTAGGCTTACCTCAGCACTGGTGCAGCACTACACATTCTGCATTTGACAGAATATCTCTTTCTTTTTTTCTTAAAACACATAAGCAAAGCACAAGTGGTCAAAACTCAATAAGATATTATTGAGAGGCAAGTCTGGCATATAATAATGCAATGCTATGAAACTGCTATTTACTAGATTTCCTTATATTTCAGTTTATATGTGTTATTCCCATCAAGGTGAAAGCTTAAAGAGCAACTCTGACAACCTATATTTCTGTTGTCAGCGCCCCCCTTCCCTCGCCTTCTTTAAACACTCTTTGTATCATCCACTTCTGGGCATCAGGAGATAAGATAAGGATGGTCATTTTGACGGCCTGTGTACTTGACAAAGGAAATGAGTGAGGACCCGAGCACCCTTTTATAGGCACTCAATGTCGACAGTGTCTTTCATAACTTGGTCACTACATTTTGGAAAAACAATAAAAACAAAACAGAAACCAAATCAAATCCAGCCACGTGCAGTAGTTTTGTATACCCTAACCCTATATGTTTTAAGACGAATACCTTTATAGTTTTTCTGTATGGGTCATATGCAGACTTTTAGAGGATTTAGTGGCTCCTACTAAATTTAATTTATATTCAAATAGCAATTTAATTTATATTCAAATATTACTGCATTAGTCTTTAAATTGTCCCTTGTTTTATGTAATATTGTATTACATATGACAGCAAAGGGGGGGAAAGCTATTTCTCTATTCAGTCCGCATTTTCTATACCCTTTTTTTTTATTTAACGCGAAATGCTTGTGTTTAATGTGTTATTGAAAAACCCAGTCTCCTGCTCTGCTACTCAAGAAAAATCTGGTAGCCTCAGAGGCATGATCTACATGCAGGTAATTTGCATAATCTGAATGATGCACCCAGAAAATCAGCTTAAGCAGGTGCTTAGCCCATCTCCGAGTGTTTAAATTCTCCCCTGGACTTAAGTCACTATTTGAAATCACCAACTCTGCCACAGTATAACGCATTTGACAAATTTCTTCCTGTTTCTTATTTATAAAGTTCACCTCAACCTGGCTCCATAAAATATACCTACGACACACATTTATGAGACCTTACTTACTAGCTGTTGTTGGACTGCTGAGAATGAATGCGTCTGATAGACAAATACAGTAACATATTTTGATGAACTGTTGTTCACCCAAGCCAGTGCTTCTCAATTATTTTCTGTTACGCCTCCCTTAGGAAGAAGAAAACATTTCACGCCCCCCCTCCCCCGCGACTATAAATAGTATCATTTGTCTATAAAATTGTTATTATAAGTACATTTCTGCATAACATTGTATCCTTATTAAGATTAAAGAAAATGAAAAAAGAAAAAAGAAAGAAATATAGGTCAACTTACAACAAAGAATAACTTTATTAACATTGTTTTTTTAGTCTGTAACAGAAAAGATTTAAGGTGCATGTAGGAGTACTGCAACTCTCTAAACTACTACTGCTACTACATTTAAAGTTCATCAATTTGCCTGAAATAAAAAAATAATAAATCCTTATTCAAACTGTAAACATTTTTTGACCGACTTGAACCATTTGATTCGGAAAAATAAAATTAAACAAATTCAATAAATAAATTTAAATTGATAGCAACAGCAAAAACTCAAGCGGCGTATCAGTGTGACTGGGGTGTAGTGTCTGTAAGTGACGCCTTAATTTATTGGCTTCATGCTGTCCGCTGCCAACATTTTTAGACACAGTAGACACACCGGTCTTTCCTCGTCTCGCACCGTAGTCACAGTGAAGACAAGCGCTACATATGCTTCGTCATATTTCCTCGTCTTAGCTTTCGGGAGACTTTCGTTTGTCTCATTATCTCCGTCTCTCTCTTCTTTTCGTCACTGTTAAATATTTTTCCATTTTTTTGAGGCTTTGTTTACTGCACTTCATATCTCCTGCTCTGTGCTGTGTGTGTGTGCACATGCTTGGTGCAAAAAAAACCCCTGCTACCTACTGTAGTGGATGTGCAATTACACTTTATTCTAGTACGGCAAAAAAAGCATGTTCCCCAGGGTCACATTTGAGATGGACTGACCTAAGCTATGTCCCTTTTTCATGGTGATGGTCACAACCTTTTTTTTCCATAAGGTGAAACGGATATGCTAGTTTAGAAACAGTACTTTTGATGTGATCTAAATGAGAGAGAGTAGAGTTTCAGATCATGATTATGTTACTGATTTAACACTAGCCGGATGTGACTGCAGGTGAAGCAGCATGCCCAGTGCTTGAAAGCCTTCTGCTCTCCACTGGTTACTGTTTTCAATTTCTCAACAAGGTAAAAAAAAAAAAAAAAAAACACTTGTCAATTAATCAGAGCCCCTGTAATTATGCTGCTCTTCCTAACAAGTCCCAATTACATCAATTATTTACTCTGAGGCCAGACTTGCACATTCCATCACGTACACACCTCATTCCGAGGCAGAGGCCTTGAAAAACAGGATGTGGCTAGACTTCATGTTGCTAACTCTCTCTCTCTCTCTCTCTCTCTCTCTCTCTCTCTCTCATCACACCCTCCCTTTCTGACTTGTTTTTGCACTCTCTCTCCACTTACCCCCACCTTTCTGATGGCCATGCCTCAGTGAAGGACATCTGAAAATGGTCAAGACAACAACAACAAAACACTTTGTCTTCTCACTCATTTTCTTCCCTCACACTTTTCTCCTCTTCAGAAAGGTGCCCTTCTTCTACAGCAACATGTGTATTTGAGGGTGTGTATGTGTGTGTATCCTGCATGCCATTGTACTCACAACAGGACAAAAAAAAAAAGGAAATGTGTGACCAAAGCATTCGCTGATGTAATCATACCAATTATCACATTTACAATGGCGTACACAGTAAAGACTAAGCATTAATCATTTTCATCATCGTCATTATCCTTAACTTCATCAAAAAATATTTATTGGTAAAAGGCAGATTATGGAACCAACGTACAGTCATTAATGAGTTTATTAAGTTACTCAATGAAAAACAAAATTGTATTTGACGAGAGAAAAGTCCCATTAACTTTGAATAGGCCATTAGGTTGTCCTCTAATGCTTTAGGAAGTCAGCAAGATATGTCATAACTAAACATTTTAGAGCTTTAAACATCATAAGCGTCACACTATACTTGATGCAAAACTTAACAGGCAGCCAACAAAGAGCAAAAAATCTGTTGGAATAACACTCTCCTACTGGCTCTCCTGCATCAATTTTAACTTTATACATCATATTGGCTTTTTTTTGTCATGTAAATGGGGTGAAACCATGTTGTTGGTTTCTATTAATGTTCAGCTCATTTTTGCAGAAGAATAACAGACGGAAGAATATTGCGCTTGAGTGATAAACCGTTACGTTCTTCTCTTGGGTCAGGTTTTAAATTTTCTGTTTTTGTGCTTGGCTCATTTTCTCTATTGAGCATGAAAAAGGGGCAAATTTCCCCTTTTTTTTTTTTTTTGGCTGCTTCTTTCATACGTCTGCTTCATTATATTACACAGGTTTTATTTCAGGTGACCTTGACCCTAGAATATAACTGCTTTTTACAAAAATAAAACAAATAGATAATTATCTCCATCTCATTTGCACTCAAACCCGATAGCATACACCTGCTGGTAGGAGAACCTCAGGCATGAGAAGTAAGTGGTGTTGTGTGTCTTTACTGTTCTCCAAAACCATCGATGTATTGAGGGTCTGTCATTTTCAAAAATTCCTTTTGGTCTCAGTTGTCCAAAATCAATTTGACCTGTTAACAGTAAACCCATTGCTAAGCAGCAAACAGAGCACAAGAGTTAATGATGGTCTTGTCAGAAATGTTCTTTCAATGATCAAAAATTAATTAGCCACCCAGCGAGCCAGACATTTTTGTGGTTTCTCAGTCAGGATGATGTCCACCACAGTGACACCAGAGTGGTAGGAGGGATGCGATGCAGGCATGGTGCAAACTTTCCTCAGCAAAATGCTTTTAGTCTTGAAGGCTAAGTTGACCTTTTCTTTGTGTGTGGGAGAGCTGTGTTCGGATGTGAGTAAGACTGCATTTTAGGCCAAAACTCTACTTCAATCAAGAAGTCACCAACAAAACCCTCTTTCAAACATGCTTCTAGCATGATGTTGGTTTCTGCTTGAAACATCATTCAGGTGTTCTTTTGCTGAAGAAAACCAGACAGAACACTAGCTAGTGTTACTCAAGACCTGGCCCTGAGTGCCCTAAATGTACAGACAGGTTTCTAAGATTATACCAGTTTGCTGTGGGTATCCATGTTTTTTTTCCCGAGAAGACACTCTGGAACTCAGAGCTAGTAACTTGGGAATATCTGACTAAGTACAATGGGAGATGTTATTGGCTGTTTCTTCTATATGTATAGGAGATTGCACTGTAACGCTCTACAGTGTCCGGCACTCTGCATACATGTGTATGTGTGTGCATTGTGTGGATAGATTTTGGCAAATTTATGAATATCTATGGATGTGATATTAGATTCACCCACTGTGTGCCACAGTCATAGCCTGTGAGCTGTGTGTGCCTCTCCAGAGATATGCCTCATTTAGCCTCGCTCAGACTCTCTCTCCACCCTGTGCTACGTAGCAACCAGCCAGGGATGGCAGACTTGGGGGAGCCAGCAGGAGCCTGTTAGCCGTGGATAATAAATGATATTGGTCTTGGATGGAAAGGCCTTTTTGTCTCATTACTTCTAAAAGCATGAGGGACAGGTAATATTGACAGTACCATAAAGACTCTAGGCCTGTTGGGTACACTATCTGCTTCCTATTATCCCATTCCTGAACTCTTGACTCGGAGGTAGGAATTAGTGGCTGGCTGCTCTGCTTATGGGATCGATACTCTATTGTGCTGATTCAGTGCAGCTGCGGAGACACCTTCAAAGCACAAATTGCTTCTTCAGTGATCAAAAATTAATTAGCCATCCATCCTGACAGAATTTTTTCATGGATTCAGTCAGCGTGATGCCCACCGCAGCAACACCAGAGTGCTAGGAAGGGACGCACAGTGCAAATGTTCCTCAGCGAAACGCGTAGCCTTGAAGGCCTAGTTGACCTTTTCTTCATGAGTAGGAGAGCTGTTTGTCGACATGAGTAAGACTCTAAAACTCTATTTCAATCCTCAAGTCACAACAAAACACTCTGTCGGAAACAAACTGGTTCTTCCAAACATGGCTCCAGCATCTCAAAGTCCAGTTTATAATTTATAATTCAGTGTGAAAGCATATCTGTGTAGACAGCTGGACCTTGCTCTGTAAATAGCCCTGGAAATGGCAAGTAATGGACACTAACTGGGTGGCTCTGCATGGGCTGAGAGTGAGATGATGACTTGTGTTTGTTGTAAATCATGGCACCTGGTAAAGTGGGTGTTTTACTCAAGCAGCAGCAGTGGAGCAGCAGTATCGTGTGCCTGTGGAGCACATTTAAAATGGAGGACCCGCTCTGTGGATTAGAAAAAGGCACACATGGCTACCCAGTGCATCCTCTGCACCTGCCTTGGTGCAGCTGCCTCCATCCTCAGCCAAGAACCCGCGTACCAATCAGACAGATAATTGCCACGGTGTCCTCTGGCCTCCTACAAACCTCACAGTCAGTCTTTTGTGTAAGGGCTTTTTTTCTCAGTTTGTGTGTCTTAACCCTGGGTGTTAACCCCCTGCCCACAAACATACTGTGTAATGTGATGTATGAGGTGTTGGGGGGCTGGAGGCCGGGACGTCTGGCTTAGTGAGCTTTTCGGCAAGGTGTGAAACTTGCTCATAATGGAGACATTGTGAGTGCAATGCGTCCTCAAGTGGGCCATTGATATTCTGGACAAATGCTGTGATAGCAGTGTTTATAATCATCTACAGTGGTACTTGAAAGTTTGTGAACCCTTTAGAATTTCTATATAAATATGACCTAACATATCATCAGATTTTCACACAAGTCCTAAAAGTAGATATGGGGAACCCAATAAAACAAATGAGACAATAATATTATACTCGAACATCTATTTATTATATATGTGTAATAACATAGCATTACATATGTGTGAGTGGCAAAAGTATGTGAACCTTTAGGATTAGCAGTTAATTTGAAAATGAAATTAGTGTCAGGTGTTTTCACTCAGTGGGAACGACAATCAGGTCTTGAGTGGATACCTTGCTTTATTTTTAAAAAAAAAAACAGGGATCTATCAAAGTCTGAACTTTACAACATTGTGTTTGTGGAAGCGTATCATGGCACAAATAAATACGATTTCTGAGGACCTCATTCAAAAAGTTGTAGATGCTCTCTAAAGAGTTTGGACTCCACCTGAAGAAATTCAAGTTCATTTTTACTCTCAACAACAAACAAATATTACTCCAAGAGAGATCTCAAAGAAACCCAGGGTTCCACTGGCTAATGCTAATGTTCATGAATCATGAACACTGAACAATGGTGTAAATGGCAGGGTTGCAAGGAGAAATCTACTGCTCTCTACCTTTGCTAAAGATCATATGAACAAGCCAGATGGCTCTTAAAAAAATTAATGGCTGGATAAGACCAAAAAAAGAACTGTTTGCTTTAAATGAGAAGCACTAGGTTTGGAGAAACACTGCATTCCATTCCATACCACCTTTTCCCATGTGTGAAACATAGAGGTGGTAGTATCATGGTTTGTGCCTTTTTTGCTGCATCTGGGCCAGGACAGCTTGCTGTCATTGATGGAACAATGAATTCTGAATTATTCCAGCAAATTCTAAAAGAAAGTGTCAGGACATCTGTCCATGAAATGAATCTCAAAAGATAATGGGTCATGCAGCAAGAAAACGACCCTAAGCACACAAGTCATTCTACTGAAAAATGGCTGAAGAAGAATAAAGTTAATGTTTGAGAATTCGGTCATATTTATGCAGAAATATAGAAAATTCTAATGGTTTCAAGCGCCCCTGTAAATATAACCAGATATCTCGAGGGTTGAGGGAACATCTTTTGGAAGAATGGTGCTCCATACTTCCTATGCCATGGCACTTTGAAGCTATTCTGGTGTTTTGATGATGGTGGTGGACAGCGCTGTCTAATACATCATTCCAAAATCACTCAAGTGAGCCGAGATGTGGAGAGTGTGAAAGTCATAGCATATGATTTAAATAATTTTCATACTTGTCTAACTATTCAGTGAGGACGGACTATTCCTCAGGAACGGGGGGATTTATCATCCCAGAACACACCAGTAATTTATGTTGGCTTTTCCTTAAATTTGCTGCATGTTTGTATATTGTATCCTGAGTAGAAATCAACCTACCTGTCTGCTTCTTGAGAAGTGAGTGAACCAGCATTGCTTGACTTTTATCGCAAAGACAAGGTCACATTTCCTCTGCAAAACACTGCAACGTCTTCTTCAGGTGACCTTTCTTGAAAACTGCTTATATTTTTTTTTCCAGAAGAACTGATGCATTCCTCTCTTGTTCTCTTGGCTAAATCCTGGCATATTTCTCCTAAAACCCCAGAGGCAGACAGCAAGAGAGATGTTTAAATAATGAAGTCTTTTTTAGTAAAACCGTGGCCTAGAAACTACTTGAGAGAAAGAAAATACACCTTAAGATTGTCTTTTCTTTTGCCAAGTTCTGCTAAGCTTCACTTCATTCAAACGCTGTAAGATGTTATTTACCTTTTTTGGGTTTAATACTGGAGGGAGAGAAATGGAAAAGGAGAGAGAGAGAAAAAGTGAGTGAGAGAGAAAGAGAAACCAAGAGTAAGAAGGAAAATGAGAGAAGGTGATCGCTACGGGGCTTTGGGTGATTGCGGTCATTTTGTCCAGTGGCAAGTAATCTCAAGGGTCACTACACTTTCTGTGAGTCAGCTGGCTTCAGTTGACCTTTAAGTAAACAGGCCACTAATTATCCTTCTTGTCTTTTGCTCTGTGCCCCTCCATAATTAGCCTATGCTCCAGTGTAATCATAGTGAAAACTTGCCTGCAACCCTCTTCTGCTTTGCTTTCACCTGCATGCTCATGACTCTGGTAAAACTCCACTGAATGCCAAAAAAACCCCTGTATCTGTGTTTCATCTCAAGCCTTACTGAGAAATATCAAATGTAAGAATAGACAAAGTCACTGAACTCCAGTCAGTTCCCTTGACAACATGACGTTGTTTGGGTGGTCTAGCCAAGACATGGGTTTGATCATAGACACTCAGGAGGATGTGAGAACAGAGCTCCGATTGGCTCAGAAGGCCAAGGGTTTCTGGACTCCTTGGTGCCTGTTAATCTCCCAATCAATCAATAGTGTGAGCAGATGCGACACAAAAACCTGTTTGTTCCATTAGCGCCCTGACATAACCTAATGCCTCTCCTTGCAAATGCTCTCTCAATCTTCCTCTCATTCTTGCTTATTCATTGCACTAAACCCTCATTTCAACAGGGTGCCCCTTTTCTTCTTAAAAAAAAAATGCTAATCTAGATCTGAACATGCATATAAATGCTGTGGCACTCAGACTTCTTTTTTTTTTCACTCTTCCATTCCCCTTGTCTGTTTCTAGGGAACTTCCTGTTCGTCTTTGAAATCTCCCTCGTGAGCTGGATATAGACCCATATGAACAGCAGAACCAAGAGCAGGTTTTTGAGGCCCAAATGCACAGGACACTCAGGCGGGAATAGGGGGTGTAAATGAGAAGCTTTGGCATAAAACTGCTTGCCTGTTCCAGAAAATGCTTGTTTTTCTCTTTTAAATAATTGACAAGACTGTGCTACTGGAGACAGGGACAAATCGACTGGAGTAATATCTCAGCCAGAAGCTGTGCTGGTATAGAATACTCTCCAACAGTGAAAAGACCCGAGTCATAAATCCAGTAACAGTGAAGGCGACAGTGCAATAACAACTGTATTACAACGCCTCTTGCATGTTACTCTTTGTTTGTTTGGTTTTTTGGAATGCAGTGTGTCATTTGTAATATTTAGGTTCTAGATGCATTCACATCACATAATGGCCTTATTTTTCAATTTTTTTTTACCATCTTTCATTTTAGCTTCTAATTTCCTAGGGCAAAGTCAATCTCTTCTGTAGTGGATGATTTAAAACATTGCACTAGATCTCTCTGTCTCTCTCTCTCTCTCTGTCTCTATCTGTCTCGGCATGCATGTGTGTGTGAAAGAGAGAAAGAGATCATGATCTTGCATTGAACCTGTTGGACTGAAGGCGCAGTAGGAGATGTCACAGGCTCATGTCTCAGCACACTTGCTGTTGGTTCTCTTGGGAGTGTGGATAGTGTGTGATGGAGGCTGTGTGTGGGAGCAGATTGGAGACCATCACTGTATGCTAGTACGTCTGTGTCTCTCGTGCAGCGATTCTCTCTGCTGTTTCTCTTATCTGATTGAATAACAGGGTTTCCTTCACTGCTGTCAAAATTTGTTCAGTGGTGCCAAGAGCCTGTGGGAATGCAGAGCAGCTTAAAGGAAAATCATTTTTTTGCATGTAACATCACTTCAGTGCCTTCTCCTAAGCCCTTGATTCACCTCTGTAAGAAATCGTCGTCTACATTAAACTCTCCTGGCTTATTATTCACTTATTCATCTGATTCGGAACATATTTTCCGTAACTATAGTAAAACTAATAGTATACACTAGGAACATAGTTAGGAGAGTGAATGAGAGCGTAGGGACATATTAATATTTGCATGTATTTTTCAGACCCGAGGCCAAGAATTCAGAACATTTGGTCGAGGGTGAAAGCTGTTTTTGATCTCAGTCCAGCAAACCCATCACTATTCCAGCCCAAAATGACAAACATAATGGATTGTTGACATATACAATGACAAAGTATTTTTGCATACAGAGGGGCCCAAAAAATGTACACGCACTTCAACATGAGCAATATCTGCATAAAAGCAGTATTACTGTATACACGTCTGTATACTTCTCTACACACTTGACACACCGCTCATACATCTCTACACACTGATGTGTGATGTTATTTCGTGGGCATCTATAACCACTGTTGAAGTGTGTATACATTTTTGGGCCCCACTGTATGCAAAAATACGTTGTCATTGTATATGTCAACAATCCATTATGTTTGTCATTTTTGGCTGGAATAGTGATGGGTTTGCTGGACTGAGATCAAAAACAACTTTCATCCTCGACCAAATGTTCTGAATTCTTGGCCTCGGGTCTGAAAATTACATTAAAATATTAATATGTCCCTACGCTCTCATTCACTCTCATAACGATGTACCCAGTGTATACTGTTAGTTTTACTATAGCTTTAGTTTTACTCTGTATAATAGTATCTTTAAGATAAAGACCTCATTCAAATTGTTCATCAGTGTCAGGCAGAAGTAACCCAAGTCTGCAATTTTGCTCAGTGACATCTAATGATTTCCATATTACTCAATAATTGACTCATTATTTGGCATAAAGGCATGACTATAAATTGTGCCTTGTCACAGAGAGATGACTGCAAAGCCGAGTATACATTTTAACAGTGAAGATGGTTTTGTTGTTTTGTCGGAATTAGACAATCAAATTTTGTGATGTACGATGTGACATAAAATATTATGTACTTCTGCAAACAATCGAGTATCACATGAACCTGCATTGATGTCGAAGGACTGGAGAGCTTGTCTAGGAAGTTTAAGGAGTAAATTACTGCAGAATGAAAACCATATAACAAAATAAAGATATACCACAACAAAAGCTGAACTGCACAGTGCTGAGCTGGAACTAAATGCTCACGGTTGGATGCCACTCACTGTCCCAATCAACCTCGGCAGGTGGCTCATCAGAGGATAAAAATGCCACTCACTGGGAAAGAAGAAAGACAAGAGGCACCCTCAAGGGTGCTGCCAATCACCTGCTCGACCCACCAGAGCACCACACTCTGGGACAACTACATACTCCTTTGCTTCCAACCTTAAAAAAAAAGTGTCTCTCTGGGGTTTACCTAGCCCTCTGTGTTCAGGCTAACCAAAGGGTGGTACTACATTACATCCTATTAAGAAAACAAGAAGTGAAGATGTGACAATTGGTGCACACAGCTATCTGATGTACTCCATTATTAATCTTTCTCCTCTGCAAATATTTGCATTCGGGAACAACAGCAGTGCCACAGCCCAAATAAACCATCCAAATGGCTTAATATACTGTTGTAAAGAGTGTGATTTGTGACACAACAAAAGAAACGACAGAGCATAATATGAAGCGATAGACAGTTTTATATTGTCTATCTATCTATCTATCTATCTATCTATCTATCTATCTATCTATCTATCTATCTATCTATCTATCTATCTATC
>JAQLOM010000003.1:12062196-12072885 GCA_030068315.1 Chrysichthys thysi
CCTTGTTAAAGTCACACGAAAAGAAAAAGATCCCAGTGAGCCGACAGACTGCAGTGATTCTGTGAGTTGTAGTGAAAATCCTCTCCCCTCTCCCTCACACCAGCCACGAGTCTTTTTAAAGGTAAAGTGCAGGTTATTTTGTTGTCAGGTGTGGTGGGGTTGAATAACAAGAAACAGAAACTTCGTCAAAACCGGAGAAAGCAAACACAGGAATAACAAGGCTTGACAAGAGTGCGGAAAAGAGCAACTAATGCTTCGTGTCCTTGGCATGATTGTGTGAGTCTTTTTATAGCTCCCACAATCAGTCCCAATCCGGTACACCTGTCGCCACGCATGTGACGCGCCGCAGCATTGTGGAGGAAAACCAGGAAGTAGTCTTTAGCGCGCGAGTTCTCTGGCATGCACCGCTATTGGGAGTGCTCAGAGCAGGTGCGCTGCGCGGGCAAATTCATGACAGTTTTATGTATTTTTACTTTATATTTTGTATTCTTCATTTTTATATAGATATATATGGGTGTCGAAATGAATGATCTGAGTTTCCATTATTTCTTCTGGGGAAACCCGCTTTGATGTACAAGTGCTGTGGATTACAAGCACGTCTCCGGAACGAATTATGCTCGTGATCCAAGGTTCCACTGTATTCCGTATCAGTCAGTACTCACCTCTGATATTGGTTACATACAAAAATGTTAAACATGCAATTTCTTCCACTCTATTTATGCAGATTGTCTGATTTGGACAGTTTGTTTAAAATGCGTTTGAAATTCATCTCGCCTGTTTTTTTTTTTTTTTTTTTTTTGAGGGTTCTAGCTCTCGTCTCATTAAAATTCAAATAAATTGGAGTCTGCTCGTGTATGGCTAGCGTCAACATCCTGGGTGCGTTGCTAAGCTGGCCGTCAAGAGAACTGACTTTTCTCCTGACGTCTCGCATGCTGTAAAACTATTAAAGAAAGAGCCGTGTACCATTCTGACAGCTAACATCAAACTTGGCATTTGACCCAGAGCTATCAGTACAACCTCATGTCCTTTTAAATATCTTTCACTTTGTCATCATTTCTTCTTGCCAGGCTGCACTTGCTCTTCTCCTCTCGTCTCCTTTCCTCTCTCTTATCCAGCAGGCTGATGGGTGTTATTAGACAACGGGAGTAGGCTGGCGGTGGCAGCGTTGCAGACTTCTTGCCAGAAAGACTGACTGTCAACTCGCTAAATCATTTTTAGCTCTGCTTTGGAGACTTTTAGACCAAACAGACACATGCTAAGTCTCATCTCTTTCAGCCCTTGAGCCAGCCGGAGTGTTAGCCCAGTACACAGTGGCATACCGCTCTGAGCTTAGAATATTTTTCATTCTTCATAAATCATACGGAAGGCAGCAGGACAATGTTTTAGCAGGCCGCTGAGTCCTGTTTCGGCAACGTCGGTGCATTTTAAGGGCTAATTTGTTGTGCGGTTTTGGCAGCTATAAGCTATCTGTCTTTCTATACGTCTATTTGTGCGACATTTGTTTGTAGGTGGTGAAGAATGGTGTGCTGTCTCTGGCAAGCCCGTGTTACTAATTTTAAATGGAGAGAGTGGGGACTTGTCTCTGAGAGCAGGTTCTTATTACTGATCTACTGTTAGAGCTAACTGAGCTTAGCAGAGTGGCACCCCGCACACGCACACATACACACACGGGATTGTAGAAAGCTTTTTTCAAGTGACCCATATTTTGTAACCTGATGCAGACAACACTAACCATGCATCCGAATCCAGCACAAACGCCGCACTTTCGTAGTGAGGAGGACGGGCCTATGTGGTCTGTGCAGTCTGCCTCCCAGAGAGGGCTACACTGGTATCAGACGCAGCATTCATTCCATCTTCATCCGTGTTGGAACAGAGCGCCGCACTTTGAGCATGTTCCCGATTGTGATAGTCGGCAGCAGTAATTCACCGGTCCTGCTCATCGCTGCTTGGTCACCTAAGAGGCCAAGCTACAATTTGGACGGTTTCTAACTTTTCCTGTCTCAGATCAGATAACATTTCAGATTCTCTCGAATGCGGTTTGCGGCGTCGGTTTAATGGGGGTCGTAGTATGAAAGCGGTTTTCGCCGCTCCTCGTGTTATTCAACTCCTCAAACGTCCTCGGGATGAGCTAGCGCATGAAATTGCGTGTCCGTCCAACCCAGATTAATGAAGCACATCAGGCCTGCTACCACATTCTTTGAAAGACTAGTTTTGATGTGGGGTTTTTTCTTTTCTAAAGCATAGTATTAGGACGGGGATTTGAATCACCGCTTCACAGCTTGAACGATTTCCGGGAACCTTGAATTTGTTGCCAGTTAATGAATGGATAGTCCTGTCCTTGAGGTTTTAGTTGATTTAGCATGGAAAGAATGGTGAGCGTGATGAGACAAAGTTAACCACTGATTCGCATTACTAAACAAATCCGTGATAAAAGGGGCGATTGCCTTTCGAGGAGAAAAAGCATGTAGCGGGTCACCTGACCTTTAAACTTCCTGTCTGTATGAAAAATAGACGCATGTGTTACGCTCCCATCCTGGCCCACAGGCACTCTGAAAATCAGCCGTCGAGGCTGCTGCCTTTGACAAAGTGGACTATTCTGACAGCATCTTTCATCACAGAGTTCTCAGGTGGCATTTCTTTTGATGGCAGTGCTTCATGATGAATAAAGCACTGATTTCAGATAATGCCCTGGGCTGCTTCATCCTTAATTATTTTAATAAAACTGCTGTTTTCCCTGTCATGCAGTCTTGCCCTGTTGCTCGTTTGGCCCAGTCCGTCCCGTGAGTTGTTATGGATGAGTTTAGTTATTCAAATATATATTCGCCTGCGGGCCAGCGTCAAGCAGCAAAGATGATCCTCAGCCAATTTGCACATACAACCGCGACGCAGCAATATGACCGCTCCCATTCCATGAGTAGCCTATAATCTGGATATTGGCAATGTCCTCAGTTTGCCATGGCACCATCTCATCACTAAGAGGAATCCATTAAGTTTTTTTTTTTTTTTGGCTTGTGCTTATAATTGGGATTGTATTAGAATAGTAGCAAAATCCTAATTTTAATAGTTCATCCTTATAGAGCCGTAACCCCAATTTTTTTTTTTCTTGGCTGGCTTGGAAGCAGCGGAGCTCATCTTCTAGTCAGCTTCCTCCTGCTTGCTCAGACGCACGGCAGACATTTTTGTGAATGTGCTGTCTTGGTCTTGTTTCTTTTTCTCCTTCAAAAGAACCTTTCAGTACAACCGACCATTGCTGGCCTGATTGTGTTTGTTGTTTTTTTTTTCTTTTTTTTTTAGCACTGTTTACAATATTCAACAATGAATCTTTTTAGCAGCAGCATCCACGGTAACTTCGGCTAGGCTAACCAGACGTAAACACGTCATCTTTTGTGGTGATGTCGTCATGCATATTTCCCATCTCAAAGACCACACTGAGGGAAGGTCATATGCAGGTTTGTTTTTGTGTTTGCGTCTGCAATATCTCCAGAGATTGACTGATTTTGTTATTATTTATTTATTTATTTATTGTTTTTATTTTGTTCTTTGGGGTTTTTTCGTTCACTGCAAATCATTTTTTTCCCTTCTTCTTCTTTGTATGGAAAAACTTTGCGAGACTATTTTGACACATGCTTATTCACATCCATGACCCCAGCAATATATTTCTATTTAGATAAATGTTATATATGTTTTATTGTAATATTATCTATATTATTCGTTTATATTTTGCATCATACGTTATTTATCACAACTGAAAAATTACACCTGAAATGAAATCAAATACACTCCAGGCTATTACAAACAGAAGCTTCCCTAAGAGCGTTCAGTTTCTTTTTATTCAATGTCATGTAATTTCATGCAAAAAAACAACAACAAAAAAAAAAAACGGAGAACAAAAGACAACCTAATAATCTCTACCTGAAGTGCTGCGCCACAAACCAGTGACGCAGCAGTGCAGTTTTTATTCTCCTATTCAAAGGTCTATTTAAGTCATCTTTCTTCGCATTCCATAGCCCACTATTTCATCATTTTCCTTTTGCTTTTGTGAATGTGCGAGACCTGCAGTCATTCTGTTTTACCACATGGTAGCTGAACATGATGCCTCTAATTTATGCTCCGGTACATGGAGTCATGAGATTTTCACAGCTAGGTACGTTCTCTCCAAGCAGCTGTCCTTCACCAAGTCATGCACAAATTTTCTACCTTTGATGACAGGACTGCACGCCCACTTTCTCCGTCATTTGAGCAACACTTGATGCCAAAAGCATAATCACAGCCTACATGGCACATTCGTGTTAGAGACAACGCGTTAAAGCCATCAGATCACCTGCTGTCTGCAAGGCCGCTGCAGTTTGTGCAGCAGCTTTACAGCTAGAAACATTTCCTGATAAAGACATTAGTTAAGAAATGGACATTTCACTGTTCACACAAGGAGCTTCATAAGCTCTGCTGAACGGTGGGGAAATCTCCACCGCCTCAACACCGTGTCTGATACCTGTCACAGTTTCATCAGACGCCACTATCTTTCTACACCTGAAGTACCAAACGCACTCTTTTTAGACATTTCTTTATGTATTTTGGACTCCGAAGACAGCTGGTTTGAAACACTTTGACACTTGAGACATTTTCAAAATCGTCGGCTTGCTGATCCTTCGATGCTAGATGACCTTAATCACCTGTTATGTGCTATTTGGTGGACACAGTAGTGTGCACACTATACACAGGGTTGCAGACAAGGCACGCACACACACTGCAGTACTGGTTTGTGAAGCACAGCCAGCGAATCTGTTATTTTTAAAGTTTGTTAAGTTTGTTTCAATTACGGAAGCTAAGTTTTATTTATAATTGACTTCCTCTTCTTAACCTGTTTAACTGATTTCATCACTTAAAAAAAATTAGAATCCAAACATTAAAAATGGCAAAACAAGAAAAGCTAGAAATAACTCAAACTTTGACCTGTTCCGTCAGTGGACAAAAAGTATTTTTAATTTTATACAGCAAGCTGCCAGAAAGCCTGCCTTGTTTGTTTATAATTTTGCTGTTCCTATAAAGATATGGGTATAAGATGCCAAAAAAAAACCCTTCTTGCCAAAAAAGAAGATGCAGTATTACTGTGCTTGCATGTTGCCCGCATCCTCCGATTCAAAGAGATGAACGATTGCCTGGATTTGGTTTCCTCTCAGGCTCTCATTGGCTGTTTCTCATCGTGGTACTTGCCACTAGTTGCAGAGCGGTTCACACGACGCAGTTCATCTGTGAGAAACCCAAACTTGAACATATCAGAACACGTCACTGAACCATTTACACTATCAGAGCAGTCGCCAAGGTAGCATGTAGCAAATAGTCACCAAGTCCTAAAATTAGATGGTTACTGGGAGATTTGGGGCTAAATTTGTGTAAGGTGCAGCAGGCTTAAGAGAGGCCGTGTATGTCAAACTGGAGCAGCCGTGTCTGTACCGAGTGGGAGGTCTGTGTCACTAATTATCGCCTACTTTTTACGCCATTGTGTCCACAGTGGTTTCCTGCCAGTTCACACTCTGGATCCTGGTGTCCTGTCAGGCACACTTGGGGTTTAACTAGTGCAAAATCTCCCATAATTCTATAGACATGATGAAACCTCTTGAATTATAAGTCCAGTCACTAACATGACCTCCTGCCAAATAGTGTAGTACAATTGTTACATCCTCATCCCGGCCAGGTCTCGGTGTTTTTCCTGTCGTATCTCACGCACACTATATACGTGTAGGAGGTGTTTCTCTGGAGCTTGGTGGTGGTAGTGGTGAGTAATAATAGGCACAAGAAGTAGAATACTGTTTAAGAAAAGATTGTTGAACTCAATCCAGACGTATCTCATTTGAAGTTTAAATGTGCATGGTACGGTAGTGTGTCTTCCTCACAGCATGAGCGATGGGTAAATGTTTCTTTTTTGTTCTGTTCTGTTCTGTTTTTTTTTTTGTTTGTTTGTTTTTTCAGGGCCATTATGTAGGAATCGTCCAACTGAATGCCCCCCTCTTACCGAGCGTGTATTAGAACATGTGGTGGCTGTCCGCTTTCCCCATAGCATACATCCAAGTACTTAAGGTTATGGTAGTACCCCGGGTTAGGGAACCCGTTCACACTCCCTTAATCTTTTATCCCTCCATTTTTCGGAATTTGGGTTCTCAAATCATGTTATCCAGCACCAACAAACACTGATTTTTCTCAATTCTTCTTCTTTGTCATCCATTCAGTGCTTCTTTCTAAATTCGTGTTGCCACATGGGGGGGTGGGGCAGGGGACATGCAGCATGGGAGGGACGGGGACATGCAGCATGGGAGGGACGGGGACATGCAGCATTGGAGGGACGGGGACCTGCAGCATGGGGGAGGGGGGGGGACATGCAGCATGGTAGGTGATCTCTAAAGGTTTGTCCTTTCTGTGTTACTGTAGTGGCACAACATAGCAGCTCCATAGAAAAGAACCCGCACCCTATGTAGATATAAAGGGGGCATTCTAAGTTTATGAAAAGAATGAGTCGTAGTTGTAGGTAATTTTGCTAATGAAAGCATACATGGGTGGCACAGTGATATGGTAGTCAGCACCATCACCTCACAGCAAGAAGGTCCTGGGTTCATTCCCCAGGGTCGAACTGGGCATCTGTCTGTGTGGAGATCGCATGTTCTCCCTATGTCCGTGTGGGTTTCCTCCGGGTACTCCGGTTTCCTCCCACAGTCCAAAGACATGCACAGAGGGGATTAGGCTGATTGGCTACTCTAAATTTAACCCGTAGGTGTGATTGTGAGTGTGAGTGTTTCTGTGTGTCGGCTCTGCGGTGGATTGGCGACCTGCCCAGAGTCAGCTGGGATTGGCTCCAGCTTGCCCCCGCGACCCTGAACAGGATTAAACAGCAGAAGATGAGTGAGTGAGAGAGTGAAAACATGCATATGTGAAATCCATGAGTGTATTCTGAAAAATGATGCTAATAGATACCCACAAAATCCGACATAGTTGGCCTTTAATAACAGCAGATGCCAAGGGGGTCAATCTTGTCAAACTAGCACACAAATAATGGTCTCAGATCTTCTGTGTCTGAAATCAGACTGGGTTTCGTATGATGCATGTGTAGGGCACTCAATATGGCCTACAGTACTATATGTGACCGTTCTGTTGCACCTGATGTCGGGTGCAAAGGAAGGTATTTTTGAAGCAATTTGCGATTCAGCCTAAGAAATACTGTTCAAGCTAAATAACAAATAAAAAAAATCTTACTTTGGTAAACCATTAAACCAAACCCAAGTCATACATTTGTGTGGGAAAACTGACGTTTCTGGTTAAATCTGCCAGAAAAGTTGCTCATCACCTTACAGAGTTGCAGGAATCACAGGAACCAGCACGGGCATTTGGGTATGGGTTGGAAAGCGTTGCTGTGGAAATGGCAAAAAAAATGTCATTGTACAGAGATATCCATGTGTTCCGCACCACCTAGTCGAGAAGTCTTACACAATGTGCAACGATCTCCAACCAGCCGCAACAGTTTGGCATAAGACCCATCAGCTCTTGCTTTCTGAACAAAGCATTTTAATGATGACATTGAGAACAGTTGTTTAAATAAAAAGGAGCCTGATAGACTACATCATGCGTTGCCAAAGAGGCATGATAAGCACTGATATAAAATGTCTTGGTCCGTTTTCTTTCTTTCTTCCTTTCTTTTTGCCTGCAGCAGTTTAGGAGACGACACCGGTTTGAGCTGGTGCTCTTCATGCCATGCTGGCTTTTGATGACACACCTGTGAAGGCTAAGCAAAGAAACGGAGCAAAGAATTGGAAATGATTTGCTTTCACATCCACACACACACACACACACACACACACACACACACACACACACACACACACACACACACACAAAGAGAGACAGAGAGAGACTGACCTGTAAACAGCTGTAACCTGTCCTTTTGATGATTGGAGACACATGTAACTTCTGGCTGTGTGCATGTTAGTGGTTTCCATCTGGCCATTTACATGGTGTTTAATAAGCCTTTTTACCGAGATCACAGGCTTTTCTCCATCTTAATTGCATCTAAATGGCATCTCTGCTCTGATGTTTGAGAACGAGAGTGAGCGAGATCTGAATTAGAAGAGCAATTTGGAGGAACCAAATAGTAGACGAGCGCGTCCCACTCTCTGATGTCCTGTAGTTTTCGCGTGCTACTCTAAACATCTCCAGCACATGGGCGTTTCTAAAGCCTTTTTGCTTTCTGTCATTGTGTTGCACCTGCAGTCTGCAATCTGAATAGTATCATTAAACTTTAATCTACAGAATGTAGAAATGCCCTCCTTGCTTTTATAAACAAACTTACTTACAAAAACGTATGCTTTACTCAGAGCACCAGGTCAACCTAGAAAAGGCTTCTTTTTGCACACTTAATCTCTGCGTTCAAAATATTCTATATCGGCGGGCTGGGCGGCTACCAACAAGTCATGTCCAAAATGGATGTTCTTCCTTGGAATTCTGGGATACCCAGATTCTGGGAATTGCCTTGAGGTTGCCTCATTCAGCTGAGTCTCTGAATACATGATTTCTTTTTTCTAGATATTCTACAGGTCTCTGATTCAGACCAGAGTGTGCACAGACATGGAGGTGAAAAACCCCCGAGAAAGTGAGCAATTTGTGGCCAAAGAAGTTACTTGCCCTTTTTTCCTATTTCTTTTTTATAGGTAAGATCGTTGATGTGGCATAAACGTCACGTGTGATCACTGTTATAACGCTCACTAGCCCTACTTCTCAATCTAACCAAAAGAACATATCAGGTTAGCATATGTTGGCGCTTACTGTCCTTGAATCACGTCTCGAACCATTCCTTTGTAGCAAAAATCCTGCCTTCTGAGGCACGGATTTAAGAGACGGTAAGTCATCAAGCCCTTCAGTTTCAGACACACCCACGTCCTGGCTGACTGATACAATGTAGTTGACACGGGAATTGCTCTGGACATCCGTACATTAGGTGGAAGAGTACTTTCTTCTGGAAACTCGAAGAAAAGAAGCTGCTGAGTTGCACCAATTAATAATTCTGCCTCTTTCACTACTGCGTCTAGGATCGAGTAGTAAATCATATTCACACGTGTGACAGTTAGATGCTTGAGAAGTTATCTGTGATGCTTTTAAGCTTCTCTGTTTTTTTTTTCTGTGGCTGCTGCTTCTCAAATGTCCTATGGCAGCCTGTAATAGTAAAGTATGAGGAAAAAATGTAGTTGTGTATAATTTGGCTAAGCTTATTCTCCACCCAGACCTCTAGGTTCACTAAAGAGTGTGGTGAGTTTTGTCAGACAGCATGGTCAGATCTGTCTGATTTCACAGAACGTGCACATCTGACATTAAACCCAGCAACCCCACAGCTTTTCCAGGAATATGTCAGCAAACCAAACTCTCAGAGGTATCTCTGTGAGTGCCTGAAAAATAAATCTTGGATAACATTTGAGGACAGGATGCCTTGTGTTTCGGTTTTAATTCGATGATTATAGCATGCTCCAAGAGCTTGATAGGTCGCAGGATTCATGGGATTTTGCCTTTGGAAATTCAGCTTGCCACCTTCATGCAGCATGTAGGCAACATGTTTAATTAGTGTGTCTAAAAATCTTGTGAATGTTGTTAACTAGGGCAGTGGTTCCCAAACCTTTTCCGAAATTTGGTGTCACAGCGGGACCCAAACTTACAAAAATACATCAGGAATACTCATAACGTCTACATTTACACATAACGCAACAAACCTGCCAAATGGCGACCCAGTAAATAAAGATTGGCCGCCCATTTTGGGTCACGTTGAACTAGGGTTTCCGATTTTGATTTTGGGGGTGGGGTGTGTCATCACTCCAAAAATACACCGAATGACCAGACTTTTTCTCCTAAGTGAACACTGGAGGTGAAAATAGACACATGAATCTGGACTGATTGACATGGGTGTTTTGAACTCCCTAATATGAACTGATGCTTCCTAGGAAACTCCGCCCCCTTCATTCAACCTCACATGCTCGCAAGACTTAAGTAGACTCTCCTATGGCGCCCTCACTTTCTGTTGAGGTAATTAGCACTTTTTTTTTTAAGTCCAGAAATGTTTTAAGTTCATGAATAAATCTACTAGTATATGTTCAACTTAACTAGCATTAGATAAGCATCATCGGTGTACTATATTTACTAGGCGTGTGACTGAAATCTTCAACCGAAGATGCTCTTAATGGCTCTTGAAGAGGAAAAACTAACAGCTGAACAGGGGAGGGGCGACGAATAGAAAATGTTGAGGAAAAAGTATCAAATTAGCATTTTACAAATACTGTAATGTCATTAATGATTGTAATTAGAAACCGATGCTGTTCTTTCCTCTCTACGGTCAGTCAGTATTCAGGTGCTGTCAGTCAAAAAAAAAGGCGTTCGTGTGGACATTTGTTCATGATTTGTAAAACGACGATGAAGAATAGTTTTGCTATGAATAGAAAAGTGTCCTCTTTTAACCCTTTCGGTGCTGAAAAATAAATTTTTTACTTCGCCCCAGTGTTGAATATTTTGTGCGTAAATTCGGGCCATCGCTTTGACTTTGCACCAGTAGAAACTGTAGCGATGGCGTTATCTTTACAGAACGAGTGGAAGCTTGACGAGTTTTCCCCCTTGTAGACGGCCCTGCAGTGTCAGTTTCAAGATCGCTAGAAGCCCTTGCAGTTTCGG
>JAQLOM010000003.1:12080923-12091490 GCA_030068315.1 Chrysichthys thysi
GAAATCCAAGGAAAAACACCACTAAGGTCCATAAAAGTGCTACCCAAGTACTGGACACATGACAAGCAGCATAACGATCAACACTGAGGTAAAAAAAAACACCAAATAATCGCCGAAAAAAAAGTATAGCTTCACAACGACCACAGCACAACCAACGCTTGGAAGCAACTAGGAGCACGCACGCCACCGCCGCCTAGCGGACAATTGCTGAACTACTGGACTCAGTTCGCGACACCTGGGATTTTTAAACTTTCATACTGGACATTCTGGCCAATGGATTCTGTGTTCAGACCAGCGGATTTTATCCGTCGCATCCGATATCCGTTCGTGTGCTGTCCATAGATGAGAGGATCAGGGGTATATACATGACTGTATATACCAACCACCTATAGTTCATTTGCTGAGTAATTTTTAATAATTATTACTCTAAATAATTATTCTCTAAGGTTTGCAGTAATTAGTTAGGCCATATCCCACATTTATACCCAACAGAAATTCAGCCAGAAAGAATAATTACATGTTGTTGACTCGCTTTTGTGGAAGTCTTTTATTTTTTTTTGAAAGGATTTATATTAATAAAGGAAGCCTGAATGACAAGCATTAATTTCGGCCCCTTTTCCTACATCAAAGATCAAAAGCGCAAAAAGTTTTTGCCTTGAAGTAGCCAAGTATTATAAAAATTTGAACAGTGTTCAGTCAGTGAAATCTGTTCTGACACTGCTAATACACATCAGCGCGTGGTGTATTACAGAAATTTGGAGACGCGGTGAAGAAGCCGAGGATAATTTTCTTCTCCGTCTCGTTCACTCGGCTGTTTTGCATTAGGGCCTTGTTTCAGCAGAGCACTGAATGACAATGGGGGTTTGGGATGAGGGTGTTTCAACACATCTAAGTCTGCAGTCTGGGCATATCCCATAACGGCACTCTCAGGCTGAAGCCAACCCATGGAGTCAGTGTATCGAGAAGTGTAAGCGGCATAGATTTAGTTGTGTAAGTGCTAAGCAAAGCTGTCTTCAATAGCTCAGCGTGGAAACCATTCAGCGTGCGGCATATGAGGAATAGCGAACCTTTCTAAGGCCCCTGCTGCACATTAACCCGAGCGGATCAATGGAGGACGTGCATTAAGCTTGTCCTTTGGTAAGCGCCTGCCTGGAGGAGCCTGGGCCCGTGCCTCCCGCCGCCAGACTGCTGGCCCACATACAGTAGGAAGGAAATGCTAAATCAATATGGCCAATATATCTCCAGAACAATCCCTCGTCTCCTAAATATCAACACTCACCAGCAGAATATTAATGCGGCACCTGTAGCTCAAAGCACGCTCTGCGTACACACACCCACACACACACACACACACACACTCCAAGCACTTATTAGATTATTAGTGAATTATTTAACACTGAGTGGCTGGTCATTTTTGTTGGATGTAGCTGGAATGAAACTTATGAAGGTTTTATTATGCAATAAATTAAGTTGGTTGAAACGGTTAAAAAAAAAATGACAGCAGTTTATGGGGACCGCAGTTGGGGATGGAAATCTCCAGCGCCTGTCCTATTTGGTTTGATTTCAATCCTGAGGCCGACGATTACAAAAGCCACCTATAGCTACTTTACACTGTAGCTGCAGGGTTTTTTGGCGTTTTTTTCTCTTCGCTGTGACCACTTGCTGCTTTTAAAACCCTGTTTCCTTCCGTTATAAGAAAGCAGAAGATTGTTCTACATTAGGGCTTGCGTTGTCAGACCCAATTTCACTTTTATTCAGACGTTCATAATAGTTACACACACATGCAAATGTTCTCCACCGCAGCGCTGCCGGCGGTATCTTGCGCAACAAGCGTTACTTTTTCTGCAGCTTCATCCATACAGTGCTAACCAATGAAACGCCAGCGGAGCAGTGTCTGCATGACTCACGGTGCTCTTTTCACTGTCTGTGATGTCCTGGGAGGTTTAAAAACACAGATTATATAAGCTTGAAGTAGCTGGTATTTAAAGAACTTTGCTGCTTAATATAGTAAATATCAATTTTAAGCCCTGCGAGCAGCTGATTTCCAACTTGATCATGTTGGATTCGCTCCATTTCTGCGACCTGTGTCCTGTTCTGTTGGACATGTAGTGCACTACTATGCCATTATGCAATCCCGTACCTTACCCTGGTACTGGACAGGGCCTCCCTTTGCTCTCAGAATAGCCTGGGTTCTTCATGGCGGAGCCCACAAGGTGCTAGAAAGATTGCTCTGAGATTCTGGTCAATGGTGACTTGTGTGCATCCTAAAATTGCTGCAGATTTCTCAGTGCCACATTCAGTCTTCTGTCCTACCACATCCCAACAGCGCTGTGTTGGATTCAGATCTGGTGACTGGGGAGGCCACTGAAGTACACTGAACCCATTGTCATGCTCACTGAGCCAGTCTAAGACGATTTGTGCTTTGCGACACGGCGCATTCACAAAGCATCATGCTGAAAGTAGCCATTATAAGATTGTGGTCATAAAGGGATGCATGTGGTCAGCAGTAATACTCTGTGGCATTGGAACAATGCTCACTCAGTTCCTATTAAGGCTTCACAAAGCATGGCAAGAAAACGTTCTCCGCACCGTTCCACCACCGGCAGCCTGTTCTCTTGACATAGGGCAGGTTGGACCCATGGGTTCTGGCAGCTGATGCTAAATTCTGACCCTACAATCTACAAGACACGACAGAAACCAAGAGTCATCAGACCAGGCAATCGCCAGTTGTCCATTTTAGGTGAGCCTGTGCCCACTGAAGCCTCAGATTCCTGTTCTTGGCTGACAGGAGTAGTGTGGTGTTGCTGTCGTAGCAGCATCTACCACAAGGTTCAACATGTTGTGCATTCTGAGATGCTTTTCTACCCACCAGGGGGGTAAAGAGTGATTATCTGACTTCCTCGCAGCTCAAATCAGTCTGGCCATTCATAGTCCTGTGTACATTCTGGAGGCTGTTATGGCTGTTATATCCGCAGAGAGCATCAGTTTCTGTAATGCTCAAGCCAGCCCATGGTCAGAGTCACTGAAATCACTTTTTTAAATTCGGCTTTAATTACAGGACGACGAGTTAAAGATGACAAATTTCTCCTGGGTCTCCTAAAATGTGAACCGAGTAAATGTCATCCACAAGAAAGATTATTAGAGCCAAATCCCGAAAATGACAGAAATGTCGTAAATATTGCCCGAATAAATTCGATGGTGACGCCTCGTGTTTTTCGTGGATTAAGAAGCAGTGCGTTAGTTTTAAATGTCCGTTTGGTCTCTGGCAGTATAAAATGAAAGGCTTATTAATATGCAAATATGTTGTAATCGTAAATATGTCACATAATTACTTTCAGTGCGCAGTTTAAAAAAGGAATCAAGAGTGCTGCCAGTGGAATGTTTAGTACAGCTTCCTTTTTACAGTTTTTTTTTCAGTCAGTGCCGAGTGTTTAATTAGTTTAACAGGGTACAAAGTCGAAATTCTGTTGCGTGTCAAATTTTAGTGCGTGCAAATTTAGTATGCGTGTCCAAAGTTCTGTTTTCGCCCTGGATATTGGGGGTGGGGGGTTCATGTAGAATACGTGCTCCATGTAAATGTTATCTTAGTTGTGATTCTCTAAAATCTGCCCCCCCCACCCCCCTTTTTTTTTCCTGTGGGTTTTTTGGGGAGGGTTTTGTGTGCGCGCGTGTGTGTGTGTGCGTGCGTGCGTGCGTAAAATGCACACTGCATGCTTTATCAGACTGACAGCTTGCGTGCAGTAAGGTGCCTTGGAAACCAAGCATGATGAGCATCAAATATAACCCTGTACTTTGGTGTATTCATATTTAAAAAATAGATATATATTAAAAATGTCACTTTAACTATGAAACTGATTTTGTGTGCTGTTTTGCATTATTTTACAGGAAGTACCATTTAAACAAGCTACGTTTAAATGAAGCGTGCATGTGCTGCTTTAGTCTTTTCACTATCCTGACAAGATGCACTAACCTTGGAGTTTAGCAATAAACATGGACAAATGACATTGAAAATAGTCAACCTAGGTCTTCTAAACAAATTAGCTCAGTATCTCAAATTGCATGCTTATATACGAGGGTTTTGTGTGTGCGTGCGTGCGTGCGTGCGTGCGTGCGTGCGTGCGTGTGTGTGTGTGCGTGTGTGCGTGCGTGCGTGCGTGTGTGTGTGCGTGTAAAAAGCACACTGCATGCTTTATCAGACTGACAGCTTGCGTGCAATAAGGTGCCTTGGAAACCAAGCATGATGAGCATCAAATATAACCCTGTCAAACACCAGTAGCACGTTAAAATCCGTTTGGCCTGACTGAGACCGCGACCTCTCGCCGTCTCTCTCAGACACTGCTTTTTCCATCTCCTCCTGTCATCCTTCATCTTCGCTGACTTCATGAGGCCTCTCATTCATGCCTGCTGTAGCAGTTGTGCCTGCATTAGGGGGGAGCGCGGAGAACAGCGAGGGAGAGGAGGAATCGTGGGGAGTGAAGATTCATGGCGCTTGTTGACAGAGACTGTAATTGCCGTGATAAAGAGCCTCTGGACTGCAGCTCTAATTGGCTAAAAGCACGAGTCGGTTACACTTAAGCCTCACGTTTGTCTCCTCCTTCTTTTCCTTCTTTCCAGCTTGATTTTATTTGCAGGTGGAAAACACTGATAAGGTTACTCTCTGTCAGAGGTTAACACTTTGTCTCAGGCCGGTGTCTAAGCGAACATTATGATTTGGCTATATACACTGTATATTAAAATATTTATAACCTCATCCATTTTCGTCCTCTGGTCTTTTGCCTTTTTTTTCCCCCCTCTCTCCTTAATCTTCCATTTCCTCCCTCATTCATTCTTTGCAATAACCTTTTTTAATATCTCTGTCCTCCTTTTATCATCCCTGCACTGTTACGCTTTATATCATAGGGATGTTGAAGGCTCGATCCTGATTGGTCAGACCACACTGATGCGCTTTCACGGCTCTCTGACAGTAATATTGGCAAATTCAGGACAAATCACAGACTTCCATCGCGTATATCACTTTTATACTTGCGCAGACAACATAAAAGCATGATACCAAATGCATAAAGAGCATGACATCTCGTGCTTAAGGTCCAGTATGTAAGATGGAGGGGGGATCTATTACCAAAAATGGGATATAATATCTATAAGATTTCATCAGTGTATAATTGTCTGGAACTATGAATTGTGGTATTTTTGTAGGCGTAGTGTGAGTCCTTAAGTCTTGAGTGTTTGCTGGTGCTGACCAGCAAGAAGTTTGAAAACCCAAATTTCAATCAATGAAAAATCATATTTATTATTTAGGACGGACAAAGCAAGGGTGTGTGAATGCAAGTGCTTGGACGTACGCTCGGAAAGCGAGAGGTAAGGGAGGGGAGTTCAGTTGGGTGACCCCTGCATAGTGGACATATAATAAAGAAAAAATGGGTAATTATTGGCATATTGCTTTGATATAGGAGCGCACTTCCTGTTATTGGAAGCTAATCAAGCTAGGGATAGTAACGGCATGCCCCGACACCACCCCCGCCACATTGATTATTTTTCACATAACCGCACCACCTCCCGTGTGCCATTCCTCACTTCCCTCACACCTCTCTCGCAGGTTCTTCATATGCAACCACTTGCAACCTTTTTTTGCGAGATTAATCTCTCTGCTTTCTCATCCATCTCCTTTGTATTTTTAGTTTCCTTTTTCCCCCATCATGGGTCATTATCTTGTTCTCTCCTCCCACACTGGTTTTATTACATGTGCCAGCACATTTGAAAAATCACCTGTGTTTTGTCTAATAGCAAAAAAATGGCCATGGTACGAGACTCCTGAGTGAATTCAGCAAGAGCTGCTGTAATTATGATCATCAGCACTTAATGATAATGTAAGAGGAACGTATGCATGGCTCAGTCTTGCCGTCTTTATTTCTGTCTCGGTGTGTCCCGGGTTTGAATAACGTGTGAAGTGCCTTTCTTTTCTCGACTCTTGCTTAAAAAAACCCAAACCTTTTCTATTGTTATTATTAATTATTACTATTTTCTACATCGGCAGGGTTTGACATTTTTCTTCATCAAAATTACATCGGAATGATAGCAAGTCATCTATATTACTGATGTTCAGTTACGCTGTCAGTCTGTGTCTTCCTCACTCCATGTGTGTGTATGCATGTGTGTGTCCAGTTCCCATAGATGCCACGGCGGGGATCAAGATGCTCTATGTGTTTGTGGACATCCAGATGGACACGGCTCACTTCCTGGACACACTCCGGTTCAATTTTCCCCCAGGGCGCTCCCTCGCTCTTGTCAGCACCATCCAGTTTGTGGCTGCTCTGCAGGTGAACTTTGACCCCACAACTTTCTTAGTCGGTACAAACATGCTGTGTAATACTAGTTGGTCGGCAGCAAAAAAAGTAGATGTTGGATATGGCTTAAACTTGTTTCAAACTACAGTAGTACCTCATAACTCGAACTTGATCCGTTCAGAACGCTCCTAAAAGGTTCGAGTTCTGGTTGAATTTTCCCCATAATAAATAAAGGAAAACCAATTAACTGGTTCCCGGACCCAAAAAATTACACCTAAATATGTTTTTTCTTTTAGCACTTAAAGACTAAATGAACAGGATAAAACAAGAAGAGCCATATACTAAACACATCTAAGCACATTTATTAAAACAGTAATTTATAAAGTAAGAAAATAAATGTATCCAAACAATGTGCATGTCATGGACCGCCCGCTCAGAGCACGCGCACCCGCTTTGATTACTCCCAGCAGTGACGCTGCGAGCGCATACGCGAGGATTTGTTCCAGTTGCGGGCGTCAAGTGGTCTTCCACAGGTGACCTGCATCTGGTCTAATCACTCAGACTATAAGAGAGTCGGTCTTGGACACACACAAGTGGGGAAGCACTGATCGCCACTTTCATTTGTGGATCTGCCAAGTTCGGTTACCCTGCCTGTTCTTCCACTACGAGTTTGCCTGCTGTCTCATCCACTTTTGCCTGGAGCCTAAATAAAACCTGAAAGGGATTTTATGTCTGACTCACAGTGTATTACCTGATATCTTCGATAAAAAAAAAGCACCATCACCAACAAATGATGCTATCACAGCGAATGCGAGGCTGAGACTGAAGCGTTACCCTTTGTTTCCGCTGAGAGACAGCTGAGTGCCGCGTCACTCATCTCCCCGCGCGTACAAGTTATCTTCGGTCGGCGTCCACGGTTCAACTTCTGAGATTCAGATCAAATTTTAGGTCATTTTTTTCGATCTGGTTTGTTCGAATTTTAAGAAATTCGAGTTCTAATGAGTTTGAGTACTGAGGTACCACTGTAGTTGTTTATCTAGGTATTGTAATATATACATGTTGTGTATTCTCTGTACTGTAGTTGTCCCCAGAGGGTAATGAGATAAACAGTACTTTGGTGTATTCCTATTTTTTTTTTAAATTATATTAGAAATGTCACTTTAACTATGAAACTGATTTTGTGTGCTGTTTTGCATTATTTTACAGGAAGTACCATTTAAACAAGCTACGTTTAAATGAAGCGTGCATGTGCTGCTTTAGTCTTTTCACTATCCTGACAAGATAACATGGACAAATGACATTGAAAATAGTCAACCTAGGTCTTCTAAACAAATTAGCTCAGTATTCTCAGTATACTCTCAAATGACATGCTTATATACGAGGGGGAATCAAAAAGTAGAGGCAATTTTAAAATTACACGATAAACTGGAGAGCAAAAGATATCCATCTTCTCCAGCAAGGAACAAATCCAAAAGTCAGCCCTCCCTCATGAAAATCACGTTAACGTTCTTTGGGGACATGAAGGGGGCAATTCTGGCGCATTTCAAAGCACATGGGAAAACAGTGAATAGTGCAAATTACTGTGCATTGCTGCGAAATGAAGTTAAATCTGCAATTCAGCATTCTTACAGCCCGGATCTGCTACCATTTGATTATCACATCTTCGGTCCACCGAACGAGGCGCTGTACGGTCGTGGATTCACCTCTGATGATGAAGTAAAGGAAGTGGGGCTCACCTGGCTTCGGGGGCAGCCGAAAAACAGCTTCTCTGCAGGAAAACAGAAGTTAGCCGAACGACCCAACAAATCTGTCGTCTTGCACGGGGACTATGTGGGAAAGCGATGTATTCAATTTCTCAGTTTCCTCTATTAAAGCCTTTAAATGTATTCTGCCTTTACTTATCGATTCTCCCTCATACTATTCCAGACCTCTTATTGCCTACTGACACTATTATGAATTTTAAAAACCTCTTGAACCTACCAAAAGGTCTGTTTTATGTACCATCTGGATTTTCTACATTAGTAAATATTTTTGAAAAACAATATAACAGCAGTCATGACAACAGTGGAAAGTTGTACAAATCATTGTGTGCAACATTGCTGTGCATGAAATCCCGAAACATTTTATAGTTTGACTTGGAAGTCTGGCAAACAGGCATGTTCTGGCTCTGAACTGCCATCTATTGAACGTCACATTTAATCTTGTCGATGTACATAAAGTACACAGGCGAGTGTGTGAATAATCCCGCTTACTCAGCCACCGCTTCTGTGCACGCCAGCAAAGCCATGCATCAAATATAACCCTGGCACCTTTTGATCACCAGCGCGGATTATTTCCCCCTTAAAAACACACCCTGTCATGTTTTATTCCTTATGGATTGTTTAAAGCTTGATGTGATGGTGTAAATGAGCTGCGCGGGTTCAGAGACACCTGTTGACTGTTTGAAAAGCCGCGTCACTATGTTACTAACATCAGAAATGTGTAAATGATAGTCAGATGGTGACGGCTTGGGGGTCACATAAAATTCAAAATGTTTATTTGTGGTCTGAATCCCTGGACAAATTTGTAAAAAAAAAATTTTTTTAATTAAATAAAATAAAAATATAGCATCCTTGTGTCATGGATGAAGCTTGTTTTATTATTCTCGATTGGTGGCAGTTGTGCAATAGGGGAGACTCATCTCGTGGCAGCAACTTAACTGGGGAAAAAATTTAGTTTGGGGGAAAAAAATCAAACTGAAAATGCGATGGCTCACTGTTGAGCTTTATATTTCTTCAGAGTGAGCTCGTTTGGGCTAGACACCGCTTTTCAATATAGCATTTAATTAGACTCCCTTTACTTGTATCATTTGAGTGCCTTTTATTAGTTAGTCCAATTTTATTACCTCTTTTATGTGTTCTCTCTTTGCTCCTACTTTATTTCTGTTTATCACTCGTTTTATTATCCCTTCTGTACCATAGTTTGTCAGCTTGAGTTGTTAGGCTCGCTGGTTGGCTTTAAGACTGCACGGAGTGTTCTTTATTAATCATGGTCGCAATATTCGTGCAGAAGCTTGCAATATGCAAGTGAGCACTCGAACAGTCCAATACTCAATCCACTGTTGGGATCTGTCAACATAATGACTCCGATTTCAGGGAATCCAGTTAACTTTTCTGTTGATTAATCATAGTGGGGATGTTGTTTGCTGAGATTAAATTAACCCAGAAAGTCTGTAGTCTGTGACGCAAGGGTGGCTCGGGGGTGTAGAGGATAGTGCTGTCACTTCACAGCAAGAAGGTCCTGGGTTTGGACCTGGGTGCCTTTCTGTGTGGAGTTTGCATGTTCTCCCTGTGCCTGCATGGGTTTCCTCTGGGTACTCCGGTTTCCTCCCACAGTCCTGCACAGATATGCAGATTGGCTATTCTAAATTGCCCATAGGTGTGTATGTGTGTGTGTGTGTGTGTGTGTGTGTGTGCCAATGGCAGGCGGAGCAACACGTCGGTTGGAGTATTCCATGCCAGTATGACTTGCAAGTCTGTGACACATTACATCTTTTACTATGTTGTAATAACATATGACAATCATGTAGGAAATATGACAAATGTGTAGCAATGAATATTATTTTACTATTTAGTAATGTTTTATTATTACCGTATATCTTCTATTAGTAGCCACAAGTCCCCCTGAAATAATATCCAGCAAAGTCCTTTTAAATGCTTCCAACTTTTTTATGCAGAAGCGCCAACAAGACACAGCGGTCCCAAGTAATATCCAGTGTCTTACCCAGTCTGGAGTTGGCAAACATTCAAAGGGATACCCAAACTGCAGCAAAAAGGATCAATTCCAAAAAGGATCAATTCAAGAGGGATATAAATTCCCAGTACAAACTTGAATGCCTGACTTGCACGCTGCGTTCTCGTGAGTAAACAAACATGGCTGCCTATTGCACAGCACCGGGTTGCCAGGTTCCATAAATCCCCCAATACAAGAGAGACCGTGTCAGATAAAGTAACGCGTAAACGTAAATATATAGAAATGTATACGGCTAATTAATTAATTAAGGCTTATTAAAATTAAAACGCCACCTCAGTCTTAATGCTGCTCGAACTGCTTGCGCTGTTAGCATGAGCTGCCTATTGCCTGAACACATCGAGTTGCCAGGTGCCAGAAATCCCCCAATACATGAGAGACCGTGTCAGATAAAGTAACGCAAAGTAACGCGTAAATGTGCATATGTTTAAATATATAGAAATGTATAAGGCTAATTAAATTAATTAATTAAGGCTAATTAAAATTAAAACGCC
>JAQLOM010000003.1:12129333-12142167 GCA_030068315.1 Chrysichthys thysi
ACAAATGGGCTGCTGTTATAAAGGTTATCAGTCCTAAGCCTTGCCCCCCCCCCCCAAAAAAAACAACAACAACAAAACAAAACAAAAAAACCAGATTTAGATCTAAAGTTACAGAGTAGAACTCTTGGTCCAAAAAAATCAATAGATCTTAAGTGGAATGATTCTGCACCAGCAAGTCCTAACAGACCATATATATATATATATATATAATAATACACACACACCCATAAGGTTTGTACTTCCATGCACTCTTACAGAAAAGAATCCCAACCTGGTATAAACTGCGCAAGCTAATGAGAGAGAGCCATTAATAAAATATGTGCACTTTAAAGCAATCATAGTCAGCCTACTCATCCAGAGGTATCCACTGATTCCCACCATCTCAAGCAGTGCGTAATTCGCTTCGTGAATTAAATATGAAATGCTAGTACGTCACTGGAAGCTCAGACCCCTACCTCCTCCCTTTTTTCTTTTTTTTCTTTTTATGCCCCGCTCACTCACTCACACACTCACCACCCCCAAACTCTGGCCTACTTAAACAGCAACCCTGTTCTTCACTGGATCTGAAAGTATTTTTCAACTTTCCTTTGCTCTCTCATGCTCTCGTGTACCCAGAGCTTGAGTCTGTTCAGTCCTCCGTCATGCAGCAGTGACAGAGAGAGAGGAATGGATGATAGAGACAGAACGAGAGAGAGAGAAAGATAGACAGAGTGAGACAAAAAGGGGGGCTGAGGATTCACCTGCAACTTCCGGCTACTCCTCCCCCATCAGTCCGTCATCAGTATTCTGAGCCACTGCTCCGCTCCACTGTGGTGTTCACGGATAGTAACGCCTCCTCTTCTGGCACAACACGTCAGGATACTCGGCTCAGTGCACCGTGAAGTCATATTTTTAATGTAAATGTGGCAAGGAAATGACGTGAAAGTGCAGTGTGTGTTATGAAACCCAGTGAGTAACATAGATGTATTACATCACTGCTCGAATAGGATACGAAATATGATGTCAATTGTGCTGATTGTACTTACAAGCATATTAATAACATATTTCGCTCCTATACTAAATAATCTATAATGTATCATATAAACTCTATTTAGTCTTTTTTCCAATCTGTTGGAGGTTTTTTGTTCTTCTTCTTTAAAAAGATTTTTATTTTTTTGTTGTTGTATAATTTTTACCTCCCAAAGTGAGCCAAGCCCAGGCTGGTGTAGGTGTTCTCGGCTTATGTCATTAGGCAGACAGACCAAAAACTGTGAAGTGAGAAAAGAGATTTTTCTAATGACTCACTGGGTGACGAGTAAACCTTTAGGCTGAGTCACTGATTTAGCAAAGGCGCAAATTTTGTAATGCATTATTATAAATGAACTAAAGCCCTTTATTTCAGCACACCTCACTTGAAAATATATCCCAACCAACATTAGTGCGGGAAAAGGCCCCAGACGTCACAAGCTATACTCTCGAGTCCAAGGAAGCATTTGATTGTTGGAGGCTGCGTGTGGAGGGAGACGGTGAAACAGATACGAAGTGGAAGCTCAGGCTACAAGCAAATGCGTCATTCTTTCATCCTAACCTGTTCTCCGGGGGCCAGAAGCAGGCAGAGAGGGGTTCACACCTCTACCAAAATCTCTTTTATCTCTTCAGCTGATTCAAATCTGGTGTGTCTCAGCAAAGCGCTCTGCAAACCACGCCACGTGAATGGCTATGCTGCATTCATAAAATATATATCGCTGATTTTATACTTTTTTAAAAAAATAAATAAATAAAAGAAGAAGTTGAACTATACTCCATCACATGTGCACACATTTTTCCAGGTTTCATGTTCGCTGCTTAGTTCTTTAACTTTAACACCAATACTAATATCAATCTATGTTTGATGGAAATTACACCACTCAGCCATAACATTAAAACCACCAGCCTAATATTGGGTAGGTCCCCCAAAACGACTCTGACCTGTCAAGGCATGCACTCCAGAAGACCTCTGAAGGTGTGCTGTGGTATCTGGCACCAAGACATTAGCAGCAGGTCCTTTAAATCCTGCAAATTGCAAGATGGAGTCTCCATGGATTGGATTTGTTTGTCCAGCACATCCCGCAGATGCTCAATCAGAGGATTTGGAGACTCTTTGTTGTGGCAGGGTGCGTCATCCTGCTGAAAGAGGACACTTCGATTAGGGAATACCATTGTCTTGAAGGGGTGCACTTGGCCTGTGACAATGTTTACGTAGGTGGTACATGTCAAAGTAACATCCACATGAATGCCAGGACCGGCTTGCCTTCTTCCCACAGTGCATCCTGGTGCCATCTCTTCCCCAGGTAAGTGACGCACACGCATCCAGCCGGTCACATGATGTAAAAGAAAGAGTGATTCATCAGACCCAGCCACCTGTCAGTGGTTTTAACATGATGGCTGACTGGTGTATATTACAGATGTAAACATTCTTCTTTAATGACGCCCTCATATGCATTTTTTTTGCGTTCTGGATGTGGGTTCTCTTTCTAAAGACGCTACAAGATTTTTGTCGCCTTCCCCAGGACAGAAAATGTCATTTCAGTGGCGTTAGATTTAAACTGACATTCTGGTTGCATTGCTAGACTGGTATGAGTCATTAAATTTACTGCGTGGTGAATTGCTACCCATGCGGTCACTCTGCATTTTCCTCTACAGTCAGTGTTTCAGTGCATTTGTAATTGTATGGCTGCCGCCATTCCATTACTTCTTGTTGCAGCAGGGGAAAAACGTAGTGAGCCATTTCCAGTAAAAGATGGTCCGTCATGTGTCTTTTTGCTTCTTCACATCTCATTGCCTGTAGTTTATTACTGCATTAGACCCTGTGAATCTTATGATGTGTTCACACTTTCATCAGGTATATCAGGCTCTTTTAAAAAATAAGTGTATTTTGAACCACCGTTGTGATTGCGGTATCAGTCACATTTTCCGGCAAACAGCTGAAATATTTAATGTAAATATAAGGGATGAAAAGAGAACACTCTATGATAAGATCTTGGAACATTCATAATCTTGTGCATGCATGAGAATGAATGTGGATGCAGTTGATGAAGGTAGGATTGATGAAGTCTTATGTAGTATGGGTATGGAGTCCCTGGGTGTCTTTTTATTTGTTCCTTGTTTGAAGTCATCTTCTGTTACCCGAGTTGAGTACCAGCACTGAAAAATGAAGTAGCGGGAACAGCTGACATACACAGAAGAGTTTTTACCCCAAAACCTTACCAAAAATCTAGGATGCCTCAGTTAATGACATATCATTGAGAATCACTGTGGTGATTGGTAATTGTACATTTTTGGTTCATGTATTGTACAGTACAAAGTATAGTCATCCTGAAAAAATAGTGGAGAACATGGTAATAGTCTGTCAAATATTTTCTTATTTTTTACAAGCAATGCCAAAAATGGGAGTACCATCCTTCATCAGGAGGAGGAAGCAGTGAGTTATGCTTTTCCGTCTATGGAACTTTTTTTTATTAAACTTTTTCTTAAAAAGTTTTCTTAAACTTTTCATGCACAACCCATCTCAGGTCTTGTGTCCTGAAATCCTAGTAATCAATTGCAATGTTAATTGGTTGGTTTAGTAGCTTTCACAAAACAGGGAAAATAGGCTGCCCTGTGGACAGTTCAGATGTAGGTAGCATGAGTAGGGAAAACCATGCTGACGAAGTTGTATCCATCCATCCGTTCTCTATACCGCTGATCTATCAGAGACGCAGGAAAGCTGGAGCCAGTCTCAGCTGACATCTGCAAGGGGTAGGGTACACCCTGGGTAGGCCACCAATCTATTTCAGGGCTTACACAAAGACAATTATCATTAACCTTCATATTCACACATATGGGCAGATTAGAGTAGCCAATTGGCCTAATCTGCACGTCTTTGGGCTGTGGGAAGAATCCTGGAACACCCAAAGGGAAAGCCATGCAGGCTCACAGGGAGACTCTGCACAGAAAGGCCCAGTCAGCCGCCAGGTTCGAACGCAGGACCTTCTTGATGTGAGGCGACCGTGCTAACCACTGCAGCACCATTACCAAAATGATTCTAGTTTTCCGTTCGAAGCAATTTTATTTGTATACCAATTTTTATCCCATTTTCTCCCCAAATTTGGCCTCCCACCAATCCCCACATACCACCCAGCCCCGACCTATCGTATGACAGCTATAACCAGGGAGAGTGAAGGCTTGTGCTTCCACCAAGATACATAAAACCAGCTAACTACGTCTTTCCAACCTGCTTCTAAGGGCAGACTTACACATTTCGTGGAACGCAATACCTGCTCTCTTCCATGTACATGACGCCCGTAGATGCTGGTGATCGGCCACAGTCAACATTGTTCCTTGGGAGAGATAGTATGCTGTCCAAGCCAAACAGAGAAAGCAGCCAGTTTAGCTCTCTTTGTTCTCAGCTATCGATGCTTATGGCATCATCAGAATTCAAACTCAGGATCATTTTCTGTTTCTCTTTTCTCATGAGCTACTCCTATACAACACTTTTGACAACCGCCATTGTCACTAGGCAACTTTACAGAATCCAGTTGTAGGTTTAAATCTCTAATGAGCTTTCATTTGTCAATAGCCGCAAAACCATTGGGATGTATTTCACTGATAAAAAGCTTAATGTTAAATGCTTGGAAGTTGAGCACAAGTCAGGATAAATAACTTTGTATCTTCGTATATCGAGTGAACGAGTTCACACTTGGAGCTGAGTGATCTCAAAGGTGTGGGCAGGAAGCATGCAATCATCAACATATAAAGATTTGTTTAACCAATTTGTTTCTTTTTTTTCTTCATTTAGATGTATTCATTTAACAGACACTTCAATCTAGAACAGCTTGTAAGTGAAGCAGACACAAATGAAGGTTACAACCTCTGGTCATAAGCACAGCTGTCACTGTACCACTTTTTTTTTTAATTTTTTTTATTTATTTTTTTTAAGATCAGTTGAAAATTAAAACCAAAAGGCAGTCAGTGGGAAAAAAAGATAGTTACTGCTTCAAAAAAAAAAAAAGATACCCTGGGCTCGTAGACAGTGTTACTGGCAGCTTAACTTGGAATCTAGTCAGAGAGCTGGAATATTATTCCAAGGTGGAAATTCTTGAGAATATTAAGCCTGGAGATCTGGAGAAACTCATAGCTCACAAGTTCAATGAATACACACCTGCAGTGTTCATAAAAATCCAGATATGTATAAATAAATGAATCTCGCACTGTTTATTGAACCCTTAAAATTGTGTGCCATTGATTTATATTAGATGCTTCAGAGGTTCGCAGAATGCATGTTGAGGTCCTTTTGTTGTTCCTGACAACACACACACACACACACACACACACACACACACACACACACACACACACACACACACATTCACGCACACAGCCGATGCATACACACTTGTTCTCTTTCTTTCTGCTCTTGCTGTCCACACAGTACATGACTCACAGGAATGACTCATCCCCTTCCCCTCCCCCACTACACACATATCATTGTATTATCTCTACGGGTAACCTTGGCAAAGCCAGGGAAAAAGAAACAAGATTTTTGAATTATGAGGGGTTCGTTTGTCCACCACTCTCCGTCCCATAAAAAAAATCATACACCAATCAGCCATAACCTTAAAACCACTGACGGGTGAAGTGGACAGCATTGATCATCTCATATCAACGGCAGCTGTCAAGAGGAGTGATGTATTAGGCAGCATGTGAACAGTCAGTTCTCAAGCAAGATGCGTTTGAAGCAGGAAAATGGGCAAACATAAGGATCGGAGTGATTTTAACAAGGGCTGAATTGTGATAGCTAGAAGATTGGGACAGAACCTCTGCAAAACAGCAGGTGTTGTGCTTTTATTCTTGGAATGCAGTGGTTAGTACCTACTAAAAGTGGTCCAAGGAAGGACAACCGTGGACCAGGAACCAGTCATGGACACAAAAGGCTCACTGATGCACATGGGAGGAAAGGCTTTGGGCAATGCTCTGCTAGAAGAAAACCCCCCCCAAAAAAACAAAACAAAACACTTGGGGCCTGGTATTGATGTGGATGTCACTTTGACATGCATCACCTACATTAAACATTATTGGAGACCAATTACACCTTCATAGCATCTGTATTCCCTAATGGCAGTGTTCTCTTTCAGCAGGATAATGCACCCTGCCATGCTGTAAAAATTGTTCAGGAATGGTTTGAGGAACATGACAATAAGTTCAAGGTGTTAATTTGACCTCCAAATTCCCCAGATCTGAATCTGATTGCCCATCTTTGGGATGTGCTGGACAACCCAGGCCGATCCATGGAGGCCCCAATTTGCAACTTACAGGACTTAAAGGATCTGCTGCCTTGGTGCCTGATCCCACAGCACACCTTCAGAGGTCTTGTGGAGTCCATGCCTCAATGGGTCAGAGTTGTTTTGGTGTCACAAGGGGGACAGTATCAGACAAGTGGTTTTAATGTTCTAACTGGTTGGTGTATCTCCTTGCTGTGGGATTTACCTGGGAACAGTACCAGAGATGACTTTTTTTGCTGCTGTTGTGCACAAGAGGACATTGCTCGTTAGAGATAATTCCTATAATGCAAATAAAAGCAAAAGTTCTTGGTATTTTTTTTATCCCACACGAATATTTGCAATTAATAAATAATTAAAAAACTGTAATTGATCCAATTGCTTGAGTCATTCATCTGTCAGATCTATGCCATAGAATAAAAGTGATTGGCATGATGTACACGTTCCTCCTAGCTTCATTTTCTCCAGCCTCCAAGATCCAAATGATCTTTATTTGATATAGTGTATGGATAAAATGTCAGTAGAACAATATCTATGGGTATTATATTTGTAGTGTAATAATAGTATATTAATATAACATTAGTATTGAAATGGTCTGCTCACACAGGGTAGATGTGCTTTTGTTGTGCATAAGCAAATCTTTTCCCTGACCAAATGTGCACAAATGTTGCCGAGGAAAAAATATGACAAGCTTTCAAACATGCAAACTAAGAATATATTCAAGCCAGAGTGCACAGCGTCCATCAGCGAATAAACAGCTGCAGTTTTACACTGCATTTATGTCCAGATGGACTTGACTCCAAAGAAAATTCCATTAGCAACTAGATTGTACAATTCGGCTAGTTCTCTCTGGTGGTATTGATTTAAATCGACTTGTTGACAAATGCTAATTGGTGATGGTTTTAGCTAGAAACTGGAGCGCCAGTCAATTTCAGTACTGCACAGAGACCCTTACCGCTCCAAAAATGCCTTTTCCCCTTGCAGATAGTTCTTGTCTACCTACCAACAGTCTCCACCAGGCCACATCATCTTAAAGACTCAGTGACGCGTAGGCTTGACCTGCTTATTAATCAGTGCTGTAGATGGTTGGCATTATCAGTGTGACCAAATTCGAAGTGCTTACATGAGCTCCAACTCACTGACACTAATGTGATGCAATAAATATAAAATTTTGCCATTACTTCATTTTATTTGCATACACAAACTGTAAGGCAATCTGCTACTGGTGGGTTCATCTATCCATCCATCCATCCATTATCTAGACCATTTATTTGTCAGGGGCTCAGGTGAAAGTGGAGCTGGGCTAATATAGAGATGAACGATGATTCACACTCACGTTCTTACCTATGGACAATTTAGAGTAGACAGTTGACCTAATCTGCATGTCTTTGGGCTGTGGGAGGAAACCCCTGCAAGCATGGAGAGAAGATGGAGAGAGGCCCCAACTGGCCAGCAAGTTCAAACCTAGAACCTATTTTTTATTTTTTTTGCTGTGAGGCGAAAGTGATCAATTCTGCACCACCGTGCTATCCTCAGTTTCTCCAGTAAGCCTAATTTGTACATTTGTTGCGAATCTGTAGCTGTGTGGGGATTTAAATAGGTTACTCCCTTAATGAGTGAGCCTCTGGAATAACAGCAAACAATTAAGGAGACTCATTCTCTAAAGAGTCAAATACCCCTGTTTAATGTACCCATGTAATGCATATCAGTGTTTCTTTTACCATTTGATATATATCATGATATTCCTGTTATGTAAGGATAAAAGTTTATTATTTTTCAATACCAGCATGTCCCAATGTATTTTATTCCACTTTTTGCCAATGATTGCATTTTATTTAAGTTAATTCAAAAATGACATGTACATTTTCCTCACTTTGTTATGGAACGTCGGTGAAATAGCACGTTATCACTTATCATAAACATTCGTTCCCTCACCGGCTTCTTTCGTCTCTCTCAGAATTAATATGGAATAAAAAACCTAGCATGTCGTAGTACTAAGAAAATTTCAAATCCACTGTGCTGAAGATTCATTCATGGTGATGAACTTACTGTTACCAAGTACTGACACACAAGACTCCTTCTGCATAAAAAAAACCTACCTTAACAATTATATATTTATCTTTGGTAACTAACAGTACGTTTTTAATCCATTTATTATTAGGTTTAGATTATGAGGAGTGTCGGCTGTGCAAGTTCCTAGGAGTGATCTGTTACTATAGAATAACTATGATATTTCATAGATGATATGATTAATGCAGTATAGTGATTGCATTATTACAAACCTGTAATTTGCCTTGCAGCCAGAACTATTGCCAGAGCTGCTGATTAATCTGGTATAAATATAGTTATACAGTTGAAGATTAGGTGGGGAGCTCAATGATGTAATTCAGTTTACAACTGCTTTACAGAGCGAAACTGTAAAATGTCTTCCTTTAAGGCAGTTTCTTAAAGAAAATTTGCTTGTTTCCAGCTGTGAATACCGCAAACACAGAGTCTCACATGTCCGGCAAGTTATTCGACCAACACAACTGTAGATAAATTTAGCCATAAGACCCTTGAGTCCTTTATGGATAATGAATTTATTGTATCGTTAACCTCATTTCTATACAGAATTGGACCTTATGGACCACTGTTCTACCATTGGGGTGTACTCACATCCTACAACAAGAAAATAATAAATATACCTGTTTAGTTGGCCTGTTTTTTCTAGTGGTACTTTCTGGGGTTTTTTGTTTTTTTGTTTTTTTTTTTTACTGCATGCACATGTTCTGACATCATCTTTATGTGAAGAAAACAAGCAGCGGTAAACACTGGACACAAAATGATTATTTTTTTGTCAAGAAACACATGAAGGTCAAACCAAACACTGCCACTTGACAAAGTTACTGTATTTCTGACAATGATCCAGAAGCTAGTAAGAATTTAGGTAATGAACAGTTACCACAAGATGTCAGTATAAGTGCAAGAAAAGGCAAACTGGATCAGGAGCACACCGCCATGGTACAAGAATCTGATAGGTTCCTGTGTGTGCGTCACTCTCCGTGTCTGTGTTTGTAGCCATATCTGTCATTTTTTCCTACTGCACGTCAACAGAACATTATGGACATATTGCTAATGACGTGTTACAATGAGGGGTTACCATCAAAAGGACGGTTAAATCCCGATACATACATACATCTCACACACACACACACACACTATATATATATGTATATGTGTGTGTATGTATAAAACTGAGGAGTCTGAAAGGTATGAGCTTCTGTTTGGGATTCCCAGGTTTTCAGCACAAATTTTATTGTCAGCAAGAAACTAATTGAGAAGAGTCTTGGAAATATTTACATGAATTTCAAAATTCCTTAGTATCTGATACATCCCCCTTTTTTGTTTTGATCACAGCTGACAGACACCACAAGCTTCTGTAATACCTGGTGATTCATCTTACATAATATCCACTGGCATGCAATCTGAACACATGCTTCAATGGAAGGGTTAAGGCTCATGGAAAATCTGACCTGTTGTACAAAAGAGTAGAAATCTGTTAAATGTGAATAGTGACTTAGAAATAGTACAAGGTTCTTGAATGTTGAATAGTCAAGTATTTATTTGTTTGTTTGTTTGTTTGTCTTTTTTTTTTTTTTTTCCAAAATCAAAAATCTCAGATTTTCAATGTGGTCTCAGGTTTTTGGACCCCACTGTATACATCATTATATATCAGTTAACGTAAAGTATATCTCGTTATTTCTTGTTGGGAATATATTTATTTTGATTTCTTCTGTTGCATTCATAAAACTAAAGCTATGAAATGGATTATTTGAAGTAAGGTTCTAGAGTTTCTCCACATGTAGTGCAAAATCTTCAACGACAAAAACTTTGGCGAATATTTTCAGACTATGAGTTATCCTCTCTTTAAACTACAGCATCAGCAATCCTTACGCACATATCACAAGTGACTAATGCACTTGATTTGGCTCTAAAATACCAGGATTTCCTGTCAGTATTCCACTCAACTCCCATTCTTAATAAATCCAATTAAATTTGCAACAAAAAAAAAGTGCTTTACAGCACTGCAACTAAAAGATCTGTGTTATTGATATTTGAACTGTTTGTATACAGTGAAATCTGTAGTGGCTTAAAACATTAGAACCTGAAGAATACTATTCATGATGTTCTCAAAAGTTTATTTTGGAACCAATATATAATATGCCAGATATTGTTTAGAATATTCCTTTAAAATAAATCGCTTTCACATATTTACCTAGTAGATACAGGATAATTTGCATATTCTCAGTTGATAGATATTTTGATCCTAAGTGACTGAGTAGATGAAAGGAGCTCCAACAGTGGCCACTTGGTGGTGCTGGGATTTGACCTCACAACCTTCTGATCAAAAGTCCAAAGCCTTAAACTCCCCATGAATCGTCTGAAACGCTGTGATTTCATTCTATATATTGACATCCACACTGAATTAAAAAAAAAAATGTATACACAGAACAGCAACGAGTTTAACAAGAACCCGAGGAACATTTCTGTGGACTTTATTGAGGATGATCTTCTAGAAGACAAAATGCTGGGTCTTTTTGAGATTATGCCATGCATGTTTACAGGGTCGACTGTCAGTGGCTACACTGGTGATGGAAATCCACAGAGTCATCACTGGAGCCATGTGACATGTCTGAAAGGTAAATGAAATGATATTGCTGACTTTTACTAACGGAGAAGCCCTGACAGTGTATGAAGATGGGTACGCACCTGAAGTAGGACGACTGAGGCAAAGAGCAAGACGTTGACCATTGAGCAACCCCAAGAACCCGCAAAACACTGAACCATCTTTGCTGGAAACAAGCTACTACCATAGAGCAAGACCTGGTATTGTGGGTGGGACAGATAAATTTTAGAGAGCGTGTAATTGGAAGACAGCAAGACTGACACAGAATGAGTTCTTAAGGACCTGTTCACACCTGGCATTAACATGCATCATGGATGATCAGGTCACAAGTGGTCAGCTCCGAGTACAGGTGTGAAAGGGTTAGATGCATCCAGAAGGTCACTCAGACTACATGTGGAGCTGGTCTGGGCCACATCTGGCCACATTCTTTAACCAGTGTGTAAGCAAATGTGTCTTGGGCCAAAGTATAGGACTCAACTGATGTGCACTGCAAAAACAGGCAACAACAAAAGGCTTGATTGCTTTTATTTCTTTTTCTTCTTCTTTTAGTTTCTGGGAGATTAGGCACTGGTACTGTATTGGTGTCCCGCTGGTTAGAAACGATATATTTTTTTCTTTGTAAACAGAAATGCTGTACATATTTACTTGCATACAGAGCAGGAAAGTGAGATCCGGACACAAGTGGCCACTTGAGACGCATGTTGAGATGCAATTTAATGCCGGGGTGAACTGACGTACTTGGAGCTGTCCACTCATGATCGGATCACCCAAGATGCATGGCAATGCCAAGTATGAACAAGGCCAAAATGTCTTTTGTCGTGGAAGTGACACACTATAAAATTCAAATAAGGTTGTACTTTTTTCTAGATATACTATTGTATTGGTGTCCATAACTACAGGTACAAAAAGTCCTAAAACACCTATTTTAATTTCAGGGACACTTTAACCACTGAGCCACTACTGAAAGATTCTTAAAAATTTGTCTCCCAAAGCCATGGCATTGAGGAATGGGAGTTGTTTGTAATATTCTACTAGGATACATACAGTAAAGTGTGGGTGGACAGACGTTGACATTACTCATGTTCATTTCCATCTGCCACCACTTGGACTTTGTTTAGGGAACATTGGTCAAATGCAAGCTGTTTCTGCTATGTGTAAACCATATTGCTGCCATGTTGTCTCCCAGCTACTGCAATTTCCTGTGAGCTGGTCCAGCTGGAAAAGCACTGGCAGAGTAAAAAAAAAAGTAGCACTCAGAGTTTGGTGTGTTGTCGTAGATCAGCTACGTTCACAAAGATGACTGTGTGTTTTCAGCTGAGGCAGGAAAAAAGTCTCAGCCTGGAAGACTCACCAGCTGAGGGTATTAATCTGAGTCATCCGTAGTGCAGGTATCTATTTGTTCTTGAGGCTGCAGGACTACGGATAAGGCTTGATTATGATTCATCAAATGTGCCTGCCTTCTGAAGACCCCTGATGAAATGGCTCTTGATTATGAGAATTGATAGAGTTGGTTTTGTGATTTTCTGTTTCCAGGTACTTACGTTGACATCAGGGGATCTAAAAGTGTTCCCAGGATAGCACTGTGCAAACATCAGGGGCAACATGTTTATCTGGATTGTAAGTGTTTCCTTTATATAACATTAGGGGGAAATGTGAAGCAACATTAGTACCAACGATTCTACAGTGGAGCAAGATGGATCACTCAAGCAATTAGGCAGAAGTACCACCGTGGATGCCATTTTGATAAGCCCACCGTAACTTATCTGTTTTGGCAAACAACGGCTAGCGTCACCTCTTGGAAAACATATGCTAATCTGTCCAAAGTTATTCAAGCAGTCATGAGGAGGTTAATTGTCGTCAATACTATCTGAGATAACAAATCGATGTCTGAAG
>JAQLOM010000003.1:12239393-12250335 GCA_030068315.1 Chrysichthys thysi
TCTCACTATAACGTGAATGTGTCCATGGTTGGAGGAAATTATAAATAACACTGTTCACCTTTTTTTTTTTAAATGGCTATACTGCAAAATGTGTAGAGAAAGGCACTTTAAACAGTCAATGCATCCTGTGAGCATTTTTCTCGCTAAAGGTCTCTATCCTCCTGTGTCTGGGGTGCAGGTTCATTGAAGTTGAGGTGAGAGTTCAAATATTGTGGGCAGCATACAGGCATTTGGTTATGTGTCATAGCTGGGGAGCTGAGCTCTGCTGACGGAAGACAGAGTTGGTGGTCTCGTCTCTAGCTGGGGGAGTAGCGGTCAATGGTGCGCGCCTCTGCAGGAAGCTGTTGCGAGGCAGGTGGCAGTGGCAGGACATCCATCTTTTCATGGGTGAGACCTAGGTGCTCTGCAGTCAGTTTGGACAGTGGATAAAGGCTTTCCATGGCCTTTGCATCTGCCAGCAACTGCTGAGAGGCCTGTGCGAGAAGCTCTGAGGCCTTCTCCTGTTTCAGGCCTAGATGTTCAGCTGCATACTTACTTAGGGGAAAGATTCCCTCAGAGAAGTCCATCTTCAGCTTTCCATCGGATATGAATCCCCCACCATTCCCTCCACTGCTGTGCATCTTCATGTGACTAATGAGGTTCCGCTGCTGGGCAAATTTGCCACCACACACCTGGCACTCGTACGGCTTTTCACCAGAGTGAATACGCATGTGCTCAGTGAGCCTGTACTGCCTAGTGAAGCGCATGCCACAGGCATCGCAGGCGAAAGGCTTCAAGCCCAGGTGGCTACGCATGTGGCGGGTCATGGTGCCACGCTGGGTGAATTTCTTACCACAGATGCTGCAGGGGTAAGGGCGGGTCAACCAGTGGGTCTTCTCATGCTGTCTAAGGGTGGCCGGATCTTTGTAGGTTTTGTCACAGGAAGCACAGCGATATGGCCGAATCATTTCCCCAATGCCCACTGGGTGTAGATTCTGCCCTGCTTTACTGTCTAGGTAGGTGCTGTGGAGGCTGCTGGTGCTGTTTAGGTTTGTGGGTCCGTTTGTGCTGGCAGGTTTGTCAGTGCCATTGCTGTTTGGGTTTTCCAGCTCTCCCACATGGTTGAGATCCTCTTCTGCATGGGTTTCTACATGGGCATTGAGCTGCTCAGAGCTGGGGAACCCTTTGCCACATGGGATGCACACATATAGGTTATCTCCAAAACTCTCTGGCTCGTAGGGCATATGATACCTCCCGCGGGGTCCAGGGGGAGATGGCCTGCCTTCGCTGCTGCCTGTTTCCTCGCTCCCTGTCCCATTCTCATCCTCTCCATCACAGGTTACAGGCCGGTCGTAGCCTCCCTCACTCAGGTTCAACTTCTCCTCACTGTTTTTGTGGTGATTCATATGTTGGTGGTGTGTCTCTTTATCCTGCTCACCCATGCCCCCACTATCATCCTCCTCATCCTCCTCATCCTCATCCTCCACACTGTAGGTTATGGGCTCATTCTTTACCCATCGGTAAATGTTGGAACCATCCCTGCTGCGGTCTCCTGGCTCTTCTGAGGGCTCAGGGCTCGCAGGGCAGGGGTAAGCCTCCTGACCCTGGGAACTTGAACGCTGAAAACGAGGGAGTTGGGGCAGTGGGTTGAGGAGGGGAAAAGACCGTGGCGTGAGCGAGCCTGTGTGGTGCACACCCTCCATTTTCCCTGAGCCATCAGTAGGACTAAGCAGAGGGCTTGTGCGGTGACTCAGTTCCCCCTCTGGCTCCTCATTAGCATGACTCAGATGAGGATGGGTAGAATGCTGCTGTGAGCTGGGGCTCTTCTTGGACAGGTCTAGGCCGTATATAGGAGAGCAATTCCTGTCAGCAGAAGGCAAACGCAGACCTGGCTGTGGAGGCAGGGTTGCTTGAGTATGAGGGTAGGGCTGCTGGCCCTGTGTAGGGATGGGCGCATAAAGCTCTCCAACATGGGGGGCCAGGGAGTGGGGTGGTAGATCCTCCAATGATGGGCCTCGCGGCGTGCTCATCACCCCACCAGGGAAGCACGGCTGTATTACTGGAGTGGACACTCGCAGCCTTCCCCCCAGCAATCCACTGGGGCTCATCTTATTGTAAGGCAGAAACCCAGACGTGGGTCGTAAGTGGTATTTCCCATTTCTTTTTAGCTTTTTTTTGCACAAGGCCACCAAGTCCAGCAGCTGCAAATAACTAGCAGCTGCTAGCACTGCACCTATGTTGGGCTCTGTGGGAGAGGTGGGGTCACCTTCACTTAAGCGTCCTGTGTATATATAGTCAAGGATGACTCTGAAAACACCTGGACTCACCATCTCGTGGTCCAGGTTGATGAGGTTGTCGTGGACAACAAGGGATTTAAGGTAGAGGCTGCTGGCAGCCAAAATGTTCTTATGAGCACGAAATAGAGCATTTTGCACCACTATGATGACATCACACAAAAAGCCTTTGGTGCGTTGCGTGTTCAGTTGCAAGAGGAGGTGCCTAGCATGACTTGGGACTTCCATGGCATCCAGCATTGTCTTCAGTCCACCACCTGAAAGAGTAAGAAAACAAGTTCAGACCTTATCCAATAACCTCTATATGAACCCTAGTACACTGTTGGGTTTTAGAAATGCTGCCGAAGCCCAAAGCTGCTACAGCTGGAAAGCAGCATAGTAATGTGACACTTCAGTTCAGGATGTCATTCTGATGCCAAATTGTCTTGTTTAATGAGTATTGATCGAAAGGGCAAGTGAAAAAAAAAAAGTCACTTGACAAGAGTACCTGAGAGAGCATCTGCATGTATTATTGATTGACAGTGAAGAAACATATATATAAAAAAAAAAAGTACGCTGCATTTATAGTCCAAATGTGGTCCCTGTGGTTCGCCTTCGCGCTGTCTTTGCAGAAAATTAATGTCAAAATATTTCTGATTCACGGTTCATAAAAAGTCCAAATCAATATTAAAAATTGAGCACCTAATAAACCAGAAGGGACACAACGGGTGCTCAAGACCCCCAGTAAGAAGGCAAAAACAAAAAAACAACAACAAAAAAAAGCACTGGTGGAAAATGGCAGTAGAAACATGTTTTCATATTGCTGTCTTCCTGATAAAGCATTCCAGAGGTGGTGTGTGAAGTTTTAAACAAAGTCTTACTGAAGGTTTTGCAAGTGTGACGAACTGCAGGTATAAACCAGTGGGACAAAAATGTGTCCAATAAAAGATAGGACAGTCGGCTCCCTTTCAGCTCGGTCAAATAAGGAACTACAGACAGGCTTCCTGTAAATCTGATCAGAATTACAGGGCACAGGATCCGGGTGCAAACTAATCTTTATTACCATTACATGTAATACGCTCGTCATTAGCAAGGATGCTTAACACCAAAATACCATCTCTGCTCAATGTTGAGTGTTCAAATCCCTATTCCATAACCTAATATAACAGAACCCATTTTACCAGGATGTCTTGTTGAAACACTGCTACACAATACGTGTACTTTATGTCCAAAGATAAAACAGATTTCTGGGGTCCCCTAGGGCTTGACTTCAGTGATGGGAAAGCAGCAGCTAAATAAATAAGGTCAGCTATAGTCATCCCGACATTAGTTCATCCTCTCTTTGTTTATGTCTTTTCACGTTCGCTTCTTTTGACAGGAACGAGGAAGTCTGTATTTGTAAGCTTCAGTTTAATTTTTCCTCTAATGCCTTAGTGCATGCTTTACCGTTCTGTTGGACGATACTGTAAACTTGTCATTAGTGTGCAGGAGAAAACAGAACGTAGTCGGTGCGTTATGGAGCATGCACGAGCCGGGGCATCATGCTTTTAGATTACGCAATGAACAAAACAATCCGTTTTCTGGGGGGTTTTTGGGTTTGTTTGGTTTTTTTTTGTTTTTGTTTTTTTTTGTTTTTCAGCTTTTCTACAAAATCTTGAGTGATCCGTGTTAACGTGTCAAAAATGACCCGAGGGTAAATGTCCAATGCTCAGAGACAGATGCACGGATCTCTCCGTGCCACACTCTTCCCTACAGACGCAGTTACACTCCGGACACAGAGCGACGTGCCGCGCGCGCAGCTCATCAAGTGCGCTTGCACAGCAAGCTTCGTGAGTAGACAATAAATTCACAATCTCGCACAAAACAAACACCTTGCAATCATAACACAAACCCCCGTAATGTGTACTTAATCAAAACAGAAATAACAACGAAGATTAGGATGTCTAAACACAAACAAACAAATAAAAAGAAACCCACACTTAGATAGGATGATATATCAGTCCTGACTCTTCAGGTCTATTCAGTAGTTGCACCTGTACCACAGAGCGCACGTGCGCCGTTTGCTGTACGCTTTAAAGCATTAGCCTACAGTGCGTTTCACACGTTTCTCTTTTTATAGGAAGCAGTAAAAGGCTGCTGCCCAAAATGCACCCCAACATCCCAGAATTGATGGAAAAAAAATAATAAATAATAATAATAATAATAATCATGTCTTGATGTATATAACTACACTTTTATGAGCCTACACCTTAATGCTAAATAAAACTGGAACAGACATGAATGCAAAGCGACAGTCATTGACACACTGACATGATATTGTGCTCTCTGTGCATTGCTTCCCAGATCCATCTTCGTGGAAACTTAAAAAAAAATTAATAATTAAAAAGCCACAGCTTGGGGTTTGCCTCAGTAATTTTCCTTAGTAATCCCTGAGCCTGGCTCATCATTTCATCATTTGCAGGTGTAATATAGAGCGAAAGGAGGAAAGGGTTATAGCTTTCCCATTTAAGAACAACAGAGCTGGGGGGAAAACCCAAAAATCACCAAACTTCATGACTTATTGTCATGCCTTTCTTTCTTTCTTTCTTTCTTTCTTTCTTTCTTTCTTTCTTTCTCACTCTCACTCTCTCTCTCTCTCTCTGTGGGTGTGGGGGGGGGGGGGTGGCTTTTGTCACTGCTTGCAGAAATATTCAAATTTGCCAAAACAACAGTATTCAAAAGCGCCGCGTGCGTTAAACTGGTCTGCTTCTAAACATGTCCAATAAAATCAGAATAAGGGGGGGATCTCCTGACGCATTTGCTGTCGATTCCAGGCATTAAACATCCCCTCGGCTCCGTCAGGCGCTCCATAGTCACAAAGGGAAGTGGGAGCACAAGTAAATCATGTTTAAAAAGCTTTGTTTGAACTCCACGCGTAAACACTTATATCCTCCTGTACACGGCCCCTGGGCTCCAAACAAGCCGGGATTAGACGAATGGCTCTCTTCTGAAGACTTCTGCAGCCAAAAATAACCCCCCAGAACTGAACGGCACATCACCTGACATGCCAACGGCTCAGACGGACCGTGGAGAGGCCTGCAGTTTAATGGGCATGATCAGAAAAGGCGCGCGGGACTAATCTCAGTCCGAAGAATCCCGTGTCGGGTCCTAATAATCCCTGAGAATTAATGACCTATCGAAAAGGAAACAGGTGCAAACAGGGACGGGGGGTGTAGGAAAGGGGTTCAGGAGCATAACCCTACATATAAGTAGGAAGCACGTGCCTGCAGGCTGGAGTAAAGTAACGCTGATTCACAGTGCCAACAGCCTTATTCCCAATATATAGTCTGGGTGTGATGGACTAATTTGCTATATTTGGTATGATCCATGCTCTTGCCTTAGGACGGCCCGTGGGTCCTATTTTGGACGGTTTGGTATTCATTAGGCCCTGTGTTTTGTCTGTGTTGTCACTTGGCTGGTTTTGGGTTGAGCCAGGGGTCTAAAAGTGAGGGACTTCAAGTCTGTCTGTACCTACATCCCTCTGATTTCCTCTCTCTCTCTCTCTCTCTCTCTCTCTCTCTCTCTCTCTCTCTCTCTCTTTCCGCCCTCAGTATGTCTATCAGCCCTTGACCACAAATCCGTCCTCCCATTGAGATCTCTGCTGTCCTCAGTTTAGTGTATTTTATATATATATATTCAACAAGTCATGTCGTGTCCATGTCTTCTCTTACGTTACTGAGCACTATAAATAAATGTTCACAGATCGGGTTAAGAGTAGTAAAATGTATGTAATGTTATGTAATAATTTTTGCAGTCCAGCCTTGTAGCAACTTGTGGCTTTTAACAGCTTTTCTAGAAAAAAGGACACCAGCATTACAGATTGTGTGGATCGTGCGCAAATAAATAAATAAATGAATAAATAAGTAAATAAATAAATAAATAAAGTTTGCATGTTTTCGAGCGTTAATAACCCCAGAAAAGACTCATCGCGAAATACAATAAAGTCCTAAATAAACAGACAGACAAACAGACAGGCAGACAGACAGACAGACAGACAGACAGACAGACAGACAGACAGACAGATAGATAGATAGATAGATAGATAGATAGATAGATAGATAGATAGATAGATAGATAGATAGGTTTTTCAATTAAGCATACATTTGTAGAGATGACTCGTGTTAACTAATTATTCGTTTAATATGAGCCTAGCTACTGAAATCATCTAAGCTGATCTCAAATAAGTTATGAACCAGAAAAAACCCAACCTGCAGTTATCATCATTATATTTTAATACGCATTAAATACGGTGTGTGTCTGAACGGGATCCAAAACACTAAATAACAAATAAGAGTTTTATTTAAATCATGGAATGGATAAGGAATCAGGACTTATGCCTCTGGTGAGTCCAGTTAGGCAGCAGCATGAAGTGATAGAAAGGCCCCTTTAGTCGCTGCTAAAACTCTATTTTACATAGTCCTGTTTTTGCCCTTAATGTCGCGCGCACATTGGAGTTGCTCTAAGAGAAAGTGCAGGACACACACACACACACACACACACTTCAAGTTCATTCACAAATCCCCTTGCTACAGCCGATTTTAACACACACCAGCTCTATTTTCAATTCGCATTGAACATTTTCAACGTTTTACTTCAGGCAAAGAAAGGCACTTTCAGTCTAACAGTATAACTAAAACACACACACACACACACACACACTCTCAGAACTCCGCAACAAAAAAAAAAAAATAATAATAATAATAATACAGTAATACAAAAATCTCATGCTCTTTCCTCCTCAGCTCCTAAGCACATCTTGTCGTTTTGCGCCCCTCTGAGCAGTCCCATTTTACACTCCATCTACTTTTTGGAAGCATTGCTTTAAACTATTTCAAGCCTTCATTTTTTGTTGTTGTTGTTGTCTGGTACATAAACAACAACAGCCAAGAAATCAACCCACGCTGAACATCCCCTCTGCACACCTCTTCCACGCTCGAGCTCGTTCCAACAATTCCCTGATCACTTCACACCACGCACTAACTGCATGTCACCCCAGTTTCTGTGATCAGCTTCCCCATGCTCCTCGTCTTCTCACTGCAAACCCTGACAGCACTCGACATAACAGACAACCATTCTTCACGTGCTTTGGCTTGGAGAAAACAAAACAGCACGCTCAAAACATCAGCATCCATGCCTGACCAATCCCACCCGCCTGTCCTCGGGAAAAGCTCAAACCAGCATGCACTCTTCCTCAGACTCGGATGTGCGCGTCGCTCGACAGAGTACCAGTCTAATGATAGCTATGGAGCTGAAGCCTGGAGCACAGGAATTAATCCCGCATCAAGACAGCTCTTCCAATCCACGAGGAATTAACCTGTTCTGGGGCTTCAACATAACGTGGGAAACAAGTGAACCTGAAAAACTTTCGGATTTTGAGCTGTAGGATTGTTGTTTTTTATAGAGATATTTTTTATGATTTGACATAGCGCTAACCCAGATAACACACTCAGACTTTAAGTTTAAGTCGCACCATGGGAGGGGAGGAGGAGTGGGGACAAATCAAACAAAACAAACAAACGAAAAACAAGTCATTCATGTTGTAAGAGTTATGCGTCTGTTTGTCGATTAAAAAAAAATCGAACAATAGGCTACATTTATAAGCGTTTGATATGTAAGCGAATGCGCACATATGGACGAAATATAAACATAGATAAATACCGATATATATACATATAGGTTGGATAAGGAGTTACCTGGATACCCGAGATCTTCTGCCATGCGCTCTGAGTCTCCGGTAATGATCATCTCAGCGCTCTAAAGCACGCATTTCTGACGTCTCGACTCTGAACTGCCAGCCTCCAAAAACCATGCCAGTTTTCCGCACACGACTGCCAACTCTTTTTTTTTTAAGATTATTAATTGCTATGCATGTTGTTCGCCCTCCCCTCTCTCTCTCTCTCTCTCTCTCTCTCTCTGTATATTGTCAGGGTTGCTTGCTCACTCTCCACCTCTTTCCCTCCTCCTATAAAATATGTGCCCCCCACTACAGCATAGCTGGGCTTTTTTAATTGTAGTAATTTCCTTCTTTTTTTTGAGTGTGTGTGTGTGTGTGTGTGTGTGTATGCAGAAAGGCAAATGGAGCTGATGATTCAATGTGCTTTATTATTTCACTCAGCTCGGTGTGTGATGTCAGTCTACAAGAAAACCGAAAAGGTAAAAGCAAGGGCAGGAACTAACAGTGACCCCAAGTTGAACTTCACAACACTCCGTAGGCTCGCCTTAAAGAGACAGGCGTTTTAAGTGTATATCACACCCGCTCACTTCTATAGAAAAACAAGCAGGTGAAATCCCACACAACAAAGAGGCATCTTGAACATGTATACAGTCTGAGGGTTAAGGGAAAATAAAAAAAATAAAAAAAGGAAAAAGAGGCTCGTGATGCTTTGACTTGTCTGTTTTCAGAGCGAGGCTTGGGAATAAATTCTGGCTTTAATAAGTCAGGATGAAGTTGCAGAATGCAGTATGATCAGGCTACAACAGGGGAAATATCCTGCAATAGTGATAGTGGGGGGAAATAAAATACTTTGTGCACTGATGGAGGTCTAAAATAAGCTTGCTCTAAATCTTTTTTCGATGAGAATTATAATCATCATTTTAATTATAATTAAACAACCTGCATGGTACTGTTGTGGGGGGTTTCTTCCCAAAGGGTATTCAAAATATGCCGACTTCTTCACTGGGTTTTTTGTTTGTTCGTTTGTTTTGTTTTTTTAAACGTGAAACATTTTATCATGTCGTCAGGTTATCGGTATAAGTCGTTATAGGTTAAAGGGTGGTTCTCATCTGATGAATGAATAAACAGATAGTCATTTTGTACACCTTTGTTCAAGTGGGCACAGTCACTACTGTATCTGGGTATGAGTGCATACATTTAAAGTCGACATATACATGTTGAAAACTAGCCCCTGAAACCACTGGGAACATGCAAACAACTTTTGGTATTTTTGGTAGATGATCTGCCTGAAAGCCGGTCTACTCACTTGGCTAACTGTATTCTTTCTTTCTTTTTAATTCAGAATTAAAAGATCCGATTCATCGCACACACGAGGTATATCGATTTTTATCTATAATAATAATAATAATAATAATAATAATAATAATAATAATAATAATAATAATAGCAACAATAAAAATAATAATAACAGACTGAGTGAAGACTCGGTCTTGCCTGGTAAGCGTGTAGGCTACCGCTTTAGCAAACTTTCCTCCAGCAAGAATAAAAACAAGTTGGTTGTACTTTTTTGTTTTGTTTTGGGGTTTTTTCCATAAGTGTACCTTTGGCCCGAAACAGTGTCAGTAGAGGTGTGAACGTCTTACTTCTGAATTTAACCCCTGTAACTTCACACAGGAAACTGTCTTCACAATGGGCTCCTTTTATTTTGGGCCTGACTGAGATATTTACAGAACATGCAGGTAAATTATACAAATCTGATTATTAGATAGGCTATTCGATGCTGGTTTGTAGTTTTTAAATGTATTTTTTAAAATAATAAATGTAAATAATAATAATAATAATAATAATAATAATAAAAGTCTCAGTAATATCTCCTCAGTGTTCCGACGCGGCGGCGGCTGCTGCGTGTCCTGCGTCTCCATGGTAACGGCGCACCAGTCTCGCGCTCATTGAGCTCACCTAAACATGGCCGCCGCCGCCGCAGGTAGGCACCCAGGTTACCCGACTTGAGCTCTGGTCCAACCCGCTGCTCACCACTACACTTTGCTGTATGTCCAAAACCAGCAAACTATTCTGAGCCCGGGTTTAGTGCGCGGATTAGCAGACGGTCGCAGCCCCAGCACACGGCGTGTTTGTGCTTGTTTTGAACCCACCTCGGAGTCATGTCTGATGGACCGCTCGGCTGAGGTTTCTCTGTGCAGGACTTCCACATCCACAGATATCCAAACAAATCCTGAGCTGACCGCTACCTTGGGTTCTGCTGGAGTCGAACACTTCTTCGCCTCTTCTTCTTCTTCTTCTTCTTCTCCCTCTGTGTGTGTCTCGCTGTCTTTTGACTCCGCACGTGCCGCGGTTTGTGTCGGACGTTCCGGTTGGAGCGGCTCTCGGTGCTGAGTGGAGCGACCTGCTGACCGCGCGCGCAGCGACACCTACCGGTGATGCATGCGCTGTGAGCACGAGCTGCACCGGAGAGCGGCTGCGGCCAGCCTAGGCTACCCAACCTGTGAGCTGCAAACATCGATAACGCCACATTCATACATGGAACACGAATATGTCTGCTCTTCGTTTAATCCGCTCTCAGTCTTCGGGCTTTGTTTACAGTCCGTGTGCTGCTCTGCTGCTACAGTCTCAGACCTCCTCACTACCACTGCGAGGGGGCTTTTAATTAAGGGGCAACTTGTGCGCCGTCTCATTCTTTTCCATCTCACTGTTATATTAACAGATAGAACCACGAGCTGTGTGCAGACTTGTGGGGTTTTTTTTAAACCAAAAGTATTATAAAGATATTTATGGGAAAATTCTTGAACGCTACTACAGGCACCTTGTTATTGTTAAGGGGAATATGTTCAACAACTTGTTCATGTAAACACTAAAAATGTACTTTTGAAGAAAGGTTGATGTTTTAATCAAAACTTGGGATAAAACTTTTTGTTCCTTTTTTCTTTTTACTTTCTTTTAATCTTTCAATTGACACACA
>JAQLOM010000003.1:12295541-12305790 GCA_030068315.1 Chrysichthys thysi
AAACAAAACCAGCACCCACAGCGGCCCCTTCTGGACAGGTTGGAGACTGCTGATATAAAATATAAAGTAAAAATACAGAAAACTGTCATGAATTTGCTCGTGCGGGGCACACGTGCAGCACACCTGTCCTGAGCACTCCCAGTAGCGGTGCATGTCCGAGAACTCGTGCCCTAAAAACTACTTCCTGGTTTTCCTCCGCGGCGCGTCACATGGGTGGGGACAGGTGTACCAGATTGGGACTGATTGCTGGAGCTATAAAAAGACTGGCGCATTAGTTGCCATTTTCTGCGCTCTTGCCAAGCCTTGCTATTCCGGTGTTTGCTTTCTCCTGTTCTGACTAAGTTTCTGTTTCTTGTTATTCAACCCCTCCACACCTGACAAAAACAAAATAACCTGCACTTTACCTTTTAAAAAGACTCATGGCTGGTGTGAGGGAGAGGGGAGAGGGAAGGATTACTGTATGTTACTTTCACTACAACTCACGATCACTGCAGTCTGTCGCTCACTGGGATCTTTTTCTTTTCGTGTGACTTTAACAAGGAAACTATCCAATGATCCCTGCTTTTGCCTCCTTTTGAGGATTTTGCGGAAATGCAACATTGCATCGTCATTAAAGATTCATTGCTCGCACTGCTACAGCCTTATTCTGGTGGTGCTTTTCTACAAAGTTTTGCACTCTTTCCTACATTTTATACATCTACCTGATCTCATTTGAAGTGAGGGATTCCTCAGTTTTTTTCTATGCTAGCACGGATGTTGACTATACGAGTGAGCCATAATCCCGCAGTGAGTCAGAGAGAGAAATTGTGATCACATGATGCTTGGCAGACGAAGCGTATGCATACTACTCGTATTGCAAGACATTGCTTGTTAACCAAGTCAAAATTTTCTTAAAGATTTTTGCTTGTCTTGCGAAACACTCACAGACTAAGTTGCTCACAATCCAAGGTTCCACTGTATTTGTTTCTTGTTGATGTAATATAATCCTGTTTGATGTAATGTTAATGCATGGACATAAGCTGTACATGTGGGGGAGTCTGTTTTACTGCATCATAACATCCACCAGGAATTTGTCAACACTGTGTGAGTTTCCAGTGACATGAAATTTTTAAAAATGATTTATAAATCAGCCTTCCTGTCATAGCTATCCATGGCTGGTAGCCAAGGGAGCAAAGCTGGCTATGCTGTCTGGGTAGGAGAGATTGCGTCCTTCTTCTCCCACTAGCCTAACTGTGGGCGTCTGTATGCTGATGCATGTGGAAGAGGGCAGATCAGAGTGTGTTGCTCTGCCCTGTCAAGCAGCATGAACAACAGCTCCAAAACTGGTCTTGGCTGGCTTAACGTGCCTCTGAGAAGGCACATTAGCCTTTACCCTCGTAGTGTGCTAACTGTTTTATGAAGGGCAAGCGCTGACTCATGGGTGGGAATTGGCAAGTGATCAAAATGGGGAAAACACTGAAAAGGGAAAGTAAGTCTTTAATAAAATTAGAAAGAAAAATAATGTAAAAGGAGACAATGCTTCTCAATCATTAGGTACTGTTTTTGTCCAAATGACTTTTGTGTCTTTATAAAAAACTTTTCCCTTGAAAGTTCTTTAAGCTTGGCGCCATCTGTCAGCACATCATGCAGTGTCTATTGCACTTCTGGCATCTGTTTTTCTGTATTATGTATTTCATATTATAAGGTAGCAGTAACTGAATTTCAAACAATTCATGTTTATCTGTTTGTACACATCACCCAATCTCCATGCTTCCTTTTTCAGGAACTAAATGAGAATCAATCCACACCAAAGAAAGAAAAGCAAGAGTGGCTATCAAAGCAGAAGGAGAACCTGCAGCACTTCCAGGCTGAAGAGGAGGCAAATCTGCAACGCAGGCAGCGTCAGTACCTGGAGCTCGAGTGCCGCAGGTTCAAACGGCGTATTCTTGTTGTTCGGCACAATGTGGAGCAAGACCTGGTGAGAGAGGTGAGCCGAGCAAAGTACTGGCTGAAGCGGACCGTTCAGTAGGTAGTTCCAGCTAGAAGAATAGGATAAGTGTCCTTATCCTTATGTCATCCTTTGTTTAGATGTTTTCCTCAGCAAAAAGCTTAGGAAATTGAGACTAGAACTCTGGCTGGCTATCAAGTATGTGATCATCCGTTATGAGTGATCAAAATTACAGGATAAGTCCAAAAGCAAAGTATTATCGCTTTCTCCACACTGAGACTGATGGTTTCCTCTTCTTTGCATTTTGAAGGAGTTAAACAAGCGGCAGACACAGAAGGACCTGGAGCATGCCATGCTACTTCGACACCATGAGTCCATGCAGGAGCTGGAGTTCAGGCACCTGACCACCATCCAAAAGACGCGGGCTGAGCTCATTCGCTTACAGCACCAGACTGAGCTCACCAACCAGATTGAGTACAATAAACGCAGAGAGAGAGAGCTTCGACGCAAACACGTCATGGAGGTCCGCCAGCAGCCCAAGAGCCTGAAGGTAACACGCAGGCTATTAGTATAATGTTTACGATGAATGTAAATGATGTTTTCCATGTAGGTATATTCCTGAAATACAGGCAACATGACCGCATCTGCCAGTCATTGCAGTTCAGGTACGGTATATACAGTTCATTATTGAAGACCCAAACTGTCACAGGAGGGTGCAGTATTCAAGCCACTGTTCCAGAAGCACATACTTTGCAAAAATAATTCTCTTGTGTTTACATGTTTTTGTAATGATTCTTAGTGTTTTTAATATATACTGAGCATATATAAACATATGTTGTCTTAATATAATGCATTTTCTCTGTAATGCAAAAAAAAAAAAAAAACCTGCATTAGTGAAACGACATCAGCTTATGCACTGAACTGTTATTGAGGGAGGTTTTGTTCTTAAAAACTGCCTCAACAGCAGTAGGTTCACTGCTGCTGCACCTGGTGGCTCCAGTAGGATATTACATTCTACCTGGGAAAAGACACTTGTGCTGTCTTACCCTTCTCTTATTAAGTAAATGGCATCTGAAAAATCCATTTTGATAACATTTCATATTAGTTATTACTTATACAGACTAATTGTTACAGTCCTAATCCCAATCTACTCTTGCTGTTCTTCCATCAGCCTAAAGAAGTCCAGATCAAGAAGCAGTTTCAAGAAACATGTAAAATCCAGACACGGCAATACAAAGCCCTGAAGAACCAACTGCTGGAGAGCACACCCAAGTCAGAACACAAAACCATGCTAAAGAGGCTGAAGGAGGAGCAGACACGCAAGCTGGCCATCCTCGCCGAGCAGTACGACCATTCAATCAACGAAATGCTCTCTACGCAGGCTGTGAGTGATGCACATACCAGTCATCACTGAACTTCTGGGCAAGGAGGTGATTTCGATGTCATTTTAAGTGGTACACTTTTCTTCCCGTCACAGTTGCGGCTGGATGAGGCACAGGAGTCCGAGTGTCAGGTATTGCGGATGCAGCTGCAGCAGGAGCTGGAGCTGCTGAATGCGTATCAAAGTAAGATTAAGATGCAGACGGAGTCACAGCAGGATCGAGAGAGGAAGGAGCTGGAGCAGAGAGTATCTTTGCGCAGGGCTCTGTTGGAGCAGAAGGTCTGGTGCATTCCCCAAATACACACTCATAAGGAGATCACGCATCAGTTAATGGAAAATGGAAAATTCTGGCTGCTTTTGACTTGTATATTGAACATGTTTTGTGATTTATGAAGAGATGCCGGAAGCGTGGATTTTCATCTCTTACTCACACAGCTGATTACAGCCTCAGCCCCAATAACTAAGATAATGATCTATTTTTGCATTGATTGACCCTTTAATCCTAAGCATGGATTCCAAGTGTGCTAGTGCCAGACCTTTTCACACACACTCATGCACACATGTATCCAGGCTAGGTTACTGCATTGGGCAAAAGGAAGATGGGCACAGGGCACTGGCTGAACCATATATTTGGTCTTAATGGTACATATCCACTAGCAAATTTTGTGGTCACGCCTCCAGTATCTAACTGCTGCTGCTTGGCATTTCTTCTTGACCTTACTGAACACTATTATAGGAAAATCCTTACTAAATCTTGATGTGTATCAGTTGTCCATTTGCTGTGACACAAAGCAGTGAACTTGCAAGTTACCTGGTACCATACTGCATTTATATCTCCACTTCTGTTGTTTTTGGATTTAAAATGTTATGCTATTAGGACTTTATGGGAATCTCATATGGGAAGCTACACAGTACCATCCAAAAGTATTGGAATGATAATGGCCAGAGTTTTTTTTTTTCTTTTTTTTTTTCTCTCTCTTCTGTACCCTGAAGATGTGGATTTGAGCTGAAAAGATGGATCAGAATTTAGCTCTTGTTTCCTGCCATTTGCATCTAGATACGTTGAACAACTTAAACCATGGCGTCTATGGTGGCAGACCATCAAACATTTGCTGAGCAAAAGTATTGGAACAGAGTCTTGCCGTGGATGAGGCTTAAATTCAGGTTGCATATCCCAGGTTTGCGATAACTGCATCAAGCCAGTGAAGTGCTGCATTCTTCCCATCTGGGCAACAAGAAGCATTGGCCAGTGATGTTGCAATATTTTTTTGATAACTTGAAGAATGGGTGGTTTAAACAAAAGGTGCCATGTTCTAAGTTGTTTAACACATCTAGGTGTAAAAGTCAAGAAATGAAAGCTGAAATTGTGATCTGATTGTGAAGGTCTCATTCTTCTTTTGATGTCAAACCCAACAGTCTTTAGTGGATCACAAAAACAAAAAACTGGCCGTGGCATTTTAATACTTTCGCTGGAGACTGAATATACATATATATGTAGTATACTACATGTAAGTGTAGGAACATATATGTACTTCATGCTGCCTGCCTTACGTTGTTGATAGCAATGACCTCTGCTGTGTGGCCCACAGATCGAAGACGAGATGCAGTCTCTGCAGAATGATCGCTCTGAGCGTATCCGCAGTCTGCTGGAGCGTCAGGCTCGAGAGATCGAGGCCTTTGATTCGGAGAGCATGCGCCTCGGCTTCAGCAACATGGTGTTGGCCAACATCTCGCCCGAGGCACTGAGCAGCAGCTTTCCTGGTGCACCAGCTAGCTGGGCCAGCACAGCCACTCCCCAGAGTTCTCAGTGGAGCTGTTGCTCAGGATCTGGCCAACAGTACCACGCAAATCAGGGAGGAGTGCCTGGTCAGCAGGTCTGGGGATCATCTGTCTCAGGAGCAGCACCTCAACAGTGGAGCAACTCGGCGGGGGGCCTCCTGGGGGCCGTGCCAAAGAGCAGCGGGAGTATGGCTATGCGAAACAGCCCACAGGCCCTCAGGAGGACCACATCAGGGGGGCACAGTGAGCAGAACATGAGCAGGAGCACCAGCATCACCTCTCAGATATCCAACGGCTCCCACCTATCCTACACGTAGACCCCAGAGTACCAGTGCCAGGCCCCCACACACACTCATACAGGTTAAGGGACTTCTAAACTGCACACAGATTCCTAGAATCAGCTGAATGGCACTCTGCTTGTCCCCTTGTCTTTGTTTTGTCTTTCTGTCTCCTGGTTTCTGCTCACATACTGCGTGTGAGGTGTAGATAAACATTGCTCAGGTCAATAGCTATTCTATCTGTGCATGGCAGTTAATTGGCCCACATGCAGAGCCAGAATTTGTCTAACACTGCAGCTTACACGATGCTCTGTTGATTATTGTGAATCCAATAATATAACTGTCTTTGCAATCCCCATTAACTATTTAAAAAAAAAAAAAAAAAAAAAAAAAAACAAGCATGTATATTGTGTATGATGGATACAGAGAATATTTAAAACATTTTGGCCATGTGTTGAACTCCATAGCATTTGAACTGATGGATTTAAGGGGAGTAAAGGGGACGTTGAACAGACAGTTACATGCAAGTGTAATAATAATCCTACAAAATGCCAAAATGAACCCAACTTAGAGATGCTCAGGTTCCCATCCTGCCACATTGCCAGCCTGCTGTTATGCTCCAGGTGATTCAGGTTCCTCTTCAGCTTAGAATGTTGAATCGTAGTTTTTGTCTTAAAGAACGTTATTGTATTTGCCACGACTTGAGTGCATAGTGTTGAATAGTATGGGGCGAGGGTAGAAAAGTTGTCTGTGTAGATGTGTACTCGTATATTCGTGTTCTCAGATATGAGAATTTTAAAGTGATCAGTTTTACTGGTAGGGATTTTACAATTATGGAAAATTTGTTTTGTTTTTAAATCCAGATTAAATAATCAGTTGTATGGAGTCTGAGATAAAATGCCAACAGGACTATTTGTCAGCCATTGTGTTTTAGAAAGTATTCGGATAGCCATGAAATGTTTTTGCTTTCCCTCAGGCACGCCAAAGGAACCTTCCTACCTTTAATTTTTGTATCCCCCCCAAACATAAGTATAGAAGTTACCGAGCACATTGTGTCCTTTAACATTTTACTACAAGATTTATTTGTGAGTCTGGTTTGTTTTTAATGCTTTTCATCTAGCAGCGTATTTAGCCAAAAACATCACATTAGTTTTCACAGTTTGAGCTCAGTGAGTGCCTTTTAATTCATGATTGTACTTAATGGACATACAGGGGTTTGAATGTTTCTCCTAAAACATTCCTCCAGACCTGATACGAATCTCTCCCATCCTGATTACTGATGTGTGTTGTGGCTTGGATAAATCCTTTCTATAGTGAAATTTTGACGTTTTACTACACATAATGTTAAATCTGAAAACAGGCTTTCCTCTTTTACATTTAAGTTGACCAGGAATAAATGTCTAGAATTGGGTGTCCCCAAAAGTATAAATGAGATCAATAATTAATTTAAAAATTCTCACATTGTTTAGGGGAAAAAAGTGATCGATAATTTCTTCAAGATAACACGTCAATGGATGTTAGAAATGGAAAAACAAATACCTGATTTTCTTCTCTTTTCCCTTTTTTTTTTTAAATTTTTTTATTGCATGTCCGAATTCAGCCACAGTGACATCGGTGCGAGATTTTTCCCACCCTGACACACACCCATTCACACCTTATTTAACTGCAGGGGAGTGAATTGATCAACAGTCCATGAGCTTTTGTTTGGTCGAATCTGAATACCATGCTAGAAACTGTGCGTACCTGAATATAGGTAATGTTTTTTCCGCCATATTCTATAGACAGTGATTTGTGGTGCCTTCTTTAAAAGATGCCAAACGAGAGCACTTTAAGCAAAATATTTATTTTTAGTAAAATGCTTTGACCCTGAATTGCAAATTCCATCTTGAAGAATAAGATTATTTTTTATTATTTCACTAAAAGACGAGCCAGGACACGGTGTCTAAACCCAGTCTGACACCAAATACAGGCATAACACTTCCGCGTGCCGACCTTCAGCGTGACCTTTTCTGCAGGAGTCATGTATTACAGATAGTTTGTTTAAATCATTCTGACCAAAGGACCTGAGGTTCATCAGCGATCGGTTGTTAGACTGCATCATGATCTCCAAACACAAAGTGGGAGAATGAAAACATGAATGAGTGTGTTATGTTATGAGCAGTAGGCTCATCGGGGCAGAATGGGGTGTGTGTTTGAGACTGAAGGACTGCATGTAGGGAAGAGGACTGCACGTTGTGTTGATCATAAAGTTCATGACAGCAGGCTTAGCAGTGCAAATGGGCAGATATGTATTGGGAGCAGGCGCTCACTCAGGACAAAGAAAAATAGCTGAAATGTTTTCTTGCATGTGAACATGACGGACAGTTGTCAGACAAAGCTTTAGAAGTGACCACACCCAGACAAGGGAGTATTAGTTTAGCGTTTTTCATCCTCACTCTCGCTTGGTCTTGTGCTCTGTGGAGTAGGTGGCGCTGCCTGGAGCTCTGGGTACATGAGTAGTGTTGCTGATGCCCCTGTTACCCCTTTCTCTCAGATCTCCTCCTCCTCTTTCTCCTCCTCGTTTGCTCATCACACCAAGCCAAGCGCTGCCTGGATCAAGTGTTTCAGCTGACGGATGAGTGAATGCACTTTGAAACAAAATTAGTTTGCTCTCCAAATCAGTTTTGTTTACACTCTGAAAACGGTGACTGATTGGATCCATAGTGATTGAATTATGATTTTTTTTTTTAAGCAGATACTGATGCACGCTTTTCTGTTTCTTACTTGTATGTTTTTGTTTTGCTGTTGTGCACTTGCAAGTAACGTAGCTTGTTTTCTCTCACTCTCAAGGCAAGACAGATGAGATGAGGCACTGGTGTTTTCCTGTTTAGGATAGTTTAGTTTTGATTTTAATTAAAATCATCTGATTTTACAACCCTAAATCCTTACTTACCAAAAGGCATCATCCTTCAAAGACAAAGTTTATTGAAATAGTTTATTTAATTAATAATCAAGATGCTTGTGTGTGTGTGTGTGTGTGTGTGTGTGTGTGTGTGTACTGTTCATACTGTATATTAAGATAGATTAAAACATAGTCTAAAACTAGTCATCTATGTGAAACCTCTCATAGAGAAGGATACTGAGATGTATAATCTGTTCGATTAGGTCGTGCAAGTGGAGAATTACTCTGGAGGGGTCTCCAGGTTGGATTTCAGGGATTTGTGTGTTTTTTTTTTTACACTGCACACTTTTTGTTCTCCCATTTCCACGAAAGACGTCGGGCATCAGCTCGCAGCAGCGGGTCTGCGTCTGACGTAGTCGTCGTTCTTCTCCGTTGCGTTTATGATGCACCTACTTAAGTGAAAGCCTCAGAATATAATGCTTCCATTGTACAAGAAAACTGGTGAATGTTATTGCTTGCATCTCCTCCCATAAACAAAAGCTACAGTCATGATGCAACTGTAGCACAGTCTTGGTTTAAAAGTTAGGCTGTAGGCTTGGTTCAGCCAAATCAGTCATGTTTATCTTTGTGGCTAAATACGTTAACTTTTTTTTTTTTTTTTTTTTTTCCCCTTTTTTCATAGTTATTGTTTACTTCCATCATCTGGATTAAACGTTGATTCTTTTTATATATAGTTATATATATTTTTTTGTTAATTTTAAACTTTTGTCCTACTGACTAAATTTAGGGGATGTGTAATACTGATAAATACTGGTATCAACTGTATGCATCCATTCGTCTTAGGTTTTCTAGGTGTTGGAGGTGAAACCTCAGCTAGAACACTGTGCCATCTCTCAGCAGCCAAGCTTTAGTCACTACTGCAGTGTCTCCTCCAGTGAAATCAGCAGTGGTTCTTTTACAGAGTATTGCACTCTATTGCCAATGTGGAAGAGATAAAACAGATATAGGGACTCATAAAAGACGAAATGGTACATTTCTGTAAAGATTAATGTCAGTATTCATTGTTCTCTGGTCGAGCATCACCACTACAAATTCATATGTAATCTATATCAAAATGTATAGAGTGTGAAACATGTTACTGAATGTCTAAAAGATTATGGCTTGAGATTATATTAAAGTATTCCTAAATCAGAGAAGGGGGGGGGGGACATCTAGGGTTTAATGAACAATTTTGCTTGTACTGTATTGTCTTGATGGAGGAATAATGGAGAGAGGATTTGGCTGTAATAAAATCATTTTAGTACAAACGTTTGTCCTGCTTTTTATTTTCGTGCACTGGGAAATTCTAATGATGTACATCATGACATTGAAAGCACTGACTGGTGAACAGAATAACATTGATTTTCTCTTTATAATGGCACCTGTTCAAGGGGAGGGGATATCTTGGGCACCAAGTGAACAGTAAGTTCACTTCAGGGAAAAAATGGACAAGCATAAGGATCTGAGTGACTCTGACAAGGGTGAAATTGTGATGGCACAATGAATGGGCCAGAGCATCTTCAAAACTGCAGGTCTTGTGGGGTGTCCCCTTGTATGCATTGGTTAGTAGCTACAAAAAGTGATCCCACAAAGGACAACCGGCAACAGGGTCATGGGTGCCCAAGGACCTGGACTACGGTGCAACAGAAGAAGGTGCCCTCATCTGATGAATGATGTTTTCTTTTACATCTTGAGGACAGCTGGGTGTACGTATTTGTTCATTGTAGGTTTAAAAAAAAAAGCAAAATGCAGATATTCTTGCCTGAGAGTGCAACGCATTTTTAAAATCGTTAAAAAAAATTCCTTAGACTGAATACAGGTAGTCCTCTAGTTGCGATGGAGATGCGTTGCCATAACCCCATCGTACAGTGGGATGCGAAAGTTTGAGCAACCTTGTTAATCTTCATGATTTTCCTGTATAAATCGTTGGTTGTTACGATAAAACATTACAGTTAAATATATCA
>JAQLOM010000003.1:12308357-12324758 GCA_030068315.1 Chrysichthys thysi
TATATATATTAGTCCTTCAGGTCTCAGTGACTTGGTGTTGTTGAGGAAAGACCTCACTTTATTTGTGTTGGAAATTGCACATCACAGGTGGTAAGGCCGTGAGGGTCTGTTCCCCTAGTCATTAATAAAACGTGCCAGAGCCATCGCAGAATCCTGTCAGACATTAAAACACTCGCAGCACAGGTTTATAGCATGTAGTAAGCTGAAGAAGCCCTGAGTTCCTCAGAGGAGGAAGGGCAATGAAACTCCAAGTACTCTTATCATTATCATAGACAAGGTGTAGGTTTTTTTTTATTTCCTAATGGTGCATTGGGTTACATATTGCGTGAACTTGTGAACTTGTGAACTCGTGACAGTGTGGAGGAAGGGAGTCCATGACTCAACGCAAGCCTATATTAAACAAACTATGGATCAGTAAACAGGAGGTAAAGTCACATGACCACCAACATCCAGCCAATCAGGATGAAAAGGCATTTCAACATGCTTATCAGTCATATTGGATCCTCTCACCCTATGAACCTTCCTGATTATTCCTGATGCCCTACTGCCACCTGGGTTTTTTACACTAGTGACTCATTCTGTTGTCAGTGGTCCTACATGGATGCTCGAAAGAACTGCACTTCCCAAGCCCCAAGACTTACTCTTTGCCTCAGTGGATAATCTCTCCTGGATACTGTGTCGATGTTCTCGTTCACATTCAGAATTTCTGGCCCTAGGCATGTGCATTGTGGTTGTGGTTTTGAATGGAAAACTGGAAAGGTTTTGGTTTTTTTTTGTTGTTGTTGTTGTTATTGTTGTTTTTTGTTTTGTTTTGTTTTGGGTTTTTTTTTTTTTTTTTTTTCAAATTTGCTTGGATTTTGTGTTTCCAAACTGTTCGCTTCAGATAACATCCACCAAGAAAAATCACTATCTTTAAAAGAAAACAGCTGCCGTATGCAAGAAAGAAAATCCTGAGAATGATGTTCCAGTTTTATTACCTCATGTGTCTTGTCTCTCACCACCACAGTCTTAACATCTAATAAAAGAGAAGTTTACATTTACAGCACATTATAAAATCTACCGCATCAGTGAAGGTGATGAGAACCTCCCTATGGAATCATTTGCTATATTTCAGTATATTCTCAGGAAGCTCAAATTTAAGGCGAACATATGACTAGACTTGAGATTTGGACTTAATTTGGTTGCTTTATTATCTATATTATTCCTCGTACATTATATTTTCCCAAGCAACACACTCTCAGCAGTAGACCAGTTCGCATCGTTGTGCATATATTCATGTCTGTGCATAATACAGATAAAACATAACATTTGCTTTTATGATGCAAGACATGGAGTGCAGCTGTAATAATTTCTTCACCTCCACAGGATGGTGCCACAGTGCTCCTGTTTCACCCCTGTGCTTCGGAGGACGCTCGCTGGACTCTGGCAGCGGTGGCTCACTCCTGCTTGCCTCACTTCATCCTCACAGCTCATCCTCAACTCAGCCAGCACAGAGTGAGTCAGTGCTTCACACCACCACCCATCTAATACAGCTTAAAGACCGTTTCAGGAATGAGGACACATGCTGACTCATACCCCCTTTCCACCCAAGTGAACTAGATGCTAGTCCTGGGCTGGTGCTAGTGCAGAGTTTGGAGCCGGTTCAGAGGTGTTTGTCCACGAGATGGAGAACCACCATAAAGCCACATCATTACATCACTGTATACGGCTGTCTCCCTTGTCTCTGCTGCAACTTCTTCAATTTCACGTCTTTACCGAAGCACTGGTTTTCCATTTTCTTCTTCAGATTAGGCAGACTAAATGCTACGCTCGCTCTGGATTTTTAAAAATGTTGCTAACAAAGTTTTATTTGGTCATGATAATCCTGTCCCCCCAGCCCCTGACTTAAGCGATGCTTGGTTCTAGACCAGCAAATTGTTGGTGCAGCTCTGAGAGCCGGTTCTTTGGCTGTTAAAACATGAAGAGCTGGTTTGAGATTAGGCAGCAGCTCTGAACCGGCCATGAGACTGCCTTGGTGGAAAATTGGTATTGGGGTATTTCACACCAGTGAATGTGTCTTGAATGAAAGACAATGTATCCTGGATACTGTATACAGTATATGCTGTTCGACGCAGTGATGTCCAACTGTGCATATACTGTGATTGAACACTGTGTCAGATACTCTGTATATATGATCCCTTTGTTTTGTCTTATCAGAGGCATGGGCAATATGGCAAAAACCACCAGGACACATTACTCAATGGCCTTTTCATAGTCATAATGTATGTCACATTATTCAATACTGTTAGGGTTTATTGAAAAGTGTCCACACAACAGAATTAAAATAAAACATGTGAAAACTATGTAATATTTTAAACTAGTTTAAACATTAACTCGTATTAAACAGATTAAAAAAAATGATTAACATAAAAATAAGGTACATTTTCCTGTACGTAACTGTTGAGGAGTAGTAGAGGTACTGTCAATATTCTCGATACTTATGAGTATTTTAACTTACAGTCCTTAAGTTATGCACAAGTCATATCACTTTTTGAAATGCTGTTGGTTTGAAATGATAACATGCGTATATATTACATGAATCAGAATAATTAATATACTTGAGCAAAATTTTCCGTAAGATTAAAAAGCAAATCAGATGAGACAGAAGCCAAAACAAATGGCAAGGAGTTTTTGCAATAGTGCCCTTTAATCTCATAATATCTAGCATTACTCATGTGAAGTCTATGGTAAGAATGCTGTTTACAGATACTTTCCTGTTTATTTCCTGTAAGCAATTTGCCTTGGTCTCTTGGGGCCACACACTGGAGATGTCTCACATCACCACAATGGGAGTGTGTGAGTGGTTACTCACATCTTCCTCCATCTTGAACCAAACAACAGCAGGCCAAAGCCAAAATTACAACCTGTATTTGACAAAAGCTGCCCCAGTGGACCGTGCACTGGATGCCTCTGTGAAGGTCAGTAATCACAGGCTGCCTTAAATATATACTATAGTTATATATAAATATATATGCGATTATTACAATCTGTTGTTAATGTTTGTCTCTAGCAGTCTCTTAAAGCATGCTGTGTGGAGGCTCTGTCTGCATACGAGACTACAGCAAGAGTGAGGAAGATCCGATCAGTCCTGCAGCCTGCAAAAGGAAAAATAAAGAAAGAAGACATGAAACACTCTGAAAATCCTTCACCTCTCAGTTCTGAGTCCGACACGCTAAATCCAACACACGCACAGCCACTGAACAGAAGTGAGCATAAAGATTCGCTGTCTCTGGGCCCTCATGGCCTTATCACACCCCCTCTCCAACCCACCATGCACTCAGAGGGGCGTGGTGGTGTTGCGGAGACATACGTAAAGATGTCAGCCGCACAGATAAAGGGACTGAAAGAACCACGTGAGAACACCAGGGGTGAGGAAACAGTAGTTAAGATGCATGATTCACAGACTGATGTGAATTCTCACAATTTGGTGACCACCGTGCCTGCGGGGAAGCAGCGCATTAAGACTGATGTGCATCAGCTGGGTGCAGGAGGAGGCTGCGCCGTTCCGGGTCACTGCGGACCTCCTGATGTGGCCGCTGCAGTGTTAGGAGGACCACTGAGAGGAGGCAAGGTGACCACCCAGCGCACTGACGAGGCCGCGTGGGCGGCAGCAGCTCTCGGCTTCCTTCTGGTGCTGCTTGCGCTGTCAGTGCTCCATACACGAATGTACCGTAACTGCCGTGCCCCATCCAGCCTTTACTGGCCCGAGCGCCAGCAGGACTATGAAAGTGTAGCAGGTATGAGCTTACAAATCAAATTCACCTGCACTCAGGTGACTAGCCTTTTAATAAAGATTTTATATCCAGGGTACCCTGTTTTGGTCTTTTGAAGCACATTTATAAGGATTGTATCATTTTTTTTCATGAAGCACTTCGAGGGATTGATTTACAGGCGCTCCCCGAGTTACGATGACCTGACTTACGATTTTTCGAAGTTACGAGGACTATTAAGATGCATTAAAAATTGTAAAATATTTAGAAAATATTTAAAATTCATGGGCAGGCATCGCTGGTAGGCCAGCATAACAGCGCATGACATGCGCGGATGTTCAGACAACACCCGGAAGTACGTGGACGATGCCCGGAGCACTCCCCGCGCACGGTTCCTTACTCTCTCCCACAACTCACGGAGTTCCCTTGTGTATCAGTGTACTGTACAGCACATTACCGTGGGTTTTTTGTGTGCTTCAAGAGGTGATTTTAATTAAAAAGCCTGTCTTCTCTAGGAAAACACTCCTGGCTAAGCTAGGCTGAGATACCTACACTAGGCTAAGTGGTTCAACAAAGCAGCTTGACTTACGATATTTTCGAGGTACGATGGGTGTGGCGGAACGCATCTCCATTGTAACTTGAGGACTACCTATAGGGCTTATGGCAAAACTTTACAGAAAATATTAGCCAAACCCCCTCAAATTATTATTGACTTTTTCATAAACCTCCAATCCTGTAAGCCAATAGAAACCAAGTTTGAGTGTGGTCTCTCTCTGTGGTTAAAGAAAAAAGAAAAAGAGGATCAATTGGGTTTTTTTGGCCATGTTGCTTGGAGTGCGTATGGCGTTAGCAGTGTTGGTGCCTCTGCCTCAGTGTGAGCCAAAAAAATGGAAACGGACTGAATATTTTATAGAAGTTTACTCAAAGTCTTATGAGTGCTCTATTAGTATTACTTTGCCACCTTAAAGGATCTACCCAGAGTTTACTGTTTTCTCATTTCTCAATTATGATCTCAGCATCCAGCATTGCTTTTCATTTTAAGATTTAAGGTCTTAAATGAAATCTAAATGCTCAGTTTATGCCCCTTTTAATAAAATGCTGTCAGGTAAGATATTTTCAGTTAATGCTTTTAGCAGCGGTATTTCGTTGATTTAGACATGCTCCCCTCTAATAGTATTGGAACAGTTTTTTTTTTTTGTTTTGTTTTTTTTTTTTTTGCATCTGCAGATGGAAGTCATCCATCAAGATGGAATTGAAGTGTGATTGAAGACTTTCAGCATTAATTCAAGAGGTTTAACAAAGATATCGCATTAACAGTGTAGAAATTACAGCCTTTTTTTTTTTTACTTTTTACAGTCACGTCAGTCTCTTGTGCTGGTGTACAGGGGCAAAATCATGAAAATTGTATCACTGTTCCAATACTTTTAGAGGGTGTAATGTGTAAGGGATGAGTGTTATTGTTAGTGATAATATGCAGTTAATGGTGGAAGGTTTGTTCAGCAATAGCGGTCAGGGGCTGTGAAAAGCTATAACAGGTGGTGTTTGTGTTGCAGACATCATTCGTAGGAGGCTGAAGATGGTGGGCAGGAGGAAGAGGAGAGCGAGTCAGAACAGGCGGCAGGAGTGTCCTTTGCTCTCCGACTCCAGCACTGATAATGACTGACTCTCTTATGTGTATGACGAGTCTGGTCTCTCTCCATTGACTAAAACTGAGTCTGCGTTTTATAGCACTGCAGCTCCCCGTGGAGCATACAAGAGTAAATGCAAAATTCAGAAATCAGTTACATGACCTCAGGTGGGAGTTTTCTTTCCACACCAGTGAAGTCCATAGACGCTGACTTGTAATTTTATTTATGCCTTTTAAGTGTTTTCGAAGGTACCATGCCTTTGTTTTTGCTTTACTGCAATATCATTATTTAAGCGTAGCAAAAGGGGATTTTTTGTGCTCCTGTTGAAGGATATCTCCAAATTATTTTGAAAAGAAATCCTTAAACTCTGCTGAATTTGTAAGTATTCACCCGCTCAGTGTCAATGAGTTGTCTCAGATTTGTCTCAGTGATCTTTGCGCATTTTGATGTAGACATTTTTATCTGTTCCTCGATGCAAATTTTCCCCAGCTCCGTCACATTAGGACACATGGAGTTTTCAGGTCATGTCACAGATTTTTGTTTGGATTTAGGTCTTGGCTTTGATTCAGCCATTCCAGACCATAGACCTTGTCCTGTTGGAGTTTATATCAACCCTAATTGCAGATTTCATGACAGCAGGACTAATCTGATCTGCCATTTTAGCTGTGAGACCTGTTAAGTTGAGAGATATTTATTATTCAAGAAATAATCTGTTTTTTTTTTTTTGTTTTGTTGTTTTTTATGAATGCTTTATTTAATTGGATTTATGTAGAGAGTCACTTCAACATGAGCTGAAAAAAAAATCAATTCTAATATGCTTAAATTTGATGTTACAATATAACCGTGTATATGTATTTTGCAAGCTGTTTTTGCATAAATGAAGGAGGTATGCACATCCCATATTCAGTATGTTTAAATATGAAAAAATAACCAGTATGTTTTTAAAGTGTGTTCTGTATGTATAAGGCATTTAAAGTGTTTCTGGGCCTTTAATAAGCAATGAATTTAAAAATTTTTTTTTTTTTTTTTTTTTTTTTTTTTTTTTAAATAAGTCTTCTGTTTACGTTGTCTGTCAAATCAGCTCTTTTTTCAACTTTATGAGAACTGCTCAGACCAGCCCTGTTTTATAAAAGTCAAAAATGTGCGGCATGTGTAGAGATGTTTCAGAGAGACAGGGACAGGCTTATCCGTGTTTGCAAATGGGCATCATGTTGAGGGTAGCAATTTGCTTTATGAATGAAAAAAATTGACACATCTAAAGAATATTTCAAATAAATTCAAACAAAATAATTGTCAGTTCTGAAAAAAATAATTTCTGGAACGTTTAGTTCGTTTTCAATTGCTGGGAGTTTCTACACACTGATATTGTTTTTGACCATTCCTTGTGTCCCCCAGAGTATAAATGGAAAGTCATGGAGATTGAAATGCATACAGGGTTACAAATATCATTAATCACAGTCAGTGCCACAATAAAACAAGTTTAAAAAATAAACAGTGGAAAATTTAAGAAAGGAGAACGGATAAACAGCTGAATATTTTTAACTTCTGCCAGGAGGTTTAGACTTGGTTGTAGATGGATCCTTAAGCAATGATTCAAAACAGACATTAACAAAAAAACAACCCCGAAATTGTGCACAAAATCAGTGTTGTGCAATGGCCATGTCATTCTCTGGAGCTGAGCCCTACTGAAAAGCTGTGTTCTGTACTGAAGACAGAAATCCACATATGCAGTCTTGATGAGAATCTGTAAAGCGACTGAAGTGTCCATGTCTGTAGAGGATGGTTCTTCTACAACTTGCTTGGTACTTTTCATTTTCTCCACATAAAACTCCACCACGTAGCCTCTTGGCTGTTTTGGTGCTGATAATATTGTCATGCTGTTTCAGGTTTTAGGCGCTTTAAAGGGATTGCGGTGTCGGAAACTCTACAGAAATGTGGCTGGTTTCCGCTGGTGGTCATGTGTATTATGATGATCTCCTAATAATGTCTGAGTGCTGAATGCTAAGCAATAGCATGCAGTTTATCTCTGATGAAGGATGGACCAATATATCTTACAGAAGAAGAAATGTGTTTGGCCAACATGGTCTGCATTTTTGAGCTATCCACGTATTGATTATCACATTGGGATTTGCACTGGCAGACTGTTTAAAGTGCACGGGAGAAAAATAATAACGGCACTTACTGCACACCAAACCCCACCAGTGTGCTAAAGACTATGACGCATCACGTATGATGAAATCTCTTCATCCTTGATTGAGATTAACATTGTTATTAGGTGATCCAGATTAAAATGATAACCACACCTCTATGATAACACACAGGAAACTATTAACCATTAAAATGTTTATTTCACAAACACGTCAGAAGTAAATCACCGAAGGAAGTACAGTGAACCCCTGCAATACCGCGGTTCACCTCTGGCAGCTTCACTGCATCGCGGATTTTCAAATTTTGATTCACGGAGTTTTTTTGGCTTTCGCGGGACTCTGGAATAGAAAATATCATTTTAAAAAGTATTAATTCAAACATTAAAAGAACATTAATCGAAATAAAACAATACGCACTGTATTTCATCAGCGATTAAAAGTGAAAGTGGCTGTGTAAGCCACTTCCGCTTCAGCTCGTGAACAGGAAGTGACCTCATCGGCAGTAAGTACGTATGTAGATTTTATATGTTGTTAAAATGACGTATGTTTAAGAGTGTAGAAAGTGTTTAAGAGCATAGGATGTGTTTATAAGAGTGTGGGAAATGTTAATAAGAGAGCGGAAATGGTTTATAAAGCCTTAAAATATATATAAATAATAAAAATTAATGTGACTTTGCAGTATTGCGGTTTCACCTTTCGTGGGGGGCGGCCCGTGACCGCCGCGATAGGCGGGGGTTCACTGTATTATCATTTGTTACACACACACACACACACACACACAGATGTGATAATGTCAATGACAAAGCTATGATTTGAGAGCTTAATAGGCAGGGAAGAGAAATGGTGTGTGGTGGAGTCATAGCACGTTTTATCCACTCGAGGGGCACCTAACTGGGCACTTCATGCTTTCTCAACCTGTAAGAGTAGTCTATACAGCATTACATCTTATTTTGCCTACTGGAAAAGGCACCCTTTTGAGACACTGTCATGTAATGGAAACATAGAGGGAACTTCATCAAGGAATCCACAGGGATTGTCAAGGTTAGACCATTGTTATGGCATCTTATAGGGCACTGCATTTTCTGCACTAGAAGGACACTTGTTTAAAAAAAAAACATAATTTTTTTCCCATATGAAGGGCAGCCAATAGGGCACTTCTTCTTGTTTTCATTTCCAACATAAAGCCCAGAGCCTGCCCCGAGTCCACCAGTAGAAACATATAAATACAGTGGAACCTTGGATTGCGAGTGTTTTGCAAAACGGTCACAAATTTTGAATAAATTTTGCCTTGGTGAATGAGTGAGGTTTTGCAATACGAGTAGTATTCATCTGCTGAGCCTCACGTGATCATAACTTCTCTCTCTCACTCACTGCAGGATTGTGGCTTCCGCACTAGCATATACTGTTAGTGTGTGTGTCACTCATCTGTTTAATGACAGTGCAATGTCGCATTTCTGCAAAATCCTCAAAAGGAGGCAAAAGCAGCCATCATTGGATAGTTTCCTTGTTAAAGTCACATGAAAAGAAAAAGATCCCAGTGAGCCGACAGGCTGCAGTGAGTCCGTGAGTCGTAGTGAAAGTAACACACAATAATCCTCCTGCTCTCTTGTCTCTCCTGCTCTCTGTCATGGATCTGCCCACGCGGAACGTGCATGCAGCACACCCATTTCGGGCACTCCCAGTAGCGGTGCATGCTGGAGGACTCACACCATGCTCGCACGTGACGTGGGTTGCTGCAGGTGTTCTGCATTAGGACTAATTATATAGACTACTAGCTGATTACCCAGTGACTTTGCAAGGGGGAAAAAAATAAAAGGCAGTATTTATAAAATAAGTATGTTAATTACCAGTTGTATTTTTCAACAAATAAGGAGCATTTACAATAACATAGAAATCAATATAAGCAACATTATTAACATCATTATCATATGAGAATATGAAGTATTGTATAAGAAGCACATTGCATACAAATATAAATTATTACACAGTAAAACATTTTGATAAAAGAATTTGAATCCCAAGGTCTCTTTACATTGAGGGGCAGATTAAGCAGCTGAAGGAAAGTGTTCATAGAAGAGAAGCTTCTTTCTAAGACTTTTTAATAAATTTATGGGAGACGGCGTTTCGTGGTTACGTCGGTCGCCATCTGCCATAAATTTATCAAAAAGTCTTAGAAAGAGGCTTTGTTTACATTCGCCGTTGATATTTAAATGAATGCGGCGCTCAGGATCGACTTCTCAACCAAACCTGACGGAGTTCATACAAACCCTGAGCACAAACGTACGGACCAATCAGAATCGAGTCCTTCACCACGTCAGCCAATCAGCACAATCTTTTTTTCTTTTTTCTTTTGGTTACCTAGTTTTATATATTTATTAAGATAAGATTAAGATTAAAATTATTAAGATAAAGATTATTAAGATTAAGATTAAGAATGTAAGCGCTAGTGACGCTGTTTCCGGTCATACGCACGTATAATATGTTCTGTGGTCATACATAATTTCTGTTTCAAACGCGAAAAGAACGGCCAGTTTAGAGTAGCCAGTTAGCCTAATCCCCTCTGTGTATGTATTTGGACTGTGGGAGGAAACCGGAGTACCCAGAGGAAACCCACAGGGAGAACATGCAAACTCCACACAGAAATGCACCCAGGTTGACGCCAGGGATCGAACACAGGACCTTCTTGCTGTGAGGCGATAGTGCTAACCACCACATCACCATGCCACCTATTTTATTTTATTTTTATTATTATTATTATTATTGTGTTGTTGTTGTTGTTGTTGTTGTTGTTGTTGTTGTTGTTGTTGTTGTTACAGGTGATGAAGCTCCGCCTTCCAAACACCGAAGCCTCTGACATTCAGTGGTAATCTATGTGTTCTTATGCAAGTGTGAGTGTATATGTGTTCTGGATGCTGCTTGTGATTCTCACAGCATTGTGTAACAGGAACAAAATAAATACACTGCAATATGTGGCTCATTCGCCTTAGGCTTCACATTGTGAAACTGGTGTAGTAAATAAGAGGCACACAGAAACAATATGACAAAGAGTTAGGATTAAACTCCCGCAGCGGTGATTACACAATTTGCCACCTGGTCTCATACACTGACTGTAGTCACACTGGTTTCTGAAAGGAAAATGAACGAATTGTGGGCTCACATGCAGAACAAACAGATGACATATGGATAAAATATCCCTTTTTGCTCTCCATCCATGTTAAAAATTCAAATATTTGACCACGTGATAAATCAGCTAAATGGTATGCTCATGGCATATATGTGTAAGTCTGTCATGACTGTAATTCTCTGCCACGCCTGCATTTCCTTTTTCACCTGGCAACATTTTACAGCTTGAAAAACAGTCCACAATTACATCTAATAAACCCAGTGCCCCCCCCCCCAAGTCCTCTTATGGAAGATATGCACTTTTTAGAGACTTAGCCGTACTGCACAGACAAGAAATAATAAGAGCTGAAATGGTTTGAGGGGTTTTTTTTGCCCCCAGATCTGAGAGGGAGCCAGAGGCTGGCAGAAACTGAACGTGAAACTAAATGTTAGTACAGCAGCATCTTGTTAGATTTACATCTATGTGGAAAATGAGTAGCTCTCTGGATATTTTTCTGTCTAGCAGATCAAAGTGCTCACTGAAGTTTTCCAGCTCCCTTATTTAATATAATACGATATGGACAATCTCTAAACTACTGTAAGGTAGTACAGGAAACGTATTAATATCAGGGTAAAATGTTTATTAAAATGCCACTTTGTTTCTAAATGATGTGCAGGAAATGCAGCAAAAATAAATGTGAGAAGGGATAAAATAACACTAGCCTTGAGTTAAAAACAGATTAATTCAGGATTAATTAATTAAAGATTCAGCTCTGTTGTTGTTGATGATGATGATGATGATGATGATGATGATGATGATGATTATTATTATTATTATTATTATTATTATTATTATTATTATTATTATTATTATTGGGGGGAGGGGTTCCCCATCTATACGTTTCCACAAACATCTTGGTTTTTTTGTGTGTCCTGTGTCCCCACTAAACTCCTCCCAGTGTGTGAGGTGTTTCAGCCTCGGCACTGATTGAGTCATAGGTGCGTGTTAAAAAGCCATTCCAGCAACCTTGATCTTTCAGACCAGCTCTTCTCCAGCTGGCCCTTTTCAGCACCTCTGTGATTCAGAGCTGGGCGATGAGGCTCTTTTTTGGTTTAGTTTGTGCCTTTGCTCTTTTTGCTCCACCATGCCTTGGAGCTCCTCTACTTCAGGTTGAGCGAGGGAATGTGACATCATATCAAGGTGAAAATCTTCAGGATGACGTGGTTCTGGCAACTGTAAGGTTTTTTTTTTCCTTTCATAGTCTCTGACAATTCATTATTAATTGATTTACAGAATAATTTAAAATCACTTTTGTAATGGACAATGGAATGTTGTGTTTAACGCTACTCACTTCACTGGTGTGAGTTTACACTTTGCTGAAAGTGTGTCCTTGTCTCTTTTTTACTGATTAAAACAAGAAAAAAAAACATTATTTTCAATTTTAGTCATTTTTATTATTATTTTTGAGTATGTGTCTGCACACTAAAATCATTCAGATTGATACGAAGAGAAAATATTAAAGTCATTCCAACTTTCACTGAACTGATTTCTTCTTCCTCTCTCTCTCTCAGAAATACATCGAGCGCTTCTACAGTTCTCAGTCGGGTCCACCTGGTCACAGGAAGAGAAGCCGTCCCTCTTTTTCCTCTAAGGTGAAGGACATGCAGAGCTTTTTTGGACTTAATGAGACAGGCAACCTGGACACTGACACGCTGGCTGCAATGAAGACGCCCAGGTGTGGTGTTCCAGATATTCAGGAATATGTTTACAACCGAGGCAACAGATGGAAGAAAAATGTGATATCTTACAGGTAATGAATATCACTGATCATTACTAAGTGTTCAGAACTGGTGATTAGGTATAAAGTTGAGGCCAAAACTTTACATACACATGTGGCTAAAATCATTCAAACTCAATATTTCACAGCTTCACACATTTCCTGTGGTAAGTCAATGAGGGTATCTACTTTATTTTCATAAGAGGTCATTTCGAAATAATAGCCGAGAGCCACATATGCTTCCGCTTTTATTTACTATAGGAGATTTTTAGTGGTTTAGAAGCTTAGTATTTGGTGGAATTTGCATTTTGATTGTTAACTCGAGTCAAATGCTTGTGATGGCTTTCCATTAGCTTCTCACAATACTTATTACTTGGAATTTTTGTCCCTTCCTCCTGACAGAACTGGTATTATTTAGTCAGGGTTTGTCTAATATTTGAATTTAGTTCTGCTTACACCATGTTGTTACAACTTTACACGTATGTTTATAATCATTGTCCGGCTGAAAGGCCCAGTTGCGACCAAGGTTTAAAATTCTTGCTGATGTCTTGATGTGTTGCTTCAGTATTTCTAAATAATCCTCCTTCCTCATGATGCCATCTGTTTTCTGAATTGCACCAGTTCCTTTTCTAGAAAAAACTCCCATACAGCATGATGCTGCCACCTGCATGCTTCACAGCTGGGATTGTGTTCTTCTGAATTAAAATCTCAGTCTTTTTCCTCCACACAAAGCACTGATTATTATGGCAAACAGTTAGGTTTTTGCTTCATCTGACCAGAGAACACTCATCCAAAAGACTAGGTCTGCATTCTGGAGACCACCTGCAACCTTCAGCCTGGCTTTTTATGCCGGCTTAGGAGTAGAAGTGTTTCTTTTGTGTGACAGCATTTCAGGCTTGGTGATGTAGAACCCTCATAACAATGGCTGTATATACTTTGGCACGCCATCATTTTTGTTGTTGTCTTCAGGTTTTATTTGAACCTTTTTTGGGAGGGATTTTTCCCCAGTTTTCTCCCTAATTTAGTCATGGCCAGTTCCCACCAGCCAGACAGCTACCAACCCGAAAGGGCGAAGACTATCACATACAAGGTGAAACGCTGCTCAGGCAATGTCAGGGGGCAGCATAACACACTCGGAGGAAAGCGCTATACAGTATACCCACTTCCATATGCATGAGCTCTCAGAAGTTCATGACTTGACAGAAGGAGAGATTATGCAACCCATCTCTCTCTCAGTGCACAGGCCAGTTTCCTTGCTTGAGCCCCTAGCCACAGATGGATGATTTGAATTCTCTAGACGATAGGACAAACACTTTTTTATTGCTCCACTCAGGAGCACTTAAGCCTTTTTGATAATTTATTAATAATTTAGTTAATTTCTGCCTTCTTTCTGAGCAATGCAGTGTCTGTGTGGTCCCAGTATTTGATATTTGAATACAGTTCAACATATTTTTTATATTTGAATGCAATTTTGTGCAGATGAAAGTGATACCTTCAGGTGTTTCAAAATTGCTCCTAAGGAGGAACTGGACTTGTCCACAGTTATTGTCTGAGTTCTCAGCTGAGTTGTTTAGAATTTTCCTTGGTATCAAGGGCAAAAAATGGACCGGACTTTAGATCCAGTCACATGTGGACTCCCAGTTAAATCCGTTTACAACAATTGGCCAATCAGAGGTTTCAGAAAGTCATTACAACAGTCCCTGGAATATTCCAGACTGTTTAAGGAGAATGTTAATGAGAACTTGGTGAAGGTAAACCTCTGACCCACTGTTATTTTGATAGTGTAAGTTCTGTTTCCTGTTGATTATTTTCAAATGATCTCTGATGTAAACAAAGTAGATGCCCTAATTAAACCGCTGAGACTTAATATCTTTAGATTAGGTGTGTGTAAAACTTTGGCCTAAACTGCTTTCTCTCAGTTTTAGATTCAGCTTGCATTTCTCTTGATATTTCAGCATTGGGAAGTACACCAATGACCTACCTAAGAATACAGTAGACTCTGTGATTGGAGCAGCTCTGGATGTGTGGGCAAAGGCCAGTCCTTTACGGTTCTTCAGGTCTTCCTCTCAGCAAGCTGAAATCATGGTGGAGTTTGGCTCCAGATGTAAGGACGCTTGGAGTGATTATAGCCCTCCAATAAAGTATATGAAGTGTACATGGAATGATTATGGACAGGATGGATATGAATGCTCTGTCAGCCCTCAGATGATAATGAGACTGAATAATGAGTTGTACCTTCCTGTTACTTATGTTTAATCAAAACTATTCTTCTTTTTTTTTATCTGTATACAAAACAACCTAAGATCATGGAGACAACTACCCATTTGATGGGCCTAAGGGCACATTGGCTCATGCTTTTGACCCTGGGGAGGGCATTGGAGGAGATGTTCACTTTGATGATGATGAACTTTGGACAGCAGATTCCAGAGGTACTTCTTCAGCTTGCTATATTAACTTTACACCATATAAGTGGCACTAGTGTGACAATTTAACTATATATATATATATACACACACATACATACACACAATTTAGGCCCCTGGGACAAACAAAATTACTTGCATGTGTCAATTCTGACACAATACACAGCACTGCCTCCCCTCTCCGGATAAAATCACCTTTTGTGTCGGTTAATATTGCCACCGAGTGTTCCCGTCATCTTTAAGTATGTTAGGATGCAAATCTGCTCGAGTTCTTGTTGTCTATTTTACCCTTGTTGTCATTTTACATTCTCTTCCAAATAATCCCACAGATTTTCTATGGGATTATGGTCTTGTGACTTCGCAGGACAGTCCAAAGTCAACTTATCGTACAGAGACTTGGTCCTAAGCACCCTATGGTTGTAATCTTTGAACTTAGGAGTCTCAGTGACATGCTCTGCCTGGACATTACCAACATCCAACAATTCACTTTTATGCTATATTACATTTAACTGGATATACAATTTGTTGATATTATAAGAAAGAGTGCTGTATTTTTCTTTTGTCAGAGGAGTTCATACTTCTTCATAAGATAAGAAAATGTAAAAGTATTTGTTTTTCTCTGTGATGTATTTGACAATGACAGGGTGGTTTCATGTAGGATTTCTGTCTCCCACTCCAGGATTTAACCTGTATTTGGTTGCAGCACATGAGTTTGGACACGCCTTGGGTTTAAAACATTCTCAAAACCCACAGTCCCTCATGTATCCCACATACAGAAACCGTCAACCACAAAACATGCTTTCCAGTGAAGATATCATGAACATCAATGCACTCTATGGTATAAATTCACTTACTTTCTGTACCCATGTTGTCCACAGAGATGTGTTGAAATTCCCCTCACTGAGGTTTACTTACTTTTCACAATTAAACGTAAAATCATAAATAATGTTCTGATTTTCCACAGGCCCGAGTGTTACAACGCCTTATTTCCCAAGGCTGCATTGGAACTATCCCTTCAGCTCTTGGCACACTCGCTTTTTCTTTCCAAGGGCATTAAAGGACAAGTGTGATCCCGATCTGTCTTTTGACTCCGTTACTAATGTTGGGCTAGCCATTTTCTTTTTCAAAGACCGGTGAGTCCATTGTAAATTCTAGCCTATTATTTGTAGCATAATGAAATTTCCTACGTGACATGACAGAAGAAAAATGGTAGTTCTTTTATGCTGTAAGAGACATTTTTCCGCCATGTTTTGGTCCACGTGTCTCATTCGACTGAAGTCACTACAATCTGCAAAGAGGAATTTGATTAAATTAATGCTCATCTCTATAGAACATTTCCAGAAACTTATATAATTTTACGAAAGGTGCACTGAAGCTGTTTTGGCAGCTCATGGTGGCATAATGCTCCACTAAGACACTTTTGATATAGCCTTTCCTTTAATTTGTCACCCACCTGTACATACAGTGGTGCTTAAAAGTTTGTGAACCCTTTAGAAATGTCTACATTTCTGCTTAAATCTGACCTGAAACATCATCACATTTTCACACAAGTCCTCAAAGTAGATAAAGAGAAC
>JAQLOM010000003.1:12350635-12363016 GCA_030068315.1 Chrysichthys thysi
GTGTGTGTGTGTGTGTGTGTGTGTGTGTGTGTGTGTGTGTGTGTGTGTGTGTGTGTGTGTGTGTGTGTCCGTGTATGCACTCTACACATACTTGGCACTAAGAATAACTGTGCTGAGTGTACGTGCAGAAACCTTGTTTTTCTGACGGAACATAGCCCCCTTTGGTAAAACATAAACAGGTGAGGTTTACAAAAGCTAGCACTAATATTTTACTGCACGACGCTGTGGAGAAATTTCTGCACCTGGTTAGGAAGTGTTAACCAATATCAGCGTGAAACTGAGAGTGTAGGTAGGTTTATTCGGTTATTCATTTGCGTTTTGTTTTGTTTTTTTCATCTGCTACGAAAAGGGAGAGTTTGGAAAATCCTCCGGTACGATGAATGTACAGTGCGTGATGTTTGTGGTACTGAACGTCAACCGTGACAAAATGCAAATGGTTTAACGTCATTAGTTATCTGTTCAGCCTTTGTAACCAGCAGATGAACTGATTAGGTTCTGGAATTAATCCAAAGTTACAGCAAGGTCTGAAATCTGTCTACAGTAGCTTCCTTCCTGTTTGAAGTATATTTTAATGGTATTTCAGCCAAAGACATTAGCAACAAGAAAGACTTGGCTTGTTAATGATGGATGCGTCCCCGTGGATGTTGTTTCCCTCTCTAATGTAGGACTGCATTGTTCGGTACACTTCAGTTTCCTGTACATCTGACCTTTTCCTAAAATAAATAAATAAATGATTGGCAAACGCAATTTATTACTAAACATGAAAAGGTGTTCGTTATAGAACAGTTCATAGGAACACATGCTGATATTTAAATCTTAAAATCTCAGTAGTTAGGGGTAGAATCAGTGTATGACCTTTGATTGCTGTGTTGATCGCTTCTGAGAGGAATGTGAGCCATTGTTTATGCAGAGCTGGAAAAAATACAAGATCATGTGCCCTTGACTCTTTTTCCACTCTAACCACAAGGTGGTGATGCTGAGCAGAGGCTGAACACACTGGTCATCTATGATCATCATTGTGCCAAGGACAATAAGCCCCATGTCCCAAGCAGTATTTCACTTTGAAAACATGTGTTCACAGAGTGACCGAGCTCGTCGGATACCATCCCAATGACCTGATTGGCCGATCTGCCTATGACTTTTTCCATGCACTTGATTTTGATCATCTGACAAGGAGCTTGCAAGTCTGTAAGTGACTGTAAAAATATTTATAGATTTAAAAAACAAACAAACGGTGTTCGAATGACAGATTTGTACAGCACAAACGAGGATTTCTGGACGTTCTGGTAACACCAGTATTGCTTTATCATCACAGTGATCTCCAAAGGTCAGGTATGCACTAGCCGTTACCGCTTCCTGGCTAAGAACGGAGGATTTGTTTGGACAGAGACCCAGGCCACGGTGCTCTACAACAACAAGACCTCGCAGCCTGAAGCCGTGGTGTGCCTCAACTTCATCCTCAGGTACTTAGGTCATGTCTGTTGCACTTTTTTTTTAACCTGTCCAAGAACCTTAAATGCTAATTTGTGTGTGATCCTGAGCACTATCCACGTTTACCTCCTAGTGCGGTGGAGGAGGCAGACACTGTGTTTTCCATCGAGCAGACACGTGGTGAGTTAACGGAGGACAAAGTGAGCGTGATTGAGGTGGAGGACACGGAGGATGAGATGAGCAGCAGCAGTAGCAGTGACCTTTACCTTCGCTTGAAGAATGATCCAGAGGATCTTCTGCAGCTGGCACCGGCCCCAGGAGATACCATCATACCACTGACAGGTGAAGCTCGAACACACTTCTCATGTTCTAGGATACTATTAAAAGATACCTAGAGAATGGACTTGCACTTGGAATTTCGCACTTAAAGAGAGCTTCTCTGGTTCTTTGTTTGATACGAAGCCAAGCTGGACACGCTTACAGTCTCTTACAGTTTCTGGCATGCGCCAGGAGAAGTTATCAAAAAGCTCTTGAAATTCACCAAACTTTCACATTCTCATTGCCACTGTATGTTTTTTTTTTTGTTTGTTTGTTTGTTTGGTTTTTTTTTTTGTTTTGTTTTGTTTTTTCTCCAATCCACAGAGCACAGCGACTTGTTCTTCGCCACACCATCCAGCCCCAGCACAGTGCCCAAGTGTCCAAAGGACCTGTGTACTCCCAAACTCCGCCAGCTCCTCTCACCCATATTCGACAGCACCTCCCCAGCCTCCTCTGATATGGTGAGTCGCACACACTGTACTGTGAAACTCTTGTGCTTTCTCTCCATGTTGTGGGATATGATTTAATCATCATTGTTGTCGTGGCCCTCAGAGCTCGGGTGATGAGGTTTCCATGGACACTGGTGAGGTGGAGAAATTCTTTGCCACCAAGCCAGAGGAGACTCAGAAAGAGTCAATGGAGGTAGATGGTTCATCTACATCTACATCAGAGAAATGATCAGGATCTTGGTTTCATATGTACAAGACGCTAAAATGCTTACTGTGACCCTGCTGTCTTGCAGGATCTCAATGACATGGAACTGGATATGTTGGCACCGTACATCTCCATGGATGAAGACTTCCAGCTCACCTTCCTGCCCCCGTTGCCCGAGGCCGAGACACAGACCGCTGAAGTACCAACCACAGCTTCTAAGAAAAGGTATTGTTCTAGAATAATAAAGCACTGCTGCGCATTCGCGTTCAACTAGACGAGCCGTGAAATGCACTTGAATTTGCTAATGCGCCAGACTAAACAATTCACACTTCATCAGAGCACTTCTAGCTGGAGTAGTCTAAATGTTGAATGTGTTCCTTCTGGTCAGAAATAAGGAAAGCCTTCATAACAGTGTTGAAATATAAACACCTGGTGGAGTCACTAGCTCTTTGGTGTAGATTTTGTGACGCTATTGGCAAGGACGCACTTACACACACGGATCTTTTCCGATCCTAAACAGAGGCCTGGAGGAAGAGGAAGACATGCCATCTCTAACATCGAACTGGGAGAAGAGACTGAAGAACTGCCCCATAGAGGAGGAGTTTCTGCTCTCTCACTCCTCGCTGGTAAGGAGATAACTGCTAGTGGAAGGATAATGAGCAGGAGTGTGGTTTCTTTAAGGTAAATGTCTGTTTGTCTTGTGTGTTTTGGGTCAGATGGACCTGCAGGCTGGAGGTGATTTAGAGCAGCTGGAGCCTGAGCTTTGGAAACAGAGTCGGCTCTTGACGGACAGAGATCCAGTGCTGGGAGGAACACCACCACTGTGTGATACAGCAGGTACACACTAGAGGGCACTGTATATTGGAGTCCAGTTCTCTCACTGCATCCGTAAAAAAAAAAAAAAAGTAACACTATTTGACGTAGTGTCTTGTATAATACGGTGTAACACTGTTCACATATAGGGTGTCACAAAGGTCTGAATCCATAGGCAATTATTTATTTAAGTGCAGATATTGCAGCAAATGCTCAAATGGATGGCCTTGGACATTGCAACACTTGTGTACACTGAATACAAGAATCCTCAAGATTTCTTATTGTGTCCGAACTGATGTTGCATGCATGCCTTTGGGATGCCCTGTATACAGTCCATAAATATTCAAACTTTTACCTGTTGATTGTTATTTTAGCTGTGCTTCTAGGATAGTGGGAAATTAAATAATGAATAGTGCAGAACGTCAGCTTTACTTTAGAGTAATCTAAGCATTTTTTTTATTTTTTATTTTATGTTCTTTACATACAAATTGGGAGAACTGCATAAGAATTACAGGAATTTAGTTTATTTTCTGAAACATGTACGACACCCATAGACATTACCAGACGCTGGGTTTCTTTGGCTTTTACTCCAGCGGTATTCCGTTCCTGCTGGTCTTTGGGGTGATTTTGCCTTCAGTTTTGCATTCAGGCAAGTGAAATTCATGCCCAGCTGGATTCAGGTCAGGTGATTGACTTGGCCATTGCAGAACATTCCACTTCTTTACTGTAATGAAGTCTTGCGGTGCTTTTAAAGCATGCTTCTTGTCTATCTGCAGTGTGACATTCCGTCCAGTCAGTTCTGGGCAGAAAATATAACCCCTTTACACATCAGACTTCATTCTGCTGCGTTTGTCAATTTAACCCAACTGTGTTAGGTCCACTAGCAGCCATACAAGCCTTAACTGTCTATAGGATATTTTACGTGAAACCCTAAACTTGATTTTTTCAGTTTAGGTTTTGAGGCTTGCCAGTAATTATTTTTTTGTGGTAAACCCTCTGGATTGACTCTGGCAAAGGCTTCTCTTTGGTGTTAATTATGACATATAAAATATGCCTTCCTCTTGGATGTGCCCAACCGTTGTGAATGGGATTTTTTTCTTTTCACCAGAGGAAATAAAATACCTTCTGTCCTCTACCACAGTTGTTTTTCGTGGTCTTTTGGGCCTTCCCAGTATGATGATGATTGGGGTTTTTTTTTTGTCTTAAATGTATTAAATAGTTGATTTGGCCACACATGATGTTTTTGCTATATCTCTTAAGGATTTGTTTTGACTGTTTCAGCCTAACGATGGCTTGCTTTACTGGCAATAACGGCTCTTTTAGAGGTCATGTAGAAAGTTAACACTAACGGAATCTAATTGCAAATAGACATTGAAATCGACTCCAAACCTGAAATCAGCCTTTTCTCTGTTTACTGTAAGTGACAGAATTGTGGAATAACACATCTCGACATGGACCAGCTGGGCCCCCAATTGTCCAATCATTTTTGGACTCTTTAAAAAGGAAGGGACCACAATTTTAAAAAGTGCTGTAATAACTACACCATTCACCTGAATTGCATGTGTATGAAGGCGCTACCTGTAGTGTACCGTAGCAGTTCCTTCTAAGATGTCTTAAAAGTTCTCTCTACAAAACATTTTTCAGAGAAACAGGATGTCTTCTGTTTTAAGCAGGATGTTTTTTTTCTGCTTCTCTGTTTCAGAGAAGTATGCATTTTTGCCCTCTAACCTATCTTCCTATCTTACTTGTTTCCAACAGCTTTGATGAAGGATTCTTTCTCATCGCAACCACCTGATTTAATGGCTCATTTAACCGGGACTGTATCCTCACTCTCCTGAGGAGACAAACGTAATGGAAGTCATGAAGCTTCAACCAAGGTGCTTAATTGTAGTTTTTTTTGTTTTTGTTTTTTTATTATGAGTTCATAATAAAACGTGTAAGAGTCACAACACCGTCGCCTGTGAATCAAAACCACACACGCAAGGACAAATCCTTGCAGGTTTCTGTTAGAAGTAGCCGACCAGGGTGCGAGAACCGAGTTCACTTTAGAAGGATTTAGAGTAAAATCCCTTGAGCAGAATTTGTCACAGGTGTCAACATCAGTCACACTTCTTGTGCTCGCTTCAAAAACACACCTGAGACTCAAGCACAGACAGCTGATGCTGTGAAACCAACGATCATCCGGATACCAAGACAAAACAAAACCGAACTCCATGTCAGAGGTGAGAACGTTTGCAGAATGTTGCGCAATCCCAGACCTGGACAACCGGTTTATTCAGATTTATTGCCTGTTTTTTTTTTTCTTTTTTTTTCCCTCCAAGTGCATGAATGAACATGGTCAAAGAATTTTTTTTTAATCTAAAGTTCAGGTAGTTTCTCATGTCACTGTGGTTATGGAGGTCTAGGTGAAATAACCACAGTATTGCATTATATAAGCTCATGTCTGTCTTGTGGTTGTGAATGAAACGACTTTTCTTTGTTTTTCTATCTGAACTAAGTGATTTTGATTTTTTTTAAGGTTAATTTTCGAGCCTCTCTTTTAAATCGAGGAATATAAACGTCTGATTGATGCCATACGTAACGCACACAAGAAGTCCTCGCCTTTTTCCGAAACATCTTTTATTAAGCATTTTATATACCTTTGCATATGTAACATGTAAGTAAAAATACAGATTCTTTTGTTTGTTTCTGTTGTATCTTTGTGTCCGTTTGAATTTACAGTAGTCTTTGACACTTGTCTATGCCTCCTGTAGTGTCCGTGTACATAGAAACTTGCCGTGTATGAGGTTTAGCAGATTGGGGGAGAGTAGCCAGAAAGTGTTTTGAATCAGTCTTTTGCATTTAATCACTGAATGTTTTGGATTTTGGACTTTGGATCATGTAGTTTATCATAGAGGGCCTAGCTTCTTCTGTAATGATGCAGTATTTGACTGTCATGGATTTGTTCTCAATAACTTTTTATTGATTTTTTTTTTTTCTTTTTCCATTGGTTTTGAGTGGATGGGGGAATATTTTCCCCTATTTTTAAGCTCCAGGTTGAGAAGCTATGTTGATGGACATGCCTTGCTTGGACATTACCTTCTTATTTTGCTATCTGAAATCCCTGTATGTCCTTTTTCAGGTTCAAGTTTTTAATCCCGAATGTTAACCTTGAAGTTTAACCATGAATTAACTTTTTTTTTTCCAACTGAGTGTTATATGAGGATGTAGCCACGTAAACCATTCAGTTTGTTTTCTTTAAGAACAAGAAAATGGAAATGGACTCAATCGAATGGCATTAAAATATAATCCAGCTGTGTGTGAATGAGTGTATATGATGCCCTACAATGGATTGGCGTTGCATATAGGAAATTCAGACTATCCCTGCCTTGCCTTGTGACCTTAAATTCCAATAAATATGTATTATTACAAACATTTGCAGTTACCCATGCTGTCTTTTGCCTTTGTGTATTTACATACATAAGCTAAATGTCCTTTATTCTGTGGTCAAACCTTAAATCAGTTGGCTCACAATGAGGAAATATTCTCACACACTGCGTCTGCTCCTACACCCATGTGTCTGTTCAAAATAAAAAGTTGGATCAGAAGTCCCTGCTCATGTCAAATTTCATAACACTTCCCCAACCTGCTATTATTTAAGACTTGGCCTGCATTTCAGTAAAGTTGGACTTTTAACAATGGAGTAATGGTCACTGTGTGCTCTCAGACAGAGTGAAGATCACCACCAGGCTGGTTGTACTTTCAGTATACCGCACTTATAACTTTTTTTTTTTTTTTTTTTTAATTATTGCAGAGAATGTTATCTTAGAGTAACAGATGTATCATTCATGAAGCTAGCAGGAACTGTGTCATGATTTTAATCAGAAATCAACTGATAACACTACAAACAGACACACAATGGTCATTCTGAAAACAATTTTTAATCATTTTTCCATTTAAAAAGGTTATAATCCATTATTGTGTACAGTGTGTGTATATATACACATTATATAATTGTTATATCTAAATGCTATATACAAAAGTAAAAAAAAATTACCTGTTATAATAATATAATAGATTACTGTTTGTAGTTAAAGGAAAAAAGCAAATGTGCACGTGCTCTCAAATACACACCATCTTCTATTATCGAGCATCAGACAACAGGTTTAGGTGGAAAGTGTGACTCTACGCATTTGTATATTATACACTAAGGTTCCCTTAACTGGCATTATTTTATATATTATTGGTTAACGTACACAGGCCATGAATTTCAGCATTGATACACTGTTACATTAACAGTGTACCAAACAATTATTACGGTAATTGAAGTTTTTTTTTCAAATAAGCCAAATAATTATACGATTAAGAAAAATTAAATCCACAATAAGCAATATGAATCAGCACCTTCATTAACATTTGTTTAAAAAAATAATCAGAGCTCTGGCTGAAAAGGATGTCACAATATTTATAATTATAATTCTAAAGGATGTTGTAATCTTAATAATCCCAGTTTATGTTAAAGCACATTATGGGCTAAATAAATATTTTGGCATTAGGGGTGTACTTCATTAACAGTTAAACAAACATCAGTTAGTACATGTGTTAACTTCCCTTATTAAACTGTTAACATTACTTGTGCTTTATTAATGTTGAAGTTCACGCTTTCCTAATGTTTACTAATGCAGTAAATAATAAAGTATTTAGTAAGTAAGGGAACCTCAATGCAAAGCATCATATATTTTTTATATATATATATATAATATATATATATATATACACACATACACACACACACACACCCACCCATACTCCACCTTTTAAATAAGAGCATTCAGCAGCAGTCACAATTAACTGACGATGCAAACATGAAACAATACACAGAATGACAGATCCATGACAAGATCTGAAGGAGAGAGCTTCTCACACGGTAGAAACACGCCATTAGTCCAACCTCTAGCCCTTTTCTTTTAAATAAACTGTCCTTGTGGGATACGTGGAGGTGACACTTCCAGTCTCCCAGTTCTGCTAAAGTCACTTTCATTCATTTATTCAACATGGACTACCTAGTAAGGTGCAGTCATGCAACAGAACATCACAGTTCATTAAGGTTTTATCTTTATTATTACAGTCCACGAGACCACTGTGGTCCAGTCCCCTCACTGAGGGCAACAATAAACATGTCTCCAGCACCACTGAAAACATCGACACAATCAACACCACTGTGCACATCACAAACTGTCACGCGTTTGCTAAATATCTACCCCTTCTCAGTCACATGGCTTCACTCAAATAAAATAAATGCCAAAAACCATGTTTAAGTAAAAACCTTTGAAGCTGAGAGTGAGCTGCACTGAGAGGCACGAAGCATGGCAAAGAGAACTAACAATCAATAAGCTGAAGGTGAGCTCACACACTCAAAAGTTAGTTGTCCTTTTCAACAGAAAGTGCAATGTGCGAGGCCCGTGCTTCCCCTTCACGTCCTCCGTCCACAGAACGTGGCTGCATGTCCTCGTAAGGAGGCGGCGAATCTGTGCGCTGATTTGAAGAGTCTGTGCAGTTACTGGAACCTGATTGGATGGCAGATGATATTGGGCTGTTCTCGGACGAGGCCAGCAGGAGCTGCGTGGGTCCGCGTAAGGGTGGGATGCGCTGACCCCAACTTCCGTACACCGCCTCTTCATATGTTGGCAGAGACACAGGTAAGCCGTCCACCATCAAGTCCAACTGATCAGACGATCGCCTGCTGAAAGAGCATCGACCATAACTATGCGAACTAACAAAGTCATTATTTGGCTGGCGAAGAATTTGACGCTAGCCAATTTTGGTTAACTGAAAAACACTTTTAAATTATGACACTGATTACTTAATGAGAGTCAGGCCAGCAGCTTATCTAATCTTAGCCTGTTCGGCATCACATTAAATGATAGATAGACAGATAGACAGATAGATCTCTATTTTCCTGTTATACTGAAGGAAAATAAACTGCAATCACTTCTAATAAACATGAAAATGTTTATTAAAGTACCCAAAAGCACTGTACCTTTGAGATCGACAAGGATAAAGCCGGGACTTGATGACCATGCAGGCCGTGGTGGTGAGGAGAAAGATAGAAACGCCCACAGCAGTCGTAGCCACACTGGGAATAGAATTGGTCACTCTGTCTTCATATTTAGCATGGCCACCTGTGAGAACATACACAGCACACCAACAGCATTTAATCTACGCACTTATCTAGCAGACGCATCACTCCCGGATGTGCCAACACTGTAATGGAGACAGGAAGTTATGCCAACAATAGAAAAGTGTCTCTTTAAGTGGTTTATCAAAAAAATCTGATGACGCAGTACTTTTCTGGGGCTTTAAATGGATCATAGAAAAAGAAATATTGGTTAGTATGGTGACTGTGTTCACTTCCTGTTCACACCATTGGTTTCCTGCCTCTGTGTGGCTTAGCTCAAAAGAGGAACAGGAACAGATGCTGTGAGCGAAAAGTCAATCTTCTGGTTTGTCACTTCCCCATATACACTGACACACCATAGAGCTTATGTAGGTCATTCAATAAATATATTTCTGACCTATTAACACAGGCTCCCATCACTGATCCTACAGTACCTCCTGTCCTACACGGATTTTTACACATAATATTTTTAACAAGTGTTAACAGCACATAATGAGTGGAAGTGGGTGTGCTGGAGCAGCTAAAGCACTAAAATGGTCAGAATAAGTGGAATTACAGGTCCAGGATTGGGAACTCCTACTACAGATTGTTGCTTTATCCAAAATGGTAAAAAAAAAAAAAAAAAAAAAAAAAAAAAAAGTGTTTTTATTTACTTCTATTCATATAATTAACATACACATACACTATACCCAAAGGTTAGTGAACACCTGACCATCACATCCATATGTGCTTCCAGATTTAGTCTCCCTTTTCTTTTATCTTCCACTCTTTTTGGAAGGCTTTCCACTAGATTGTGGAAATTTGCCAATTCTACAACAAGGTGAAAAGGATTTTAATAAGATCAAGGTTACTACTTGTAATGTTGGGTGAGGAGGCCTGGGGTACAGTCGGCAATGGTGTTCAGTTGGGTTAAAATCATGGCTCTGTGCAGGACACTCGATTTCTTCCACACCAACCTTGCCCAACCATGTCTTCATGGATTTCGTTTTGTGCATAGGAGCATTGTCATGCTGGAACACGTTCGGGCCTCTTAGCTCCAGTGAAGGGAAATTGGTATGCCTCAGTCATGTGAAGACATTCTTTACAATGGTGTGCTTACAACTTTGTGGCAACAGTTTGGGGGAAACCTATATATGGGTGTTATGGTCAGATGTCCACAAACCTTTGACTGTATAATGTACCAGGCTACATGTTCACACTGCAAAAAATATACATTATCCACTACAAACATTATTAAAATTATAGATGTAGCCAGTCTGTCTTACCCGAGTTAGGTACGCATGTGGGGATGCTGGGTTCCCATCGGCCTTTGCGGCAGTTGGAATGGTGGACGCGGTTTGGCAGGACGTATCCTGACTCACAGAAGTAATAGATACGGCTCTTTGGCGGGAAGCCCCTGCATGGAGAAGGCTTACAGTAGAAGCCGCCATGCTCAGGGATAATCGGGTGAGAACAGTTCTGACCTGAATGTTCCAGGACACAAAAGAAAAACACCCAGATTAATTGATTACGAGTTGAAATTTCTTTCAATGACAAAACAGATACGCGCAAGAGAATGCCAAGAGTTCGGTTTAAAAGGAGTAACAATGTTGAATAACAGGTGAAAAAAACAAAGAAAGCTTAAACTACTTGTTGGGCTTATCACACCTGTCTGTGGTGGTGGTCTGGGTGGAAATAAAGAAAAGAGGCATACCTGTGCTGATTTCTGGCAGAGAAGTCAGTAGGAAGACCACATAGCCCGTTAGAGCGTGTAAACATGGCCACAGAGGGAGCCGGTGTGTAGACATCAAAAACACTGGTCCTGGTGGCAGAGCAAACACACCAAGCCAATTAAAATCTCTTGATCATAATTAAACACACTATTGGATAAAAAAAAAAATCAGTTTAAAGTATGTGTAAGATAGATAAAGACACACAGAAGTGTGAGAACTGGGTTGTCTTTACTGAAAGAGGTGCGGTCCGTGCACAGCTGCACATGCAGCAAGTAATTAACAAACACCACACCCTTATCCTGACCATAAGAGAAGTGAACCTGAGCAAGGCCTGCACATGCAAACAAGGTCATTAAAAAGCATGGTGTGAAAATGTGCATAGTGCACAAGACTGGTGTTGAAATGACTAGCTCCTGTGCCACAACTTCCTGCACCACCTTCTGAAAGTAATTTAGAGAGTTGAACAAAAATATAAACACTGTGCATTGGTTGTGGCATGCCCTTCTAAATGCCAAGGCATAACCATCAAGGTAGTGTGAGAGGAAAGCTGTATATAAACTGTATACCATTTGTACAGACTGATAAAGTGCATAACAGACCACAGCGTAGGTGGCATTTACCTATATAATGATAAAAGAGTATCAGAATGAACAAGCACAGCATGCATCAAAGCGTTCTGGGTCACTGAACTCAACACCTTGCTGTTTTATAAGAAAAAACAGGCTAAAAAAGGAAAAAAAAAAAAAAACTTGATGAGAAAAGAAAAAAGTAAAAGCACGTTCAAACGGGTTGTAGGTCATGTGAACCCAACAGCACAGTCAAGGGTAGCAAGAAGAAGAAGAAGAAGAAGAAGAAGAAGAATATACTTGGTTTCATCAAAGTTTTTAACATCATAATGGGAACCAATATCGGACTTTGGATGAATTTCAAAATGTAAACCTGGAAATAATTATCAAAAAATAAGGGAAGAAAGGAAAAAAAACTCTTTGTGACGATAATAAAAACTGAATCGAAAAATTGAACTGATTTCAGATGTCTGTCCAAAGTAATATTTGTCCAAGATCACAGTTAACATGAACAGTGAAATCAGATTCTGCAGAACTTTTATAGGTCACTTCAGAGCAACAAACTGAAGAACACTATTAATATATATATATATATATATATATATTTTTTTTTTTTTTTTTTTTTTTAAGATTCATATTTAACTTTATTTCAAGAATGTCTGTAGGATGACCACTCTCAAAAATATATACCCTGTAGGAAAACCAACTAGATAATAGGACTGATTTACTA
>JAQLOM010000003.1:12365080-12376737 GCA_030068315.1 Chrysichthys thysi
AAGGGCTTTTGATGATGATGAGGCCAGCACACACACACACACACACACACACACACACAAAGCCAAAACAGAGTGACAGTAGAGGATGTTTTACCTGAGAGGCTTTAACGGGCGATGAAACGTCGATTAACTGACTGAAGATTCGCTCAGAGGTCCTTAGTGCATGCTTAGTATTATTCTTTTAAAAGATGGAAGGTTGTTGTTGTTTCTTTCCCCTGAATGTGCTCTTCCCCCAGAGCGACAGAGCCGCTAAACGCTCAGGCTCGACTCAACAAGTGCGTCTGTTTCAGCGGCGCTGCCAAATGACTCACCGCTCAACAGAGTTGCCAGGAGTAGCGAGACTCCTGATTGGCTGCTGCAGACGCGCGGTGACGAAAGCGATTTGCTGATTGGCTGCTCGAGTTGAAGGCCCGCCCCCCTTCCACCCGAGGCAAGAGGAGAGAAAAGACGCCCACACACGCGCGCGAGCACACGCACATTCTGGAAACGCGCACCAAATCCGGAGAGTATTTGGATTTCCGGTTCCTGGCAGTGATTTTACCCGCTCTGGCAAACAAATAAAGACTTTTTTTAAAAATGAAAGAAAAAAAGGTTAATTCCGAATAAATGTAAGAACTGCTGAACAGGAATGTGAGTGAGGCGCTTGAGGGACACGCCGTACTGAAGGTGTTGTCATGGCACTGACATTTTCTCCTTGCTCAATAGTGCTCGCGCAACGTTTACGTATGTCCGAGCTCATGTACAGGCAGGTTGTGCACGTGCATAGCGTCCTTACGGATGTGTGTCATCGCTTTGACCCATTATGCCGTAATGTAACTAATGTGTTCTCACCTGTTTCTTCTTCTACATTTTTACAGCGAAGCCCCGCCTATCGCGGGGTCACGGCCAGGCTCCCTCCGCGAAATAGCCGTCACATTAATTTTATTATTTATATATATTTTAAGGCTTTATAAACAATTTCCACTCTCTTAACCTTTTACACTCTTATAAACACGTCCTATGCCCTTAAACACTTTCTACACTCTTAAACATCATTTTAACAACATATAAAATTTTACATGTGTACTTACTGCCGGTGAGGTAACTTCCTGTTTACAGTCTGTTTACTAGCTCAAGCGGAAGTGGTATACACCGCCACTGTGTATTCATCCGCTGTTAAAATACAGTGCCTACTGTTTTATTTCGATTTAACTGTTTTGTTTGAATTACAAATTTAAAAAAAATCTATTTTATATTTTATATCCCAGAGTCCCGCGAAAGCCAAAAAATTCCGCGAATCAAAATTTGAACATCCGTGATGCACTGAACCCGCAATCGGTGAGCTGCAATATTGCAGGGTTCACTGTGTTCCGACTGTCCATGTGGACAGGTGGGGAGAGGTGGGCTACAGCCTGGGTGGGTCCCCAGTCCAGCACAGGGCCAACACAGACAACACAGAGGGGTTGTCTTTGGGGTGTGAGAGGAAACCGGAGCGTCCAGAGGAAACCCACACAGGTCCTGGGAGAATACGCAAGCGCCCAAATTAAAGGTCCAGTATGTAGGATTTAAGGGGCTCTATTTGAAGAAATGGAGTCTAATATTCATGTTTTCATTAGTGTAAAATACCCATAACTACACATGTTCACATGAGCTTAAAACAAGCTCTTGATATCTACCATAGGGATCGGGTCCACCTCTACAGAGCCACCATATTGTGCTGCTACAGTAGCCCTGAACAGACATTTTCTAGAAAGCGCCTTGCAGGTATTGAGTTTTAACAGGTGGCAGCGTGAACCTGAACAGGAGCACCTAACGGATGGAAAAAGAAGAATGGAAGACCAGGAAGAAGAAATGAGATGAATCAGTGTGGTCAGAATCTGGTGCGGGCTAACATGTTTGAGAACCGAAAATTTGAAAAATGGAAGATCATAGTTATTTTTTAACCCAGACAAAGGAAAGGAGTGTGAATGTATGTATCTGGAAGTACACGAGAGGCACCTGACGGCCACCATACATTCTGACACACACTTGGAAAGGGGAGGGGGTAAGAGGGAGCATTTAGCTGGTTAAATTCTACATAATGGACCTTTAATGATTCTTGCCATTGCCTTGTTTGTAGATTCTAACAAATTTTTAAAAGCAAATTTGTATTGATGCAACTCAACCACCTAAGATGCCTGTGGTTATGTACCTAGCTTTAAATTAAAAAGATGGACATGGCTTTTACACTTTGAAAATTGTGGAACTAAGAGATTTTGTGAATGTTGAGCTTGGTGTCAAAATGGTTTAAGAAAAAAAATCTTCAGAAGGAATCAATTCTTTCTTTAAAAAGTTGATTTAAAGAAGCTCGGAGACAAAGATTTGTTTGCAGGAATGTGTATTCCAAAAAATAAAAATAAAAAATAAAAAAAAAAGAGAGAAAACAAATCCTTTTAACAATAAAAATTCACAAATCATGACTGGAACTGACATCAGGTGTCTATTAAAAAGTAACATTTCTGCATGACTACAGTTAACAAGAGGACTGAACTCGCTGATAAACGAACATGAACAGGCCAGTCAGTAGTAGCAGTAGGAGCTTGTGTTTAAATTGGAAATTGGTCTAAAATCATGAATGTCAGCTAAGAAAGACAGCAACATTTAAATCATTGTTTACATGCTAAACAGAATCAAATCCTATTATCTTGTTCATTCGTTTCAAAATAATTAATAAAAACAAATGGATTGTTTACAGTATAACCTACAAGTTGACAGATGGTAGAACTACAGATATCGCTTTAAAACACGCTCAAACGTAGATGATGGTGTAGTGATAGAGCCGCTGTATGAATAAGAACGGCGCATTAGTGGGATTTGTGGCGTGGCAAATGAACAGATCTGAAAGGAAAGAAATTCATAATGCATAATGGTATCAGTACCATATCTGATTCAGCACATAACCCATTTAAATAAACATGTCAATATGAGAAAAAGCCAGCGCCGATATGACACATTCTGAAGTTAGTGAAAGTACACAGTGAGGAATTTCTGCTGTTATTTAATCTGTAGGGAACGAGGTCTATGTTCAAACCACGTTTAGAGCATTAGCAAACAGACATGAAATAATGGCATTAGTATAAAAATTCATTAGTGCACCTTCAAAACCTAGAAATGTACCTCATTAGTGAATATTGACAAAATCAACTAATTTTTCAAAGTGAGGATGAGATGAGAAGGCAAATGGGAGACCAAGGTATATACACACACGCGCGCACATAAAACACACACACACACACACACACACACACACACACACACACACACACACACACACACACACACACACACACAGTGTCCCAAAAGTCAGGCCTTCACAGGCATTTTTCCTTATATCCTCTCAACATGTAACATTAGTTCTGATACATTAAGAAATGTTGCAAAGTCCACAGCCATCTATTTGAGCATGTGCTCTAATATCTGTATTTAAATAAAAACAATTGCCTATGGATTCAGACTTTTGGGTCACCCTGTATACGAGTTGGACATTTAGCCATGTCTCTCACAGTACAACATTTTGCATTTAATAGCAAAGTAAGGCTTGTATCACTTTAGGACATGCCCTGATATCGTCACTGTGACATTTTACAGGTGATGAACAACGCTCTCGATTTGAGACCTAAATCAGTCATCACACCATGTGGAGCAGACAGACAGCTGCATGTGCTTCTGAGTAGTGTGGAAGATTCAAAGGCATTAAGGCTGTTTGTTATTGAAGGAATGATCATTATTCCTGGATTTACATCCTCTCTTGGTTTTTGTGCCCTTAACACTTACAAGCAATTCCCATTAAAAAAAAAAAAGAAAAAGAAAGAAACAGGGATTGTGACTTTACAAATGCAATTTGGTCACTGAAGAAGCATTCGTGTGTGGGCCTGATTAAATCTACTTTCACAGACATTAACAATGTAAGATATTTAAACATCACTCAGATGTTTGATTGTCTTTTAGTTCCACCTCCATAAAAATTGGAGCACTCTAATGTGAGGAACAAAAAAAAAAGCTGCTGATAAGTATTATTAGTTAAAAAAAAAAACGAACAGTTTTCTACATCTATACATGGGTTGATTTTTTTTAAAAGAATTTGTGACTAGAATAAGAATGAGTGATGTTAAGGCATCAGGTAAGATTTTTCAAATATCTCATAAATTATGTACAACGCTACCTCTTTAGTGTCCCTACTTTCTACCAAAGATCTTTAAAAAAAAAATTAAATCAGATTAAACCTCTGACCCTGTGTAAATTACTTACACCAAAAATGACACACACAACTTTCAAAATCTTCCTCTAACAGATCGATTTGCTTTCAAATGTCGAGCCAGTCCTCAACGTGAAGTCGGAACGTGTGTAATGGACACAGCCAGAGCTACGCCTGATGTAGTGTGAAATTTAGAAATGTGTCCAGAGTGAATCCCACCAGTAGCTTCCCTTCAGTTCTCTGTCTCTCTTAAGTGTCACATCTTTGGTTGCTGTCTAGGTGCAAGCTAATATGCTCCCGGCCTCAGGAGCTCGGGAACAGAAAATAAAGGCGCGGCTACTTACAGAGCCCTGCACTGAAATCTGTGCTCATACAAGCCTGTAGCTACTTTACCATATGCAAGTCTTGTTAGTGTTCATATGCAGAAGGCCCAATGCACAGCAGCTGTTGAACAGTCAAAGTCCAAGGGAAGCATCAACAGCTGGACATCACATCCCTGGTTAATTAGCCCTAGAAACACGGGACTGCGCCAATCCTAGAATGCTACAAGATAGTGTTTGATTTAATGCAGCTCATTCGATTCATCTTCTAACTGCAAAAGCCTTCACGAGCACCACCGGCTCTGCCCTAATTTGACTCCCAGGCAGAAATTATACGCTCACGTTGTCCTAAATGCTTCGCTTATAAAGTTCACATCTTTAAAAAAAATTCTAAACAAGAATTACATACACAGCAGGTCGAGATGCCGAGCTACATGGTAAGAAATCCCTTTACATATTTGGTAATAATTCATTCCTGTTTAAAATAGAAGATGGATTTTTTTTCTGTGTGTGTCGCATAAAAAAAAAAAAAGAACAGGAGTGCAGCTTCAATATAAGAACAGTGCTTAAAAAATCTTCACTGTCACCCCCTCCCCCCAACAAAACACAAAATCACAGAATCTATTAAAATGGCATGGAACTATGTTTCATCAAACACCCCAAATTTTGGAAAGGGTCTGAATTAAAAGCACACATCCAGTGTTTACCTATTCTAGTGTTGTAACAGGAGCCTAGTGTTGTTTTTTTCCTTTTGATAAAAGTAACATATAGCTCTTCAGTAGTTATTTTCCTCTTTAAATTGATTAAAAGTCAGAAAGTGATTATGGTGCAGGAGGTGAAGTTTGCGTTTCGAAACAGAGCACTATTTCCACTGAATGGGGTGAAACAGCAGCTCCAGAAAGTTCCACATGTTAAAAGATTTGAAGTCGGAGATTAATTGCTTCATGCAGAAACACAGCCAGTGAGAGATGTTTCAAAACTGCAAAATCATCCAAACCCCCTTGTAAAAGAGGAACTCTGACACTGAATTCTCATTTTACCAAAGATGGCATGTTTCCAGTGATCATACAACTAGTGTAAAATCATCAGTGTTGTCTTTGCAGGGCTTCTTTTGGTTTAGTCCTTTCCAAAGGCCTAGGCTCAACCCGACAGCAGTGTTTGTAGTATCTGGAGGCAAGTCTGGACTTTTCAAATACTTGATCTGAAGTATGAGGTGTGCAGAGCTGCACCTTTCTGCAGGCCTTCTGCCTCAAATGGTCTGTACTTTGAGACAAGCAGAGGGACCTGGTGGAATGGCTGTCCGTCTTGCGCTCATCTCATGCGGTTTTGCCTCATGAGGGGCACGATACAAGAGGGAGGGCCTGATTTAGAGAGAAACGGGTGCTTGAGCAGCTCCTGGGCAGTGGCTCTCTGGGCAGGGTCCCGAACAAGCATCCTGTCCAAGAAGCCCTTGAGAAGTGGTGAGACCTGAGAGAGTAAAGGGAGCCAAGTGAGGAAGTGAACCATAGACGAAAACAATGTTATAAAACATGCTCGCTTCGTAAGTTCTTTGAATAAGGAAATGGGAAAACCGCTGAAGCATTTACTTTGTGGAGGTTCTTCAGTTTGGGTGGCAAGTTGTCTCGTATCATCTTCATCGCTTTGAGTGGAGGTTCATTGAAATAGGGAGGCTCTCCATCGACCATTTCAATCACCATAATGCCAAGAGACCAAATGTCCACCTGTAACCAAAAAGATCATTTCGGGATTCCTTAAAAGTGCCATCAACCATTAATCAGGATACAATGAGGAAAAGCAGAAACAAAGCCCAGACGCTCTGTTTAAAGATAAAGCGCACATATATAAGGTTGATGTGGCAGGACAGGATGGTAAAAAGAAAACCCACAATCTCACCTCCGGTCCATATGGCAATCTTGAAATGAGCTCAGGTGCCATCCAATATGGAGTTCCAACCAATGACTTTCTTCGCTGGACTTCTTTGGAAACTTGTGCACAGAAGCCAAAGTCAGACAGCTTTATCTGAAGATGTTAAAAAAAATCTTTAATAAAGTTAATTAAACCTTAACTTTTACTAAAAGTTATCTATAATAAATGATTTGATGCCCGATTAAAATATAAAGTGCTTGATAAACGATGTCCACAGGCTGAACTGCATTACACTGGGAGTTTCCAGCCTTGTTCTAGACATGTAAAACTTGTGCAAGAAGACAAGAGGTCATTTCCTGTCAAACTCCTATCTTGATGCAATATCATTCAGTGTGGCCAAGCAGGCAGCTATGATTTACCCCAATACCTTTGTTATGCGTCACCTTTTTTTGGCTCACATTTAGCAAAAAGTTATTTGCCTCTAATGCAGTAACATTTAAATTCTGTATTAAATGCATGCATTAGCGTATTAGCAGACAGATGGGTGCTCAGCTTTTAGAAGAGTCAGAATTATTCTGTGGACGGTGCTTTGTGGGCTGTTCCTTAGAATGTGGTTTACTAAGTACATAGCAATTATTATGAAGCTAATCATATTTTCTGAAAACACTTTGCTTTGTATGGCTGGCTCAGCACAAGAGGATTCAGGATGGCTGGCCAAGATGACATGAGGAAGTGAAAAGTAAAAAAAACGCAAACACACAAAGCCTTGCCGAGAAACAGCTGACGATTACTGAGAAAAAAACTTCCTCTTCTCTCACAGCAACCGCAAACTGAAACCCTGCCCCTGTGTGACACACCAGCATGTATTTTAGGAGTATCATGAGTGCTTGGCAATGATACCACTGAAACTAATCTCTCCTGATTTTGCCCCAGGGCAACATGCATGCACATAAGGGTTCAAAGCACATTAAAGCAAAAAATAAAATAAAATAAAGGGTGTAAAGCAAAAACAAAGTTTAAACCACAACAGAAATGGTTTCATGAGGAACAGGCAATACGGAACAGGTACCTGTGGTAACGGTTTGAAAAAGTTTACATAACTTTTCTAAGCCAGTTGTATCCTTTAAACCAGTGGTCTTCAAATAAAATTTATAGAGGTCCAGTTAGAGTAAAGTTCCTGAAGCAGAGGTCCGGAAGAACCACGCAACGGGGGGGTTAATAAATAACACATCCGAGTACCGCCTAGGGAATCTTGGGAAATTGACTGCGTAATCGTTGTGCGCTCTCAGTGCGCTCTCGGTGCGCACAACTCGCGGGAGGTGCGGGGCATTTTCGCGGCACACCTGACGACCTCTCGCGGCACACAGGTTGAAAAACACTGGCCTAGGTCCGGGTCCGTATGGAGCGGCTTCGCGGTCCGCATCCGGACCACAGGCCGCCTGTTAGTGACCTCTGCTTTAAACCTACAGGTTCCCAAACCTGGTCTTTCAAGTACCGGCCCATAATGCCACACACTGTAATGCTCTCCCAATCACTCCCACCCCTCGACTCGGCTGATGAAGTGCATCAAGGGTATTAAGAACAAAGAAAACAAAACACTTGTATGTGCAAAACCAAAAAAAAAAATAAAAAAATCTCAGAAAATGGTGAGGGAAAACTCACTCTGCCGTCATGAGTCAGCAGAATTGAGTCACTTTTGATGTCTCTGTGGATGACACCCTGAGCGTGCAACACTGACAGAGCCTTAAGGACAGACAGGCACACAGTGGCAATCTGCTCTTCATTCATCCTAAAGCACACACACACACACACAAACAGCAAAAGCAGTTGGGTTAAAGAGTTAAAGACTTGTGCAACATGTTGATGACTAAAGTGCAAATCTGCCACCTAGTGGTGAACATACTACACTGTAACGTTATACTACAGTTGATCCTCACATTAATGGCTTTCTCCCATCCTAAGTAAACGTTCCGTTAAGTTTATATGTATTTTTCATACACACACACACACTAATTATATATGCATATATATATATATATATATATGCATATATATATATATATATATGCATATATATGCATATGCATGCGCGCGCGTGTGTGTGTACATGAAAAAAAAATATTGGCTGGCCATACAAGATGACACCATTGATCAACATAAAAATGAAAAATAAATTAATAAAAACTTTTTTTTGCAGTATAAATTCTTGTAATATCCTTAAAATAACTGTAGGATTGACATTTAGAATTTCCAAATATTTCAATTAGTGCTCTATGAAGGGTTAATATATTGAATTTATTAAATTAATGCAGAAACTGCTAAAAATAAATAAATAATATAAAATTAAATTAAATTAAATAAAATAAAAAAATAAAAAAAACACAAATACTTGCCTCGTATGCGTGACTATGTCGGTGAGCGCCCCACCTTCGAGGAACTCCATGACAACCCAGAGCTCATCACCAACTAAGTAACTGTTGTACATCTCCACAACATTCTCATGATGGTAGTCTCGCATGATCACCACCTTAAAGGATAAAAAAAGCTCACTAATTGACAAGGTACTAATGAAAAAAAAAAACAAACAAAAAAACCAACATGCAGACTCTCAGGCAATGCGACATTTGCATGGACGTCTATGCTGGAGGGTTAAAAACTTTTAATATGAGAAAGTTAAACAGTTACAACAAAATTCACCTCATTAAATAGCAGCTCTCGCCGCTGTTGTTTGCGCAGATCCATCTTTTTCACAGCTACCAGTTTACCCGTGCTCTTAACTGTCGCAATACACACGATACCAGTGGAGCCCTCGCCAATTTTGATGTAGTGGTCCAGGTAGGTGCGGGGGTCCCCGGGATCCACCACCATCTGGAGAGCAGCACGGAACTGCTCGTGAGAAACACGCTGGGGTTGCTGAGGTGGCCCCGGTGGCGCAGGAGGTCGGGATGCTGGTGGAAATGGCTGGTTGTGTGGCGGATCTGGACCCAAAGCAGGGTGAGAAGCATGATGCTGCTGGGAGGAGCCCTTACCCCCACTGTTCCCACTTCGGTTTGACCCACTGGACGGGCCATTGGGGGGAGGGTCGTGAGACCTGCCTGGCTTCAGGTCCTACAATGGAAAAGGAGATGAGAAGAGAATAATATGAAGTACATACTTATTAAGTCTGTCAATAACCCACCACAAACTGCAGGAACTGCCTCAGCTGGCCTGTCAGGCTTCTTGTTCCCCTGTCTGTACGCACCTGACTGCTGGGGTTTCTTGCCGAGTCGCTTTCAGATCGGGGGTACGTGTTAAATGGTCGGCTTTGCTGTGCTGTCTTCATCACCCCCTCTGAAACAGGCAGGTTGGGGGTTCGGACGTTTGGTCCAGAGAGAGGTCTTTTGTCCCGTGGAGACTGTGGGCTTTCATCCTGACTTGTGTAGCTGGATTTTGGCCTTTTGTCATTGGCCACTTCCCTCCAGACCACTGGATTGTGGTGGTCTCGATCTCGGTGGGGTGGTGCTGGAGGTCCAGTGGGTCGCTCTTGCTCTTTGTGTCTGCCTGGCTCTTGACCGTGGGGCTGCATCGGTCTCCCGTCCTCCCTGTGGGCTCGAGCTGGTCTCTGGGAATCGGGACGCGTTTTCTCTCTACTTACACACAAATAAGGAATAAGCATCAGCTGTCTGAAATGAAAGAGCACGTCTGAAGGAAACAAAACACACCACAAGACCAGAAACTTTTACCTGTCTCTGCTCTCGCCTACATGCTCTGGGTGCTGTTGAGGGTACTCCCCATTCTCCTGCATCCCAGAGGAGGCAGAGTCTCTGCGAGGCTGCGTGGGAGGACTGACCCGTCGCAGCGAGTTTGAACGGATCACCGACATGGTTTCAAACTCATCAAGGAGCCACGTCAGAGAGCCGTCGACCCCTATCTTACTCCCTCGCACTATGGCCTGAGAAGACAGACGATGCACCAAAAGAAAGGGCAAAAGGTCAACAATCCAGTCACTATCTTACACTTATAAACAATGATCTGCTGCCTTCTAGTACTGACCAAAAAAAAAAAAAAGCATGGCATCATACATGCCTCAAGCAAATCTTGGTGGTTAGACAATGCCTTAAATAATAATGCTGGGCTGATGTCTGAAGTTCTGCTCTCTCTCATGTTGATGTAGCAGCTGATCATTAAACATTTATTGTACACTCACATGCCCAAATCACACAAGTATTAATGGTGCATCCCTTAATCATCGGTTTCACTGAACCAATATGCGAGCATCAGTGGAAGTAATGTGAAGAAAATCAGAATATACAGTGTTAACGTAACGACCATGTGGTTGTTTCAGAGCAAAATATTCATAAGGAAATAATATTCAGTCTGTCATTTTGGGCAACCAGAAGCTCACCTTGCGAGGCTCCACAGTGGTAATGACTGTGGCATCGATGAAGGGCTTGGGCCTTTTGGCCGTGTCTTCAATGAGACTCTGCCATTGGCGAGGAAGCCCCACGAACTTCTGCTCCTGCTCATCAAAGTCAGTGTGCACACGGTGCTCAAAGTTGGATGGAGCTGAGATCTGAATGCGCTGCTTTTTCTTCTTGGTGAACATGGTTGCAGCAGAGCATCAGAACTAGAAGGGAAGAGAACATCATCATCAGTACTCATGATACTCTTAAAGACCCCGAGACGCCACCAAATCTACTATAACTACTATGAGGTTAGGGATGATTGATGATGGTATCAGGAAGCACAAATATATTCCAACCATTAGCATGTACATCAAGTCAGACATTTTAAATGTCTTTTGGAATGTCATGCGTACAAAGACGAACAAAAACCATGTTGTTTTTGGTAACATGCATTTCCTTTTCACCTATTCTGTACCTTATACGAACCTTAACTTGAAGGAGAGCAACAAAACAGATAAAACCGCAAATATATTCACTCTCAAAACATAAACCAAGTTTAAATTATGAAAATGACATGTTTATCAGAGATCACTATACAAGAATTCAATAAATATCCTTGCCGCTGTTCACCACAGAGCACATGCACGCGTAGTAGTGCTGCCGCGATTAGTCGACATAATCGACTATGAAAACTAGTCGACGTCAAATTTATTGGTCGACTAGGTGGGGGGGGGGGTGGTTGGGTGACACCGGGAAATATGCTTTAATGCCTTACAACGAGCGAGGGGGGGTCCCACGGCGGCGGCACACCTGATAAGCCAGTGGTTCTTAAACTTTTTTGGGCGCGACCCAATTTCCGGTCCGGTGGATATG
>JAQLOM010000003.1:12425760-12467446 GCA_030068315.1 Chrysichthys thysi
CATAAAAGTGCTGCCCAAGTACTGTACACATGACAAGCAGCATAACGACCAACATAAATAGGGAAGTACACTGAGAAAACATGAGGTGAAAACCACCAAATAATCGCCAAAAAACCAGTATAGCTTCACAACGACCACAGCTCAACCGATGCTTGTAAGCATCTAGGAGAACGCACGCTACGGCCACCTAGCGGACAGTTGCTGAACTACTGGACTCAGTTCGCAACACCCGGGATTTTTAAACTTTTGTCTCGGACGTTCTGGCTAATGGATTATGTGTTTCGACCAGCAGATTTTGTCCGTTGCATCCGATATCTGTCAATGCGGTGTCCGTAGATGAGAGGATCGACTGTACATATAAATTTATTTATATATATATATATATATATAAACAGAAAGTCATGGTTGAGAGCAGCTTGTGTTATGAACATTACCATGGAGGCCAGAAGCTTGCATACTTCTCATGTATTCCTAACCAGGCTGGAAAATGCGTCTCCTGCTGATGACTGTGTACTGCTTTTATCTTCCACTGCTGAAAACCCCGGCTTGGTCTGACCAGCTCGCAAAACGTTTCCGAACTCATCGTTTTAATCCGATCAAAAAATGTTTGGGAATTTCTAATTGCCCTAATGTTGTGCTGTTCGCTTGTAAACTTGTTTATCTAGGGGGTAGTATTATAGGCTGGCTCTGTGATGCAGGGGTTAGCTCTGCCACCTCACGGCAAGGTTCTGAGTTCGAAGCTCCTGGCTGAATGGGGTGTGCACGGGTTTCCTCCAGGTGCTCCAGTTTCCTCCGGCAGCCCAAAAACATACAGATTACGTCAGCTGGCGACTCTGAATCGCCTGTAGGTGAGAACGTGAGCATGAATAGTTGTTTATTTTTGTGTTCGCCCTGAGATCGATTAGCGATTTGCCCAGGGTGTGCCCTGCCTTCCACCTGAAGTCAGCTGGGATCGGCTCCAGCTTCTCTGCAACCCTGATGGATAAGTGGTATAGACAATGGATGGATGTAGTATTAATAGGAGAAATTCAAAAGCTATTTCTGATTTTCAAGCATGTACAAACTGGCCAAATGGTCTACCAGTCTGTGCCACAGTTTAACAATGTTTACACATAATAAACGTACAATATGGCGCATTGATGACCGTCTTTCTCAGGTTTCCACTTATTCTAATGAATATTAATTTCATCTAAAGAAACTTTATTTCCCACTGAGTACTGACTGGTGGGCTGTTCATGTACTTTCTTTACTGAGCCTGTTTAGCCTGTCTAAAATTATCTACTAAATACTTATCATTAATCTACTTATGGCCACTCATAATAACCCTTTATTTGACCCCTGAATAAGTATTCGTTTTAATACAGCACTTGTCTGAAATGTAGATGGTTTTTTTCTAATGTTGGCTAATGTGTATTTTTCTTGTCTTTAATGAATACCAGTGGGGCAAATAGCAGTAGAAGTCGGGTAAACAAATTGCGTCTCACTTAAGGGCACGTTCGGCGTAATGTGTGCATGAGCTCTTGGAATTCTGCAGTTGGTTTTACGCTGACAGGAGCTTTTTAACTAGCATAGACACGTCTGGACAGGGTTCCAAGGTGAATAATCTATTGAAGACTTCATAGTCAAAGGAAAAGCTTTCACCGGGTGTGCCTTTGGTGTTTGGTTTTCATTTGGGAGAATGTGCAACAGAGGAAGGACCAGCAGTCATTTTAAGAAGAATGCTGGGTTATTTGTCCTGTTCTGCTTTGCTCTAATTATTGCCAGAAGTTTGTTTGCAGCAGGAGATGAGGGTGGGTTTCGGGCTTCGTTCAGGCCTGCTAAACGGGCACTTTGCCTGCCTGAGTTTCATATTGCATGTTTAACTTGGATGCTATTAGGCAGAATAGTGATGGGAGAAAAGTTCATCAAGTGAATAGATTGATGCATCTGGATGAAAGATGCAGGGGATTATTATTTTGTCCATATTTTAGACATCCTTGCTCACGGACAGCCAATGCTATTTCTTTGTCAACTGGATCCTCTTTCATTTTTGCTAATAATCAGCTTGAACGTTCGCAATATAAACCACACACAGTCTTTAAAAGCTGTTATTTGCGTAAGCATTGATGTGCATTTATTATTGGCCATTTAAGTAGGAGGTGGATCCGGTTTTGAGAGTCAACAAGGTTGCTTTGAGTGTTAAATGTTAAAAGATAGATCCACTGGCTGTTCTTACACACACTAATGAGGATATGTCTGATATTGCAGACAGTGTTATTTATGCATGATATATGCATATACACGATATACTTGTCTTACTGTTTATGAATAATAAGATGCCTGTGATTGTCATGATGACGCACTCACACAGTGTAGAGGGGAACATCACTGAAACGTTTATTTATACAAACAAAAAGGAGAATACAGTAGCTAAAGGGGTGCACTTGTGCAAGGCAGACGTCGGCAGTGAAGCCCCACGGAATATGCTCGCTGGGCGGCTCCCGAGACTAAGCAGGCGGGGCGCCTTGGATAGACCGCTCTTGGGGAAGACCGCTCGGGCCACAGCTGGGCAGCCGACGAGGCCGGCGGAGACGAAGAGCTACTGGAAGGAGCCCTGGACACAGGAACAGAAACACACGGGTGTGCACCAGATACACGTTCACAAAAAAACACGCATGAACACATGGGTGACCGGATGAGTGCAATGGGGCGACTGGCATGTTTATAATGCATGTGTGATGGGAAACAGCTGTGTGTGATTATGTGAGGGAGAGTGCCGCGAGGGTGGAAGTGCTAGATGGAAATCCCGGCTAGTACCCCGGGGACGTGGAGCGCTGAGAGGAGGGCTGGTCGCTCGCCGACCTGACAGTGATGGTCAGAAAAATTAGTTTTAATATTCTATTTATAGTTTTTGAGCTTCGTAAGATTTGAAAAAGAGGTCAGTTTGACGTATCTTCTCTTCACGTATTCTCTGCTAAAGAGACATGTGAATAATACACGCTAAAAGACATAAACAAGAAAAGATAAACCCACAGTCTGACTGTCATGAAACCATTGGTAATATTGCAAAACTGTTTGTTTGTTAGAAGATCATCAGTGATAAGTGGTTCTCTGTTTCAGGCCAGTATTGGCTTTGATGCTGAAACATATCCAGTGCCTGTCTGTTTGCCTTTCTGTCTTCTGTATGTAATGCTCTCAAAAATAATGCAGATAAGAAGGAATCAGATTCTCCTGGGATCAGAGTCAACAAGGCACTGTGGCACTTGGATGATCATACAATGGTAGACGGTGTAGTATTTAGGATGGTCTAACAGTGAACAGAGTTGTGTTTGATTGTGCGCTCTGTTTTCGAATACACAGCATAAGAGTGTGGTGGTATTGACATCTCCATATGTCGCGTGTGGTCGGTCTTTCCGAATTACAAGATGTAGCAGATACTGTCCAGATGACTGAACTCTTGACTTTAGTGGTTGTTTACTGCTGTTAAGTAGTCCATAGAGTGAGTCACCGTAATGCTGTTTTCATACCCATATGTGGTTCTTCCTCCAACTGTTGCCACAAAGTCAGAAGCACGCAGTTGTATTTAAAGACTTTGTATGCTGTAGCCTTAAAATGTCCCTTGACATGAACCTGAGGGCTGAAACCTGTTTCATAGTGACTTTGCCCCTGCGGACATAGTGATGTCCATGAGGACATAGTTTGCCAAGTTTGATGTGGAAAAACTCAAGACTTGACCTTAACCCCACTGAACACATTTGGGTTGAATTGGAATGCAAAGTGTGCACCAGGCCTCCTGGTCGAACATTGGCGCCTGACTTCACTAGTGCTCTTGCTCCTGAATAGGGACAAATCCCCACAGCTACACTCTAAAATCCAGCCCGGAAGCTGTTATAAAACTGAGTAGCTCCATTTTAATGCCCGTTGTTTAAGAACGGACACACGTGGGTGATGGAAAGTCTACCGAATTTTGGTCATATGGTGTAAGATATCCATCACACCCACATCAAAGAGTTGGTAGCATTAATGAGTGCCATTGTGCATGATAGAAAGTGTATGAAGAGCACGAGTCATTCCCTCTAGGCAACAGTGATGTATTTGGATACAAGACTATTGGGTGATTATGAGTTTTATAGTCAGCTAAACTGGAATGCAATTACGCAGTGGGGCGTTTTGTTTAGTGTAATCAGCTGTCCAACTTACTCCGTACTCAGAAATAATGTAAGAGAGAGTAAAATCTTTTTGCTCAAGCTCCTTATACAGCTAGCATGCCTTACGTTAGCTTTATCGGCAATGCTAAAATTGAAACATAACACAAACATACAGCAGTTCTTGTCTCACTTCTCTCATCAACAAGTTCAGCCCGTCAATAAGTATTTTTTTGCCCCCCATTTTACATAAACTGTAAAGACTCTTGGGAGATTGAAAATAGAGGTTGAAGTGAGAATGAAGATGCCTGCACTGGCAAGGACTTTTGTCTAAAGGCCTACTTCTTCATGATCATGCGTGCCCTCGTACACCCGCGGCAACTTCTGACACCATTCGGAGATCGAGATTTCAGATCTCTCTGATTACCATGTGTTTGGACCACTGAAGGATGCTTTGAGAGGATGTAAAAATTGGGAGTAGATGACGAGGTCAAAGAAGCAATGCACTCCTGGCTGAAGGCACAACCGAACATGTTTAGTTTTTTTTCTGTTTTCTTTTCTGTTGGGATAAAGAAGCTGACGCAACGGTATGAGAAGTTTAATGAAAAGGCGGGTGATTTATATAAGACCGTGTCATGTCATTTGGACCTCTAACTGAATATCGAAATATTCAATTTGCTGTTACTTTTAGAAGCACCCTTGTACAATGTGCGCATTTTTGGACATTTGGAAGAAATGGTGAACCGCAGTAAAAAAAAAAAAAATGCAAACAAAAAACATCCACAAACTCCCAAGTCCAAATGCAGAAGGAGGAATTGCCTTTTTTCAGCAGCCCTTTGTCCTGATTTGCTTCCTGTGTGTATTTGAGGGACCCAGCGAAACTCGTTTCTCCATAACCTCTTTGTTTATGTATTCGAGCAAGCTGCTGTTGGGGGTTTCACTAACGCCAAAGATTCTACAGCGGAGCAAGATGGATCACTTGCGCAATAAGAAGAAGTACCACCATGGACGCCATCTTGATAAGCCCACCGTAACATTCCTTATCTGTTTCGGCAAACAACGGCTAGCGCCACCTCTTAGAAAACATACGCTAAACTGTCCAAAGTTCTTCAAGCAGTCATGAGGAGGTTAATTGTTGTCAATACTATCTGAGATAACAAGTCGATGTCTGAAGTCAAATGCGATCCACGATGTTAATCGATATCCGAGGCTTCAATCAAAATGGGGCTCATTTTGCAGTGCAGCTGCATGTAGTTGAACTTACCTCACTTGGGCTCCAATTATTGAGAAAAAATCAAACAATCCGCGTCAAATAATCTATTGATGTCGTCTTGACACAGGATGCCATAATTTGTCATAATGCAAACAAGGCTAATACATCAAAACAAGAAACAACGAGACGATTTCAGAAAAGGCCAGCTTACCAAAATGGCGCCCATACTGTCAAACTTCCGTACTTCCTGATTATCAACGTATTTTCCGGCCAGTAATCCATCTTGCGCGTGGCTCTTTAGAATCTTTGCTAACGCTCTCTGCAGTGTAGATGATTTTAATGACAAACCAGAGGTGTGTGCAGAGAAGCAGCAGTTAATGAAAAGGTCAATAAGGATGTTGCTTTAATCCAAAATACGGTAACTGTTTTGTATTATCGACTTCATATGAAATGTCCTGCTGCTGCAGGAGCTAGTAACGAGACGATGTCTCCTGGCGTCCGTGTGTTTGTTGGCTCTGTGTAGAACTGCAGTCTCTTCTGTCATTACAACTCAGAAAAGATTGATACCTCACACAGTGACTGCATGCTGCTGCTGCCTTCTGATTTCTTTCTCTCCATTTTTTCCCCCACGCTTTTTTTTTCTTGGCCTAATGGGCTGTGAGGCATTAGGAGAGTGTCTGGCATGCAGCACTGGACCCTCTGGCTGAGGCAGAGAGAAATTTGAGATGATGACTACAGAGCAGCCGCTATGAGCTGTGCACCACCAGGGTAAACTTATCCGTACCTGCTGTAAGCCACGGTTCTCTGACTTCACACAGAGTGAATGCACTTCAATTAGAGGCACACAAAGGAAGGGTAATAGAGTCTTCCTAGAAACGTGTAAGCATTTGCCCTGGGTGTAATGCCAAGACAGCGTACAGTTCAGATTCCTTCACCAAACACCTTCACTTTTCTGCAGCTGTCCATCGGTGCTTACGTCATCCAACGGGATCCTCTGTCATAACTCGGCTATTGATGGTTTCCCGTACTTGAGAGCTGAATCATATGTTTGCTTGTTTGTTTTGTTTGTTTGTTTTTAATGCCAGCCCTGCTCTTAAATTCTTTTAGTTCATCAGTGATATTTATTTAGACTTCTTTCATTTTCAGCAACCGCTTTATTGGGGCTTCTCAGGGTTATGGTGGATCTGTTCCGGGGGAAAAAAACCCCCACTGCAATCGTATTACGTCAAACCTTGCTGACTGTCACTCGGCCGGGGCTTTGTGTGTCACAGCCCGTCATGTTGTATTCTGTTTGACGCAGATCTCCTGTAATCTGGAAAAACCTATTAAGTCACCTTCCCCTTCAGTGCACTTGCTAGGTTCTTCGTGATCACGGGAGAAATGTGCTGCAGGGCTCATAAAGTATTACCCCAGCTCACTTTATCTGCAATCTGCTGTAGGTGTCGTTGATGTAAAAGGAAAGCACTGGAATCTCCGAAAGCTGATAAGTGACCTTTTCTTCAGTACGGAAAAAAAAAAAAATGAAGAATGGCTTCATTCTGTGTCTCTGTGTCTCCAAACAACATGTGCGTGCTGTTCGTGTCTTTTGAGGCTCCTCAAACAGTAGAACTCTCATTCCTCTTAACACACCGAATTTGGCCGAATTATTGAGGAAACAAGATGCGGCAGAACGTTAAACTCTGCGGTGCTGAAATCTGGCTGTACGGACCAAAATTTAATTTACATTTTCAACGGACGCTTAAATTTATTTATTTATGGCGGTTGTGTACAATGTTCTGTGGGAATGGGAGGAAACCAGTCAGGCTGAAGCGTTAATCAATCCACTGCCGACCTGGTATCATTAACAGTAATCATTTGCCATGGCTCTTGTGGGAATCAGACCCATTAGATTAACGTGTTGTGACAAGTCGTGACTTTGCTGGCGGTGGTGCTGTGTTTCCCACAGGCCTGTAATAGCCCTAACCTACTTGTGGTGGCAGCCGGCGGAAAGGTCAGCATTTCCTGCTGCCAAAAAAACATCTACTGTATGTGATTTCACTGTACCTCGCTCATGGCAGGAAAAGAAAAATGTACAGTGAATTCGCCGCCCCCCCGCGAGAGGTGAAACTGCGATACTGCGAAGTCACATTAATTTTTATTATTTATATATATTTTAAGGCTTTATAAACCATTTCCACTCTCTTATTAACCTTATCCACACTCTTATAAACATGTCCTGTGCTCTTAAACACTTTCTACACTCTTAAACAGATGTAATTTTAACAACATATAAAATTCTCCATGCGACCTTACTGCCGGTGAGGTCACTTCCTGTTCAAGAGCTGAAGCGGAAGTGGCGTACACAGCCACTTTCACTTTTCATCCGCTGATGAAATACAGTGCATAGTGTTTTATGTCGATTTAAATGTTCTTTTAATGTTTGAATTAACATTTTTTTAAAATTCTATATTTTATTCCAGAGTCCCGCAAAAGCCAAAAAATTCCGCGAATCAAAATTTGAAAATCCACGATGCAGTTAACCGCGGTATTGCGGGATTTCACTGTAGTTAGAATATGGCCACTAATCCATTCTCCTGTTTTGGTTCAATTGTGGCTAAGTTTTGAGAATTTTTTTCCTTCCGTAATCCTGAACAGGGCTCCGTAAGAATCCACGTTGTTCATTATTGTTTTTTTTTTTTTTTTATCGCTTACAGAATGAAGCTCTTCATGCTTTTTTTTTCCTAAAATGAGTAGCTAAATTAAAGTCCCACCCACCCAAGTAAAGTCTCTGGCTGAATCTGAAGGCTCAGTATGCACGAACATTGGTTCAGTACCTCATACCTGACCCTTATTGTAGCATGTTTTTGTGGTGCGTTTACATACTACACATGTAGTAGATCATCAGGGCACCATTTGACTACTGTTAAATGCCTAATGAGTATTTGGATGCCTTTTGGAGTATGGTCTACTGCTTTTTTGTGTACTATATACTAAGGTAGTATGAGGCAGGGGGTAGCTCAGGGGGTTAAGATGTTGGACTACTGATTGGAAGGTCAGGAGTTCAAGCACCGCCAAGCTGCCACTGTTGGGCCTTGAGCAAAGCCCTTAACCTCAAATGCTCAGTTGTATAAATGAGGTAAAAATGTAAGTCGCTCTGGATAAGAGCATCTGCCAAATGACGGTAATGTAATGTAATGAGTATTCATATTTGCATATATGGACACCATGCTGCATGTGGAAACACTGCATACATGTTAATAAAGTGATATTGTGACTGAGCTACTGCCGCTACATAATCCGAATAATCCTACAGCCTAACTGTAAAGCCACCGAATCCAAATTTAAATCAGCAACGAAAGAAAACATCAGCAGATATGGCAGGAAATAGGAAAGTGTCATGTCTGATCTCACATGTTTACGTGTCTTTAGGAGGTTCAGGCTCTGTAGTTTAAATACAGTCCGGTTGGAATACGCGATACCCGTTAACTTTACTGTAATGGAACACTGAGTGGGAATGAAAATTTTGTTGTGTATCCCGTGTTTTTACGGGTACATTAATGGGTTTTTTTTTTTTTTTTGGCCTTTTTGCCTTTATTTTTTGGATAGGACAGTAGAGATTATGACAGGAAGTGAGTGGGAGAGAGAGACAGGGAGGGACCGGGAAATGACCGCGGGTCGGAATCGAACCCGGGTCCCCGGATGTGTAGCTTGGTGCCCCAGCCCACTGCGCCACGGCCAGGGCCCATTAATGGTTTTTTATATGTGAAGCAGGGTATTTGAAGCAATCGGAAGAGTGTTGCGAATGGATGGTGTATGGCTTTGTCATTTGAATTAGAGTGCTGTTCGGGCCTCTTACTACTGTCCGAACCCGACTGGAATTTTAATATTTGGCCGAAAGAGGCGCTGCTAAGTGATTATAATGATGCTCTCTGTCATGAATCTGCCCACACAGAGCACGCGTTCTGCGCACCCGTTTTCGGGCGCTCTGAAAGGAGGTGCGCTTCGGGCTGGGAGCCTACTGTATTTTTTTTTTTTTTTTAATGAACGAAAAGTAACTTTACTATTTTAAATATCAAACGTTTTTGCGCTGACGTGACCGAACCTGACCCGAACCCGAGTAACATTTCGAAATATTTGCCCGAACCCGGCCTGACCCGTCGGGTCCCGTCGGGTTCGGGTCAGGTATCCATGCACCCAATTTGAATGCATCGAACATTATGCCTTATTAATCCTTATGCGTTGTGGATGGTTTGTAAGTTTTGCCAGGATGATTGCTGATAAGATTAAAGCCTTCCGAACTGCTCAGTTGCACGCTGTATATCAATATCAAATGGAATGTGGATTGACTGTGCAAAATTACCCAGAGGTCTTAGTGAGTGTGTAAATGTGTGTGCATGGTACCATCTTGGGGTAGGCTCCAGATAAACCACGACCCTGACCAGGATTAAATGGCTCCCGAGGATTCATTAATAAAAAAAAATAATAAAAAAAAAATAGAGACCGCAAACACCAGTACATTATTTAAGCTAATATAGCAATACCCCTGGATATAAATGGCCCAATACCACTTTTGTCTTTTCCAATACTGATGCTGAAACCATGATGTTGATGACGGTCCAATATTTTTTTTAACCACTGAGCAATACAAGATTGAATTAAAGCACTTCATTTAAGATGACTAAAATAATTGCCCTTTGAAATGACTAAACTCAAACTGCTCAACCACTCACCTACCCTACAGAAATATATAACTATCCACGTGATCTGTACAAAACCAGATTTTTTTTTATACTTCTTGTAAAGCATGCAAATGTGTAAACGCAGACCACATGATGGCAACTCGTACACATGCTCAGTAGTTTAGTCGACTCGCTTTCATTATAGTTAGCAGAGTAACTACTGCCACGCAAACACAATCTAGATCAAAAGTCGAATCCGGCACTTAGATTTGCACACACAACACTTTGTTTAATCAAGACTTAGCAGACCATTATCTAGAACATGCCTGTTAGTTAAAGCCATAACTGTAAACAGCAAAACGGCAGAGAGACGTCAAAGCACGGGTGGAAACTAAGGTGAAACCACATGAAAGCTCAGGCGCTGTACTTTTGATTTCTTGTCCAAGTCCATTACTTATAGGATCGCACTCCACAACAATCATTCAGACAGGCCATGTCTTGAATGCTTAAGCTGTACATAAAACCTCATCCCTACATGCCGGATCTGTTCATTGAAAATTTTATATATATGGTAGTTAAAGATAATAAAGTGTTTTGGTTAACCTACGTGGCTCTGTCTGTCACTCAAGCTTAGAGGTCTAAGGGCAATGGCTATCGCTTGGTTCTTTAAATAATTCAGTGTGTTCCTTAGCATTTCTTAGCATGTGCCTGCATATCTAAAGTGTCGTGTGCGTGTGCGTGTGTGCGTGTGCGTGCGTGTGCGTGCGTGTGCGTGCGTGTGTGGGTGTGTGTGAGAAAGAGAGGGAGAGAAGGAAAGTTTATATGCCTTAGGACATTTCATGGGAAATGGGGATTTTGTTTGCGAAACGCATTCAGTCATTCAGTAAAGGAAATAAGGGGAAAACTTTTTTGTGATCTAGCTGGGTGAACTAAAAATGAAAGACAAGCAAATACTTATAGTCTTCTAACAAATAAAAGTATCACAACATGGTAGAAATAGAAACGGTGACCAAGTTAAACCAGTTAATTAAAAGAAAGTGATGATAGAACTGGTAACATTGTGAATACATTACATGCAGTTATGTTGAATAACACACACACACACATACACACACACACACACTCAGGCTCTAATTTTTTCCCCTTCTCACCCTGTCAACAGGAAGTGGTTGATTTAAAGTGGTGAGACAGTGCATTTCACCTGTATTTGTGCAAATTGCCTTGGAGACGTAAACAAAAGTCTCCTAGCGTATAACCTTTTTGAAGGGTAACCTATTGAATTGAACTGCTTGCTCAAATTTGATCCATGTGCGTGGGCGTATGTGTCAAAGAGCGAGAGAGAGAAGGCGAGACATACACTTGGCTCTTTGCTCCAGAGTGGGCGAGTGAGCTGGGATTAGTGAGGTGAGAGAGCTCAGTCTGGGCTAGGACACAGTGCCCGCTCTGGGCTTGAAGGGATATAAACGCAGCATGTGTGTGTTTGTGTAATTATAGGCCTGGCTCTGAGTGCTGCAGTGCTGGGCAGCAGATCTTAGAGGCATCACTCTGCCATGTGTGTTCTAGACAGGTGGCTGCTATAATAAGCTCTCATTTTCACCTTGACAATCGTATAGTTGGCATGTCTAGTGTGCTTTGTTCAGCAGAGGCTGATTTTAGGTTGTTTAAGGGTTTGTTTGTATTGGTGGTTGCCTGATCAGCAGAACTGTGTGTGTGTGTGTGTGTGTGTGTGTGTGTGTGTGTGTGTGTGTGTGTGTACAGTTGGTGTCTGTTCAACCGAAGGCTCAGGTTTATGTGAAAACAGACCAAATGAATCTTGACCTAAGAGGACAAGTGTAGACTTGTGTAGGTACGTGTGTCTGTGTAACTGATAAGGGCCGGAGTGTCAGTCTTTAGCTGAGCAGGGTGTGGCATTAGAAATGTCATGAAACATGTTTGCCGTGACTCTTGTGTCCGGATTATTTTACAGACTGAAAATTCCAGCCGTACTTACTTGGAAGCAGTGAGTTGCCCGGTAAGATGAGTATAGATGTTCTTTAACATTGGAGCAGTTCCCGATATACGATGAGTAGACTGAAGAGTCGGACAGGCAGGCTTTGGTGCAAAATGACAGATTTATTAATCAACTTTTCAGCTTTTACGCACATAACGCACTCTGACATACACACACACAAGCCGACATCCACAGAAAGGAGTTTAGTGGCATCCCCACACTCACTCACTCACTCACTCACACACACACACACACACACACACACACACACACACACACACACATCATCGGACTATTCACATCAACGGACAACCTCTCTCCCCAATTAGTCTGTTAATGATAGGATCGGCTGTACTTCCTACTTGTTGAATCTAAATGTAATCATTCTATATGATCGGTCCAAATGTGAGTTGGTTAATTTCTGCCATAACCCGAACACCACTTTTCTCCACAGCGCACGGTGCAGCTACAGCCGTAATGAATGGTGACGGAGGGCATGACCAGTCCGAGGAGACCGAGTCCAAGCAGGACGGCAGCGCCGATCCTGACGCCAGTGATGACTCCAACGAACAGGAAGTGATCGTGATTCAGGACACTGGCTTCACTGTGAAGATTCAGGCACCAGGCATCGAGCCCTTTGACCTGCAGGTAAGTACATCCGTTCTGCTTCTGCATATTTAAATACGGAGAGATGAAAAGAGGAGAGAGGTCCTTTATTTAAAAATACTCCCTCTTTCCTATTCAGGTGTCTCCACAGGAAATGGTGCAGGAGATCCATCAAGTGCTTATGGACCGCGAAGACACCTGCCATCGCACTTGTTTTTCTCTGCAGCTCGACGGCAACGTGCTGGACAACTTTGCCGAGCTGAAGTCCATCGAGGGTCTTCAAGAGGGATCGCTGCTCAAAGTGGTGGAAGGTATGCTTAATAAAGCAGAGCTGTTTTTCCTCAGTCGGATTTATTTTTATTTATTTTTTTTTTTATCGATTTATTTTTCTCGTCTGGTTTTTATGATGCATCTGTCCTTTCCTTTCGCTCTCCAGAGCCCTATACAGTACGCGAGGCTCGCATTCATGTCCGTCATATAAGAGACCTGTTAAAGAGTCTGGATCCCTCAGATGCTTACAACGGAGTCGACTGCAACTCTCTGTCCTTCCTCAGTGTCTTCACAGACGGGGATCTCGGAGGTGTGTAACGGTTCCATCACTTGCCAAGAGAAACAGCTGCCGCCTGATCGGCTTTGATTTGACGCCCGTTATGTTCTCACTCCTACAGATAGTGGCAAACGTAAAAAGAAGGGCAGTGAGCTCGAACAGATCGACTGTACTCCTCCTGAACACATCCTGCCTGGCAGCAAAGAGCGCCCCCTAGTCCCCCTCCAGCCACAGAACAAAGACTGGAAGGTAAGCGTCACCTCACCCTGCTTTCACAGCAGCAAGCGACACACTGACCATTGGATTTCCAAGTCTCTGAGCCACAATTTCAGCAGCAACAACAAGGTCCATTCTATGCAAATTAGGTTTGACGATATAAGGAAGAAATCCAAACGATTGCCTTGAACAGTTCCCTCGCCCCATCCTGTGGGGATGTGCTACAACTTTTCTTCAGTTCCCTCCTTTAATCCAAGCTTCAGTTGGCTCCTATTTCCATTTTGATGCACAAAAATGAAAGACAGGGTTTCTTCTTGTCCTGTCATATTTGACTTCTCATTAACTATTTACTAGACATTACAAAGAAATAATATAAGGAAGGACGGTAGTTAGGAGGAAACGTCAGAGGTTGTCTGTGTGTTTGGTAAGTGTAACATGGCTAATGTAGCTAGATAGCTTTGCTAATCTGCTCCCGAAGCCAGTATGAAGCTAAAATGTGAAGGAATTTGTGTTTTTTGTTATCTTTCTAAGCTACCAACATTATATGGCAAAAAGTTTAACCATTTGGGCATGTTAACCATCCCATTTTAGAATGAGAACTCTTTTATTGTTGTAATAACCCACTCTTCTGGGAAGACGTTCCACTAGATGTTGGTGCATGGTGCAGTCGGCGTTCCAGATGGCATTCCAGTTTATCCCAAAAGTGTTCAGTGGGTTTGAGGCCAGGGCTCTGTGCAGGAAACTCGTGATCTTCCACTCCAGTCTTGGCAAACCATGGAGCCTTCATGGATCTCACTTTGTGCTCAGGAGCGTTGTCATGCTGGAACAAGTTCGGGTCTCTTGGTTCCAGCGAAGGGCAATTTTAATGCTCCAGAACAGACCCGAGACGTTCTATACATTTGTGCGCTTTCAGCTTTTTGGGAGCAATTTGGGGAAGACCCACCTATGGGTTTCCTCCACCTTAATAGCGTATCTACTTCTGTTTCTCATAAGAAAAATTAACAGACCGTGCAACACCGTCAATCAATAACAGCGGTTGCTTCACACCCACAAGAGACAAACTACAAGCAACATGAATGACGTGTCACTTGCAAGAGTGAATGTAGTGTCAAGAGGCAAAGCTATTAAAAATTCACTAAGCACAATACTCCCATAAAAATGTGCTGTGATGAAATAGATTTCTGTTTTGAGGTCATATTGATGAATCGGCCAGCACCCCTTCCGTCATTGTCCGACATGAACGTTCATCTTTGCTCATCATGTGCTCCATCTACAGCCACTTCAGTGCCTCAAGGTCCTCACAATGAGTGGTTGGAACCCTCCGCCTGGCAACAGGAAGATGCACGGCGACCTCATGTACCTGTATATTGTGACTGTAGAAGAGCGGCACGTCAGCATCACTGCCTCCACACGCGGATTCTACCTCAACCAGTGAGCAGAACCAATTTTTAAATTAGCATCATCCTAATCTCGCTTCTTTTTCGGTATTGTTTATTTAATGTTTTTATCCTGCTCTCGTTCTGTACTTGCACCACCTACGGCTGTTTGGCATGGCGTATAATTATGATGTTGCTTGTTTAGGTCCACCACGTACAATTTCAGCCCTAAGCCTGCCAACCCTAGCTTTCTGAGCCACTCTCTGGTGGAACTGCTGAGTCAGATCAGCCCGGCCTTTAAGAAGAACTTCACCACCCTGCAGAAGAAAAGGTGAGGGCTTCATTTACTTCAGCATGTTTCCACCTGGATTTAAGGTTTTTGACGAGGAAGGAATGTAAAATTCCCAGAGTACTCGGAACCCAAACTGGATTTTTCTTGAGCAACTCGAGTTCATGTTTTCCAAAACATTGCAGGAAAGCAGGTTCACACTCACCTTTTTTTTTTTTTTCTTTTCTTTTCTTTTTTATTTGCAACAAAACCCTAGCAGTATATGCAGTACTGTTCAGCAACAGATTTGACATGCCTTGTAAGTAAAAAGGGAAAAGCTTTGCGGAAGTATTCTTCATTACTAGTAGTGCTGTGCTTCTTCTGATCTAAAAGTTAAAAGAAATAATAGAACAGTACAGTACAACAGTTTTACGTACATCGAAACCTCGACTCACGAGACTCTGTTCGCGACCCGAATCAATTTTTCCCATTGAAATTCTTGCAAGTACAATTAATGTTTCAGCCCTCAAGACATGTTTTTAAAGTGAGTTATGGGTTTATGTGTGGCAATAAAACAGAATAAAATTAAAATCCTCTTAATTGTAGAAAAATAAACAAATGATTTTAATGCACGTTAGCTTTGCCGTGGATACGTTGTTGCTGGTGGAGGTGGACAGTGGCGGAGGGATATGGTGGCGATTCTCATGTTTTGCGATTATTTCTTTATTTATTTCAACTGTTCTATGCTTAGGCTTCTTACTCTCACTACCATTTCCAGTTTTCACTTTCTTGGGACCCGTAATGAAGTGCAAAAATGCAGAGAAACACAATGGAGAAATGCGTTGCACACATTCACGCCACAAGTTCTTGACGAACTGAATGTTTGTGCCGCAAAACGTGGCTTGGCTCAGTCGAGGATTTGTTCATTGGTTGGTACGAAATCTGTTCGGGAATTTAGTCTGTACCTTGATTTGTTTGCTATCTGACGCATTCGCGAGCCAAGGGTCCACTATACAGGGTCAGTCATTACGGGGGGCTAATTTGGCCTTTGACTAATCCATACTGTTTGGTACGACCAATGAAATGTAGTTCCTGGTATACAAAGAAGCAGAAACTTTGGCATGTAAACTTATAACCTAGGCCATGGACTTGACTCTGTATCGTTCAGTGGAATCCCACTTGAAGATCTGTGAAAAATCCCAGGCTTGGAAAAAGTCCTTCAGTTGGAATCATACCCATTTCCAGCCTCATATTATACACAGTTTGTAATTTGTTGGTTGATGCACTGTTTCTTGATTGAACACCTCGTCTCAATCGTCCACCTTCCTTGATGTAAACAAATGAAATATCTGAATGCTTGTTCTGCAGAGTCCAAAGACATCCATTTGAGAGAATAGCCACACCATTCCAGGTGTACAGCTGGACCGCTCCTCAGAATGATCATGCCATGGACTGTGTGAGAGCAGAGGACGCCTACACCTCCCGTCTGGGATATGAGGAGCACATACCTGGCCAGGTAGGCTATGCACGTTTTTTGTTTTTGTTTGCTTTATTTTTGAGTGATGTCTGTACCCTTTAGAGAACGGCCTCGTTGTTTATTAAATCTCCTCGGCCTCTCCGTAGACCAGAGATTGGAATGAAGAGCTGCAGACGACGAGAGAGCTCTCGCGCAAGAACCTGCCTGAGCGTTTGCTTCGAGAACGGGCCATTTTCAAGGTAAGCATGCGAAGATCAGGAAACACAAGTTTTATGGACCCAGATTAGCTTGTTTTCAGGACTCAAACCCAAGCACTTTTCAGGTGCATAGTGACTTCGCTGCAGCAGCTACACGAGGCGCCATGGCTGTAATAGACGGAAACGTGATGGCCATCAATCCTGGTGAGGAGACGCGTATGCAGATGTTCATCTGGAACAACATCTTCTTCAGCTTAGGCTTTGATGTCCGGGATCACTACAAAGAGCTGGGAGGAGACGCTGCAGCACACACCGCCCCCACCAACGACCTGAACGGAGTGAGAGCGTATGGTGCAGTGGACGTGGAGGGGCTGTACACGCTGGGCACTGTGGTTGTAGACTACAGGTAGATTTGCACCAATATTTGGTGATAATATCTCGAACCTTTTATAAAGAATGAAGTAATCATCATTGTTCGCGCTACATGTTGAATTTTGTAGCGCTCTCACTGAGTAGCATTTTGCTTGAAAAGTAATCATAATATTGTGTATTGCTAATTATCGCTGCTTGCTTAACCACAGGGGCTACCGTGTCACCGCCCAGTCCATCATCCCCGGCATTCTGGAGCGCGAACAAGAGCAGAGCGTCATCTACGGCTCCATCGATTTTGGAAAAACTGTGGTGTCCCACCCCAAGTACCTGGAGCTGCTAGAGAAGACTAGCCGACCTCTGAAGGTGCAGCGACACGATGTTCTCAATGAGAAGGACACGTCCGTGGAGCTCTGCTCGTCTGTCGAGTGCAAGGGGATCATCGGAAACGACGGGCGCCACTACATCCTGGACCTGCTACGCACATTTCCCCCTGACCTCAACTTTCTGCCTGTGGATGGGGAGGAGCTAAACCCTGAGAGCCAGAAGCAGGGCTTCCCTCGACAGCATCGCCACCGCCTGGCCTGTCTGCGCCAGGAACTCATCGAGGCGTTCGTAGAGCACAGGTACGCCCTCACCAGCTCTGATTTCTTTTCTTTTGCTTTTTTTTTCCCCAGAATGTTTTTATTGAAGAAAATGATGAATCGCACAACATTTTGCAATACTGTTCAAATTTGGAACACGGACAAAACAAGTCACAAACAAACATACACAACACCAATCCACCCCGGCTCAGCTCAGCCACCACACAATACATCATAAAAGAAAAAGGTAAAGGTACATTCAATCAGACAACACCTGTAGTTCTTTAAAATAATAAATAAATAACTGTCATTTTTGGAAAAACTTTGCCGTTGACCCTCTCAATGAATATTTGATTTTTTCTAACTTTATAAAAAAAAAAAAAACATGGTACAGTGGAATCTCTGGTCACAAACTCGATCCATTCCGAGACTCTGTCCGTGACCCGGTTTGTCCGCGACCCGAATCAGTTTTTCCCACTGAAATAAAAGTAAATACAATTAATGTGTTTCAGCCTTCAAAAACATGTTTTTAAAGTGTATTACAGGTTTATGTGTGGCAATAAAACATAGAATAAAATTAAAATGACCTTAATTATAAAAAAAAAACTAAATGAAAAAAACATGATTTTAAAGCATGTTACCTTTGAGGTGGATACGTAGTTGCTGGCGTTGGTGGACGGTGACGGAGGGATATGGTGGCGCTTCTCATGTTTTGCGATTTCTTTCTTTCGACTGTTATTCGCTTAGGCTTCTTACTCTCACTAGCGTTTCTACTTTCTTGGGACCCAGAATGAAGGCTTATAGAGCAAAAATGCATAGAAACACAACAAAGAAATGCTGTGACCATTTTTTTTTTTTGTGAGTTTTAAGCACAGAAAAAAAATCCAAGTTTGAACAATCCTTAATTATACAAAAACTTGCTGTAAACAGCCAAGAAATCTAACCTTGCATGAGTCGACTTTTGGCATTAAGGAAGTGAGGAGGAAGATGGGCGGGGAGGAGGTTTCTGTAGAGCCAGTGAACACACGTCTGACCGAGACCGATTAAAGGGACATGTGCACGTCTTTATGTACGCAATGCACAAACAGAAAATGGGACAACATTGACTCGTACGAAGCAGAAGGGGAAAATGGTCGAGGCTGTGTTTGGTCATGGGTTTGGCGGATTTTGTGGTCAGGAACCGATTTTGTCTTCGGAGGCGTTTGTGACCAGAGGTTCCACTGTATCTCTAAGCCATTGAGAGATGGAGATCAGATGCAAATTTTCAGTGTAATAATATTACATGTCTGGACCGGCTCTGATTTTTTTTTGAAGCAATGTCTGACAGACGGGTACAGACGTTGCTGTTGAGTAATTTACTCAGGTAAACTGGGTGGAGCTTAATATTATGCAAGTCATATTGTGTAAGCATTTTATAAACTTGGAGTTAATGAGTTTCTGAGTCTGACTCTTGGGGGGGGGGGGGAACGGTCATGTAATATTATGTAAATTAAAGTGTGTTAATCAGTACAGTTGATCGTGTTAATTTTACTTGAAATTAGAGTTGAGTGATGGGTCACATCACCATGTCTCCTCAGAGGTCTTGTCAGAAGGATGTGAGGCAAACTATTATACACTCCCTCACACACACTGCATTTGTAGTTTCTTTTCTTTGCTTATAAGTCTAAAATGGTCTACTGTGCTCATATAGTGTTGCGTCCTAATACCAAACATGGACACACGGTTACTCTTTTGTTCAATTCCAAAACCCTAACCCTACAATAACACTTCTGACTGTAACTGAAAGCCTTTGGCACCATCCTTTCTTCATACCGTTCTGTATATTTTTCTTATTCTCAAATATGTGACATAATCTGCCAATAACAGCAAAATACTGGTGATGTCTTTAACTTTGCAAAAATAAATAAATAAATAAATAAATAAATAAATATATTATACCACCCATCTCTGGTCTAGGGAGAAGTGCAAGATTACTGATTACTTTCTGTACTTTGTAAAGGTTACTGCTTTACAAAGTACAGACATCACTGTGACTCATCAGCTTTAACTGTGTTAACTTTCTGTGGGCCAAAGGTATCTCCTTTTCATGAAGATGGCAGCACTTCAGCTGATGCAGCACAAAGCCAACAGAGACGCCAAGCCCACAGCCTTGCCCGAGAACGCAGCAGCCGAAGCTGAGAGTAAACCAGCGTCGGCGTCACCAGAGGCCTCTGAGAACACCACCGAAACTGCAGCACCAGCCTCCGTCTCGCCAACTTCCTCCGAATCCACACAGACCCCCGAGGCTCCCGAGCACCAGCAGAACACAGCTGGAGAAACCTCTGCAGTAACCATTAATGGTACTGTCTCACTGGGTGCTGATGAACCCACAGGTCTAGAGAGCCACAATGGAGGCTATGACAGTCCTCTGGAGGGTAAGGAGGCCCTTGAAACTATACCAGGATTAGCTCAGGCTAAAGAGCTGGCTGAATCTTTAACAGCAGAAGATGGATCTGGGATTGGTACGTCACGCGAGCAGCTAGCCGTGAGGAGCAGGAGCACACAGCTAACAGAGATGCAGCGGCTCTTTCCTTGTGCTGCATATGTTTACTTTTTGCTGTCTTTGTCTGTCCTTGCGCTGTCGGACGCACTTCCTATCCCCCCCCCCCCCCCCTTTAGCGCATTAGGAGCTTTGCCGACTTCTTCTGGTGTTGAAACAGCATCTCCCAGTTAGTGCGTGTGCTCCTGTTCCTGTTCAAGGCTCCTTTACGGACAAATTTATATATCTAAAAAAAAAAAAAATCATTTTCTTACATTTCTAATCATACACTCACTGACTTGGTTGCAACTTGGTTTAATTAATGATGGTCTCAAATTGACGAAGTACTAACTAACGGTGTGAATAACTGATGGTGATGGTGGGGCCACAAAGTTTTTACTCCTGCTAAACAGTCTATCTAGTGTGGGCTTAATCATCCGTTTAATTCATCACAGGATCCTTTTGGCACTCGCATGCATTGTTTTATGACAATAAATAATTGGTGTGGGTTTGAATATAACGATAGCATTGTGGTGTGTTTTACTTCTGCTGAACTGTTTACAATTGTGCTCCCCCCTCCCGTGGACCTGTAACAGACCCCAAAAGCCGAGAGGTCGTCCTCAACGCCTGCAAAGCAGTGGGCTCCATTAGCAGCACTTCCTTCGATATTCGCTTCAACCCAGACATCTTCTCCCCAGGTATGAACGAATAAGAGAAGTGCATTTTCTGTGTCGCAGTTTTTTTTTTTTTTTCTTCTTTTTCTTTTTTTCCTTTCCTAAACTGCTATAAGCAGCGCTGACGAGCTCTCTTCTTGTGTTCTAGGAGTACGTTTCCCAGAAGAGAGTGCTGAGGACATCCAGAAGCAGAAGCAGCTTCTCAAAGATGCAGCAGCCTTCTTGGTGTCTTGTCAGATCCCATCATTGGTAAGGGATGTATACATGGAGTTCTAGTGAATTAGGGGCTTTGCAGGCTCGGTGCTCCAGTTTAAAAGGTTTCCTTTGATTACTCATGCCAAAAACACATTAATTAGTATGTAGATTACATACTGTAAACCATCCAGCGTTTTCTGAATGTGCATCACCTCCTCAGTGACCTTGACCAGGATAAAGTGGATACTAATTACGAATGGAAATTTGTGTATTTAAAATTGGTGACCAGTCTTTTTTTTTTTTTTTTTTTTTTTTGGTCCTTCTCCTGCAGATAAAAGACTGTTTAGACCACACTGCCCTGCCCATGGATGGAACCACGTTAACCGAGGCCCTCCATCAGCGTGGCATCAACGTGCGCTACCTTGGCAGTGTGCTAGAGTTTGTGGAAAAGATGCCTGCAAAACCACAGCTTGATCATTTCTATGTACGCAATAAGGCTCTTAATTCTCACATCATGTGTCTTTTGCTTCTTGGTGCCGTACTTGATCCATTTTTGCCTCATTACAGAGAATAGGAATCACTGAGCTGATCACAAGATGCACCAAACATATCTTTAAGACCTACCTCCAGGTGAGCTCTCGGTTTTTGTGAACTATTACTTTTATGGACTTTCTGTTCCATGCAAATGTTCCACTCTGTGTGCGTGTGGATCGTAGGGTGTCGAGCTTTCAGCCCTGTCTGCTGCCGTGAGCCACTTCCTGAACTGCTTCCTGAGCTCTTTCCCAGATGCCGTGGCTCACCTGCCTGCGGACGAGCTGGTCTCGCGCAAGAAAAACAAGAAGAGACGGAACAGAGTGCCTGGAGGAGGAGACAACACGGCCTGGGCCAGCCTGACCCCCAGCGAACTGTGGAAGAACATCAGCACAGAGGCTCGCGCTTATTACCACTTCGCTCTACAGTGGTGAGGAACTTGGACCTTTGACTGTTTTTAGATTTTACTGTAGTAACGAGAAGCTTTTGTTTACTTAAAAAAAAAAAAAAAAAACCCTGCCTAATCTAGATTGTAGTTAAAATATCATACAACTCGAGCAGAATAAAAAAAAAAAGGCAGGAGGAAGCATAAATCCGGGACTTTGCTGAACTGTGCTTCTTTTGGCAGTGAGAGTGTGGACCATGCAGTGGAGAAATACGGCCTGCAAAAGATCACCCTCCTGAGGGAAATCTCCATCAAAACTGGCATCCAGGTAATGCTTTTATCGATCTGCCCATTTTAGTGAACGTCTCTGTGTGGCAGATGGACGCTCAGGTCTGCAATGAGGCATTGCTTTGTGCCGTCTCTGCAGATCCTGATAAAGGAGTACAACTTCGACAGCCGCCACAAGCCGGCTTTCACAGAGGAAGACATCCTGAACATCTTCCCGGTCGTAAAGCACGTCAACCCTAAAGCCTCTGATGCCTTTCATTTCTTCCAGAGCGGACAAGCCAAAGTCCAGCAAGGTAATGTGACGGCTCTTCTTCAAACAACGACAAAACCTTTATCTTAAATGGATAGTGTAGTGTATTAGAGTGGAATATCCTGCACTTTTACTTCTGAAGGACTTTACTTGTGTTATGGTTTAAGTGCTGGATTCGGTCTGTTGGGTTCTCTCGCTTTGGTATGATGAAAGAAGACAAATATTTGAAGCATCTTTACAGAAATGTGGACGTAACCAATGAATTTATGCTGCGTTTCATTCGCCTTGGAAGTCGGATTTCGGAGCTGGGGATGACGTCACACCCGACTTGAACGCGTTTTATTTGTACAAGTTGGAAAACCAATACGGACGCCTCCAGGAAACCCGCTATTACGCTTGCTCTTTTGTCCTTTCACAGTGTTTTACTGCAAGTCTATTAAAAATTTGTCCCCAATAAGCTGATCTCACCCTAGAAAAAACAGAATTCAAGTTTTAAACTGGAGCTTCAACTTCCTTTTATCACTCGTTCATCTTCCGCCTCTTAATCCTGTTCAGGGTTTCGGGAGGAAGCTGGAGCCAAACCCAGCTGACTTTGGGCAAGAGGCGGGACCGCAAACTTCCTTTTATCACTTTTCTTTAAAATTTTATGGGGTAGGGGACGCTAGATTCGCTCACTGCTAGGTAGGCATTGGACAATAAATAGCACCTGAAAACAGCACATTATGCGGTATTTCATGCATCAAAGCACTCTATCCATATGACCACGGATAAAATTTGGACAGATTTGCTGTGTCTACAACTGATTAAATGAGTCAAAGATGCACAGAAGTTTAATAAAAAGTATTGAGCTAAAACTTTCACTTAATGTTCAGGCAGGGTGCCGCCATGCTGGATTTTTAACTCGGGGTTCAGGAGGATATTCTGACTTTCCATGTCCGAAATCCGACTTCAGGGGGCATTCCAGTTGACATTTCTGACTTGGAACTTGGATAGCCCGACTTCCGAGAACAAATGGAATGCAGCATAAGAAATCCCTAAATATTTACCATGTCTGTGTGGGACTGTTTACAGCATCAGAGTGCAGAAAGCCCCAGTGCAGACATGGAACATCTTGTTTGTTTGCATGAGAGGTCACTAACGTGAGTGGTTGCCCCCCTGGGTCTTTAGGGTTCCTTAAGGAAGGATGTGAGCTAATCAACGAGGCCTTGAACCTCTTCAACAACGTGTATGGAGCCATGCACGTGGAGATTTGTGCCTGTCTGCGCCTGCTGGCTCGCCTCAATTACATCATGGGAGACCACCCTGAGGTCCAGACCCGCATGCGTTTCTCACTCTTATTCCTCACGTTGCTTTGAGTTTCTCCTCATGCTGAATGTCTTGCTTTACAGGCCCTCAGTAACCAGCAGAAAGCTGTTCTGATGAGTGAGAGAGTGCTGGGGATCGAGCATCCTAACACCATTCAGGAATATGTAAGAGTATGGACAAAAACTACTCGCACTTCCAATCACACATCAAGATCTGAGTGACCTTTACCCTCGCCTTTCTTACAGATGCACTTGGCTCTGTACTGCTTTGCTAACGGCCAGCTGTCCACTGCACTGAAGCTGCTGTACCGTGCCCGCTATCTCATGCTGTTAGTGTGTGGAGAGGACCATCCTGAGATGGCTCTGCTAGACGTAAGTTATTATTATTATTATTATAATGAAATGGATAATACTGTGATGTGCTTGGTTAGTATTAGTACAGTGGTACCCCGCATAACGAACACAATCCATTCCAGCAGCGTGTTCGTTGTGAGAGGAGTTCGTTGTGCAAAACACAATTTCTCATAGACTTCCATGGGAAATCGTGTAATACGTTCCAGGTCGCCGCGAAAAATCGAAAGTGAAACTGGAACCACCACCTGCTGATGATGCTTTGTCTTCATCTGAGACACATCTGGCCGGATTCAGCCATTTTTTTTTTTAACGTAAAATTTGATTTTTGCGTGCGAAACGCGTTCATTCTATGAGTCACGCGTGCGTTCATGGCGACGTTTGCTATGCGGGGTACCACTGTACTCCATTCTAACCCTTCCTATACAAAATGGACAAATTTATTATTTTTCATATACGAGTCATTATAAATGTTTTGGGACGTTAAGAGACGACTTGACACATTGGCTGCGTAATATTATTATTATTATTATTATTATTATTTATTTTATGTTTTTTATCTCATTAGGCCATCAAATTTTTAACCTTTTCAACAAACTTTCACATTTAGCATGTTTGTCATGTAAATAATTTGTCATAATAATGCGTTGCTGCCTCCAGGGTCCAATGTTTGGCATATTCTCTGCGTGTGTTTGTGGGGGTTTCTTCCGGTCTCATAAGGACGTTATATATTTCCAATGTCCGGTATTTAAACCTGAACTAAAACCCCTGTTTGTTTCCTCTCTCTTTTTACAGAGCAATATCGGTCTGGTGCTACACGGAGTGATGGAGTATGACCTCTCGTTACGCTTCCTAGAAAATGCCTTGGCCATCAACTCCAAATACCACGGACCTCGATCCCTAAAAGTCGCCCTCAGGTACGGGGATTTTCCATTTTTAGAATGCTACTAAACTTTAATGTGATTTTGGTCCTTTCTGATCTCCTCTCTGCATGCATTTCTGCGTAGTCACCATCTTGTGGCCCGGGTGTACGAGAGCAAGGCCGAGTTCCGTTCAGCTCTGCAGCACGAGAAGGAGGGCTACACCATTTACAAGAACCAGGTACATTCTTGCGCGCACACACACACACACACACAGCAGGTTAGGGGTGTTCATGATGTATTTTTGAGTAGAACCTTGCGTCACTCGCACATAATATCTACATAATTTTCTAAATATTTTACACAGTAGGACCAACAGTGCAGAAGGGCACTAAAATGTTAATCGTGTTGGAAGGTTTAGGGAACTAGAATGAGAAATGTACCATTTATCTTCTTGACAGGTTGGTGAAGCTCATGAAAAGACCAAGGAGAGTTCAGAGTACCTGAAGTACCTCACTCAGCAGGCTGTGGCCCTACAGAGAACCATGAATGAGATCTACAAGAACGGCTCCAACGCCAGCATCATGCCTCTCAAAGTAAGATTTCATCAGTTCCTCAGTGTTTATACATTATTAGATAGATGGTTTTTGGCAGCATGGCTGAGAGATGATCTCTGATTCTGATGGGTTTCTTTGCAGTTCACAGCTCCAAGCATGGCCAGTGTCCTGGAGCAGCTTAATATCATCAATGGCATCATCTTTATTCCTCTTAGGTAGGTCCAGACACCACTGAATGTTTGTGCCACGGAGCATGTGTGAAGCACTGGCGGAGGGATATGGCTTCTTACTCTCACTAACCACTTTCTTTGGACCCATAATGAAGGCTTATAGAGCAAAAATGCATAGAAACACAACGAAAAAAATGCTGTGAACATTTTTTTTTAATGAGTTTTAAGCACGGAAAAAAAGTCAAAGCTTGAACAATCCATAATTATACAAAACATACTATAAACAGCCAAGAAAACTAACCTTGCATGAGTCGACTTCTGGCGTTAAGGAAGTGAGGAGGAAGATGAGCGGGGAGGAGGTTACTGTACAGCCAATGAACACATGTCTGAGTGAGACCGATTAAAGGGACATGTGCACGTCTTTGTTAGGTACGCAATACACAAACAGAAAATGGGAAAACATTGACACATACGAAGCGGAAGGGGAAAATGTCCGGGGATGTGTTTGTTTGGCACCCAATTATGTAGTTGTGACCAGATGCAAAATTCTGGTGGTTTTTGTGGTCGGGAACCGATTTGTTCGTCCTCGGAGGCGTTCGTGACTAGAGGTTCCACTGTACTAGGTTACATCACGTACTACTACAATATCGGTTAAGCACGCAAAGTTTTTTTTTTTTTTTTTTAAACAAATATTTGAAAGACCGAACTGTTTCTGCGCCTGAGCTGCATTAGAAATTTATCAACAAATGCAAAGAGATTGTAAGTTCTCATGAATAAATTGAACCAATTCAATGGTGAACCATTCCAAAAAGCTTATGGCAGTTAACATAAGCCATGTCATGTGCAATAAATGCACATCCATTTTAATCCATACTACACTAAAGCTACACTGATTCTGTTAGATGTGCATAAAACACAAGCTCATATGTCCTGCAGTGCTCCTTTCAGATGCTGTCTTTATGAATTATATGCTTCACTTAGGCTCACAAGTGGAAAAAATTGAGGCATTCATTTCCCACTCTGTGCACTGATGTTAGGCTTGTGCAGCCTGTAGCAGCATAGCAAAGGGTTTGAAAGACAGTGGTACTCGTAGATGACCAGAAGAAAGATGCAATCATTGTTTGTTCCTGCTCCCACCATCGTCGTGCTATAATCACAGCTGGCCAGACTTCTACTGCCCCCATTACTCCATGTTTCATTGCCGATGTGATGCATTTGGGTATTAGTTGTCTTGATAAAGACGACTGGTGGATATGATGTCTGATGTATGTAGGCTTAGGGTGGTGTTAGTCATTCTCAAAACTTGAATTTTAACAAATTATGCTGTACATTATCCGCTACAAGTGATGAAGCATGAAATGTGTCCTATGTACAGGTTTTGCTAAAAATGCAGTAATTGTATCTTGCCTGATTATATCTCTAGCTTTAACTAAGCAGGGATTGTAACAAATATCTGATGTCTTGCAGCCAAAAGGACTTGGAGACCCTGAAGGCAGAAGTCCAGCGCCGGCAGCAACTACACGGCTCTGGGAAGAGTGAGGAACATCAGGAGAACGGTCAGCTGGCGCTGGACGACAAACTTCCCGTCGACGATTAATCCCGGGTGCACACGTACCCTGTAGCAGGGAAGGCCATGATGCAACAGTCATCTGCTTGAACCTGTAGAACTGAGAACTAAGATGTGTAATTTAAACGAGAATGTTTGAGCTTGAAGAGGAGGGAAAAGGCAGGGAAAAGTACAGTAAGCGGTACAATGAAAAGCACGGAACCAGTGTTTAAAGAGGGCAGGCAGAGGGACAGACTGAGGCTCTTTTTGTGGTTACTGTTTTCCTGCCAGTCTGTCTGAAGCTGGTGACCAAGAATGACCATGACATTGTATGCTAGAGCCTTATCCATCCATCCATCCGTCCATCCATCCGTCCGTCCATCAGTCCATCCATCCATTTCTCAGTATTCCTCTATCGTGCCGAGCCCTCACGAGCTCATCTTCTCCTCTTTAGGAGTCCAGGGCCTAAACTCAGTGTGAGCTTCAGTGAAGTGAAGCCCAACTCCACCACTTTCACCCACCACTGTCTACAAACTCAGGTGATTTTTTTTTTTTTTTTTTCTTTTTTCTTTTTTTTAAATACCGCTCTAGATGAGAGCAGAAACAAAATTCACAAAGATGCACCAGTAATGAGACGGGAGGCTCCACAACGTACCCAATACGGTCTAGCTCTCAAAGACAAATTACATCTAATGGTGGTCCTGTATCCTCCACCATTAACGCACCAAGTGGTGGCTGCTGTGTCATCACAACGTTACAGATGTGTGTTCTCATGTAAACCTTTTCAGGTTGATCACAGATGTTCTGTTTAAAAAAAAAAAAAAAAAAAAAAAACCTTTTTTTTTTCCTTTTTGGAATGGCAAGTTTGTGGGGGTGGGTGGGGGGAATTAAAGCCATTTTATAGCCATCAAACCATTTAATTTAAGATTTGTCCATTTTATAGAGATATATTCAACAGTTGTGTATGTCTGCAAAGTGTGACAAACTTGATTTACGTTGATCGATATGGAGGTTCAAAAGATCCAGCTTAAATGTGATCGTTTGAATCTTTAGCGCTTCAATTATGCGTGTGTGTGTGTGTGTGCGTGTGTGTCTTATACCAGTGCAGAGATCATGAGATGATGCTTCTACAGCATACCGCTGCTGCTGTGACAAAATCGTTCTAATCATATTTTTCTACATATAGTTATGAACATGGGGTGACTAGTGCAAACTTGAATAATAGACGAACATGCAGTGTTTGGCACTTTAGCATGTTGAAAATTACCATCAGTGTAGTGTATCTGATAGACTTCATTACTTTGACGCTGACATAAGAGGTGTTTTTTTTTTTTTTTTTTTTTTTTGTAACACTTGTCATTCATCTCCAGCAGTACAGAACTCTTTCCTGCATTTCGTCTTTCTCTTTAGCAGTATTTAGCACTCTTTTCCAAAATCTAGCACCAGAAATGGATTGAGAGGCTGCTTTTGTGTAACGTACCAAAACAAAAGAGGACGTATGTCGTGCTTGCCTGTATAAATGCTGTGCAGTTCTATCTTCCAAATGCCAAACTTGTTGCTGTGATAAATGTACACGTTTAAAGCAATAGAAATGCTGGAACTGACCCTCTATGTGCTGCTGTAGTCTGCGCTTAGAGGGAAGACTGATTACAATGCTGATTTGTGTGGGGGTTTTTTTTCTCCTGATGAAGAAATTGGATTTTTTTTTTTAAAGGACAGGGAAGGTGTAATAGGACGTTTTTCTGGTTGTGAACAAAAATGGAGCAAATCACCCTGTAAATGTGTGAAACTTTTGCCTGTTTATGCTTTGTGAATGGAACCAGACTGGTATATGTCCTGTCTATTTAAGCTGTCCACAGGGTTAAATATCTTGATAAGATTCACTGTGTTCCATTGTGTTGTTTTAACCTTTGTTTGCCTACCAGTGCTTACGGAGGAGCCACGTTGTACACTGGGCTCGTCTCAGGCTGCAGTACTCTTGGTAGCCACTGAGGTGTGTTCTAGTCTAACAAAGGTTCTTTGCGCTCAACTTCTTGGCATTGACAATAAACACCATTTATATTGGAACACAAAGCATCATTAATAATTTCAGATCTGAATGAAATTTCTTTCAGGTTCATTAGGCTCGATTAAAATCTATCGGAGTCCCATAGTTCGAAAAGGCTGGAATATTTAACACGATTGTTGTAGATCCCTGCGTCACAGTTGAAATGTTTGTAAATATGTTTGTTCGTCATTGGATGTATGCAGAAAATTTTATTGGTGTCATCAGTTCTTTTTATTAATTGTGGGTTTTGGGTTTTTTTTTTTTTTTTGCAATAGAAGACAATTTGTCATTTACATATTTAGTTCTTATTTGTTATTTAGACAAAGAGGATGCGATGCAGTTTACAACAATGCTTATGGTTTTAAATCAGTCTGTCTTTTTAGGTTCGCTGTACTGAGATATTCTGAGTGTTTTATGTTCACGAAATTGAATGTGTGAAAAAATTTGCATATAAAAATGAAGCTAATACTTTAAAAACAAAAAAAACAGGATGTGCAGGTTTTTAATATGGTGAATACTTAATTGCACCACACACCTCTCATTCTGAGAATGTTCTCCAACCCAGTCGACATACAATTCTCACACTCGAAGCATAATCGATTCCACAATTTCTGCTGTAGCTTTCAGATATTTCGCTTGTATGTATATGATCAGATGTTATCTCTAAGAGCAACTATAAATCTAGAAAATCAACTCTCATCAAAAAGCCCACCAGTGCTGCTTTAAGACACAGTGTCTCAAGTTCACCTCACCGTCACCTGCTGTCTAACTTGCCCATAACCGAACCTCTCTGTTTGGGATCATTAACCCGCAAAATCTGTCCAGACCGTTGTGTGTCTGCCTTTCATTATCTTTCCTTTTCATTTTTCATGTGAAACCTGTCTGTTGTGCTTCCTAAATAATAATCTAATTATTTTTGATCTGCGTATGCTTTTATATTAAAACAAATAAAGGAACTAGCAACTATGGAGTTTTTTCAGTGACGTTTAACAGTCTACATTTGTTGAGCCCTTAAATGTGTTGTACAATTCTACTAAACTTCTTGTGTACTGCAGATGTTGCATGCAAAGGTTCACTAATATTCTAATTATGTACTAATGTAGGCTCATTATATTTAAATGATCTGTGTGCAGTGGTGTAGTCATGACCAAGACTGGCTTGCATCAAGACCAAGACTTTGAGGGATTGAGATCAAGTCAAGACTAGATCCGTGCGAGCGCCATTTTGTGTGACACAATAATATGTGGGACGTGCAAACCATAGACCCTTCTCAAATTGATCTTAAAGGTCTTAATGCACATAAAAACTCTGAGAGCTGAAATCAACTTAACCATCTTTAATCAAGACTTGTTATTGGTTGCATTTGAAGCAGGACCTTTTACAACCATTGCAGTAATGTTAACCAATGAATCAGAAAATGCACAGGCAGTTTAGTGATATCCCTGCAATTGTGGTCTTGACCGGTCTTGAAATAAAAAATCCTGGGTCCTCTATGTGTGAGATGGAGCCAAGATGGATTAAAGATGCTGTAGATTCTGAGATAAGACAGATCTTCAGAGTGGTCTTGAGACCAAGTCTGATCTCAAGTGATACAATACGATCTGTGTACAAACTGGACAAGTTCTCGGTTATTCAACAGCAGCAAACATATTTTTGGATATGCAGTTTCCTTGAAAATGTTTCCTGACTACTATTTTAAAATCATTTGCTTTATTCTATAACGTGTCTCTATCGATCGATCTATCTAGACGGATCGGTGGATAGATAGATAGATAGAGATAGATAGATAGATAGATAGATAGATATTTTCTTTATCCACAGTGAATTACAAATCCCTTACTCACCTCATCTTTCACCAAAATATGACTGATTTGTCAGTATTTAATTCGAGCATCAGATTTTAATTGTAGCTTCTACAGCACATAACATTCCTTATGCTTTAATTGTCAAGCTAGTTACTGATTCTTTTTTTAAAATTATTTTTTACATAAAAATACATACTATGTATATAAAAGGTAACAGGGTTAACTAAGGTAATGTAAAAATACACAAACAGAACCAGGTGAACAGCATGTATGGCTTATATACCTCCTCTGTTTGCCCCAACTCCTCTTCCCCTATTCAGTATCTCCTATAAATTATATTTAGTCTAACCCTTTTGAAGAAAGCATACATTTTGATATTTACCCCGGACAGTACAATGAAAGACAGTTTAATTTCTATCTCTAATTGTGTACTTGTACATTTAAGCTCGTCGTTTAACCAAAAACCCGGCAGGTGACGTCATTAACAGGTGCCTCGTGGGGCCAGGCTGATCATGACTGATGCACAGTTTGAGGTCATTGACAAGTCCCGCACATAACTTTAGCTTTTACTCCACTGTGCCTCGTTATCATAAAACGAGGCACAGACTATGTAATGGGATTATTGCTGGTTACAGTTAAAGCAACCTAAATTGTTAAAATTAGCCTGTGAGAAAGTGAAGGGCGTGCGCTCGGAGGAGCTGGAAGTCAGCTCATGCGCATGCGCAGGCCGAGGTAGCGAAATGCTGTAGAGAAAACAACGGTAGCTGCTGAGCTAACCAGAGAGAAGGGGCACGGAGGTGTAAACCTACAGCTTTTCAGCTCCCCTGCTTTACCAACATTCCGTTGCTTCCCACTTTCCAGGCTCCTCCGGATACGAATTCGGTGGTGACATTGTAGGGTGAGTGTCTTTCTTGTAATTTTGTGTATGGGAGTACTGAGGGAAGAAGGGGGAAAAATGCACCTCCTTTTTGCAGTGTCTCAAAATGGCGGCCGAGCCGTTAGAGAAATAGTTCAGAGTCTAATTTGGCTTGGGGGAATTTCACTGCGCTTCTGAAATGACCAAAGGACACTTTAGAATTGTCTTCGATTTCCCCGAATAGGTGTTTAGTTTCGCCTTGTGTGCTTAGTGCCTGTGTGCTTTCGGCGAGATAGCTTAGCAGGTTAGCCGCCGGTGAATCAACACGTCATTTCATCAACGCCAGGCTGCGCGAGCATTCTAGCGCGCGAGGCGGCTATCAACAGTTGGCTAACGTCGCTAATGATGGGGGACGTGCTGCTGAAATGTTGTTGATGTTCACGCTGAGTGGACAAGGCAGGCCTCTGGGAATATAACGCCCGAACCGGGAGATTCGAGGCGCAGCGCCTTCGATATAGCCGTAAACTTGCGGGTGAGATGTGGAGCTTGTTGGGACTGGGAGATGACCGTTAAACGTTAGCGCGTGAGTGAGCTAGCTGTTTTGCTCACAGCTGCACGGGTGACATCTGGGTAGTTAATTAACATCTCAATGCTCTTTACATATCCGGTAAATCTTAACCGTCATATTTACAGTAAAGTTAATATATTCCTGGCTTCGTGAATGAGTTGAAAAACGTTCATTGCTAGGTCGTTGGGCTCAGCTGACGAGTGACGTGTGTGTGTGTGTGTGTTTTGTGTTTAATTTCATTTTCACAAACACAAAATAGTACCTTGGTAACCCAGGGTATTTTGAGTTAAGGTTTTGAACGAGCTGTCTGATATTTTCACGCAGTGAATTAAAAATCACATAAACTAAACATTTAATTATCCTACATCATCCCTGTTTACCCATCGGGGTGCTGACAGGTTGGCTTTGCTCAGGAACTGATGACCAGGTGGCTGTTGATTTCAGGTTTATTGAACTGTACATCACTTGAACATTATTAGGCCATGATGGATGGCTGAAACATCCAAGGCAGGGTGGAGCTCCAGTGAACACACCATCTAGTGTGAATGGTTCAGACAAACAGCATTCAGACAAATAACCAAAAAGAACTAGGTGGCTTGTTGTGGCATATTATAAAGGAGACATGAGGACATGATATGTCACTGGACGCTGTCAGGAATAAAGGTGCTGACATCGTAGGATGCGCCAATCAACGATGCATCTTTTGTACCTTTTAGAGTGTATCTTTTACCTGTGTAGGTGCATGTGGTGCATCTTCAATTCATTTTCTAAGAGTAAAGCTTTAAAAGTGTGCCAGTTGTCCGTGTGTCTGTAATTAATTTTTAAAGAGGTAAAGCGTGTTTCTTTGGTGTACCACGATATGATCATGAGAAGGAAATTTACAGTTTGGTACCTGCGTTTCTGAGAATGTTCGTCAAAGTGAATTGTGTGGTTTGTTTTTGCATGTGTTTGTAATGTGTTTTATTTTGCAAAGAAATGCTTTGAGCACAATAATTTTCTGATTCCTTTACTCACTCGTGAGTAGCATTGTTTATGGTCTCCTGCATGGTTTGGAAGAGCTCCCAGTCAGCAGCATTTTTGGCAGAAATGTATACCATTTCATAATGGTGGTTCTGTCAAGACAGACTAGCCGATTAAAGTAGTAATGGGTAATTACCACTGGACTCCTTCACTGCTCTGTGGTTGTGCTCTACACGGACAGTTGCTAAGAGACCATGCAAAGTCTTTGCTTGAAATTAGGCACTAGGAGATTGTGTTTTAGTGGGATTCCAGGAGGTACTATGTAATGAGCCAAGTAAAGCAGATTGACAGTAAGGCTGTGTAACTTCAGTGTGCAGATAGTTACACTTCTGTTAGAAGCATTTGGAATATGTTGCAAAACCCGATGTACGCTGTATAGCCAAAGGTTTGCGGACACCTAGGCAATTTATTTGCCCTGTGCTGTTAGAATAAGTGTCATTCTTCTGGGAAGGCTTTCCACTGGATTTTGTAGTGTGGCTGTGGGGATTTGGGCCCATTCAGCTACAACTGATGGGCAGGCACTGATTTTGGGAGAGGAGACCTGGTGTGCATTTGGCGTCCCTGTTCATCCCAGAGTTCATCAGGGTTGAGGTCAGGCTTCTGTGCAGGTCACTTGAATTCTTCCACTCCAACGTTGACAAACCATGTGTTTGTGGAGGTCGCTTTGTACACAAGGGAATCGTCATGCTGGAACATGTTTGGGTTGTTTAGTTCCAGTGAGGGGAAATTGTAATGCTACAGCACACAAAGGCATCCTGTACAATTGTATGCTTTCAACTTTGTGGCAGCAGTTTTGGGAAGAGCTAAATATGGATGTGGTGGTCAGATGTCCACATACTTTTAGCCAAATAGTGTGTGTTAAACCATCGTCAGAGTTTTATGTGTCTGACCATTTAAGGTTTTGTAAAGGTGGAAAATCTGTTGTTGGGGTGTTTTTTTTTTGTTTGTTTTTTTACTTTACATTTTCTATGACTTATTTGGGTGGAGTCATAGTGAAGAGTCTTGTTTATTGAGTCCAGAAACTGCAAGGGAGCTTCTACATATGTATCTTTTAGTCCAACTGAATCGAACTCTAGAGCAGTTTGATTGCAGTGAGAAAGTAATTCCACCCTGAATCTATCCACAAATTGAATAAACCATGCCATATATTATAGATTGTGAATTTTATTTGTTTGTAGATGCTAAATTGAGCCAAAGGACAGAGCTGTAGTGTTACATAAATGTGTTGTGTTGTGGATGTTTGGACCAGCATACAAAAAGTGAACTTTTTCACAACGACAGGTGAAATCCACAAAGAAGCGCTGTCACATTTATTTTATTATGTATGTATATTTTAAGGCTTTATAAACCATTTCCACTCTCTTATTAACCTTTTCCACACTCGTATAAACACGTCCTATGCTCTTAAACTCTTTCTACACTCTTAAACATATGTAATTTTAACAAGATATAAAATTCTACATGCGTACCTACTGCCGGTGAGGTCACTTCCTGTTTACTAGCTCAAGCAGAAGTGGCATACACCGCCACTGTGTATTCATCCGTTGAATACAGTGCATACTGTTTTATTTCGGTTTAAATGTTCTTTTAATGTTTGAATGAACATTTTAAAAAAAAATTATATTCCAGAGTCCCGCAAAAGCCAAAAAATTCCACGAATCAAAATGTGAAAATGCGCTGAACCCGCGAGAGGTGAACCACGATATTGTGGGGTTCACTGTAAACAGTGAATGCGACTCACACAGTGTTTAAAACTGGTTACTTGTTCTCCATGCTGGGTGGATTTTTATGATTTCTCTGCATGTTTGGTAGGGCTTTATTTCCTTTTTTTTTTTGTTGCCGTATTTCAGTTATGGGTGCAATCTTAGACCTACAAGGATAAAGAGCCTTTTTTTTCTGACTTTTTTTGGTTTGTTTGTGTGCAGTCTGGAACTAAAGTAAACCAAGTCAAATAACTAACAAATCAAATGCATCAATCTTCATTCATATTACACCTTCACTTTAGGTGTCTTAAAATCACTGTGATCTAGTTTTACTGATGTTTATTACTATTTGCTCTCTTCTGCTGTTGTACTGTGTAGGACTGTTGAAAATATTCAGGAGGAAACGGTATTCCATGGGCTGATGTTTCACTGTGGCTCGACTTACAGTGAGACTGAGAGAGCACACTGCCGTCTCATTCACATTCATAACATGGCTTCCTGCTCTCACTGTTTAGCTGTCTCTTTTTTTTATAGTGTTTCTCTTTCTCTCTCTTAGTGGTGTTTTTTTTTTTTTTTTGTTTGATTGTTTGTTTTTTAAAGGAAGGCATTGTATGGGTTTTTTTTTTTTTTTTTAAATCTTGGTGGTGAAAATTAGTAGTATTCTTTTTAAGTATCTGCAGCACTGGTTTGCTTTTTAGAGGTAATCTATTTTGTATAAAAATCTCTCTCTCTCTCTTTGGTCAGTTTTGGATGGCATATAATGAGCAAGGTTGTTTTTAGAAGAGTCACAGGGCACAAAGTACCACTCAAAGGCGCACATTTTATCGGCATCTATTAAAATGCTGCTTTTAAGTAGTGAAGCGACAGTAAAGCCTCACTTAACAATCACAATTATAAAACCATTTTTTTTGCTCTCTCTCAAGCCTAGCTTATCATTTACAGAACACATATCTTCTTTTTGCTTTCACTTATGTGCTTATTGTGCAGGCCATGTGCTGACGGTATTCCCAGGGCTTTAGTGAATTTATGAGCAGGGTGGGAGTCTAACTAGGTTTTATTGTTGCTTTGGGCTTAAATGGTTCCTAGTTTATCACAAATGCTGTATTTTCTGAGTGAGTTGTTTGAGTATGTACCTTCTGTTTGGAGTTTTAGGTTCTCATTGAGATTAATTAAGTGGTGGCCTGTGTTAGTCAAATCATGGAACCTGTTTGCTGCTGTTAAGCAGGACCAGGCGTTGGTCTACTGAAGTAGGTTGGTGCTTGAATCTGGGTCATCAGACCACTTTTGCGTGTCTGACGCACCAAACGGGGCAGCAGGACTCCATAACAGAATACTCAGCATGGCAGGCCGAGTGCAGAGAGCAAATGTATACAGGAGAGAAATGAACAGATGGCACACTTGATAACATATTTTTATTTAGCTTCTAAGCCAATCTGTCTAAAATATCTAGGGATTTGGATTGAGCCACATTTTTTTTTTTTTTTTTTTTTTTCTTACACCCCCCCTTGTATGCTTGACTTCTCTGTAGGGTCTTTTGGGCTTACTCTGACAATTGTCTCACCTTCCTGTGTGTTGCTCTCCTTGTGCAGATGCAGTGACAGCCTGACTGGTGGATGTTCGCAGACTGTCTTTGTGCAGTGTTCACTAGAACTGGCCTGTCAGGGGAAGGACACCGCGTGAGCAGCGTACATCCCTGTGAGCCGGAGTCTGTGTTCGATTGGTGATCTCCTGCCAAGGAGACAGCAGCTGCTGCACACCTTTCACCTGAACCCCCTCCCTCCCCACTGCCAACATGGTGCTGTCACAGAGACAACGGGATGAACTGTAAGTCCACAAGCCTCTGTGCTCTACCTTCTTATGCACACATACATGCATGTACAATGCAACCTAAGGAATGTGGGTTTGTGGAAAAGGTCTTCATCAACTGTAACTGTCCACTCGGCACAGAAAATGGATCCGCCCATATTACTTCGTTTTGACGTAAATGCATTACACTGTTATAATAGTTAGAGGTCGTGCCTGCCAAGTCATTCCTATTTATTCACCCCATTAAGCAGTTCTATGACCTTGTGATGATAAACATTTATTACAGACCCTGACAGTTAAAAAGATCATTGCTTACTGTGGTCAAGAGAAATAAATAAGTCACTGTAACAAGACTGTTGTCCACATTAAGCCTAACATAATGTAATTAAGCATGAGTGTGTTTCATTGGAGAGATGAGATGTTTAATCAGGCCCTTGGTTACCAGTATGAGGTAATGACTGGGAAGGGATTAGCCTGAGCTGCATATTAACCTCCTAAAGTACAAGCCCAAATATTGTGTTTGCTACATGTGTAGTTAATGGAGATTTAGTTGCGTTCTTGTTGATGTTCAGGAAATTTTTTTTAGTATTTCTCGGTTACAGCTGTTAAACACATAAAATGTGTCTCCAGTGACAAGGAAGGTTTCATTGGAGTGATGAATTAAATAATAGTTGATTATGATGATTGATGCACGTTTCCTCACTCCTAGTGGTTAACAGAATATCTGCTAATCAACTCATGGATAATTGAACATTAAAATTGGACAGAAGGTACATACAAATGTGTATGACAAAGTGATGCTGTACAAATCTGTCTACTGTCTGATCATGTTTGTCAGTGTTTCTATGTAACTGAATCTGGGTTTGAAAGTGCCAAAGATTTTGAACGCCCTTGAGATGCTTAGGATGTGCATCTTGATTGACTGCTTCTACAGCAGTGTGTGGGATGAAAAAATGCAATGAATAGCTGAAAGGCTTCTTCAATAGTCTGTCCTTCCTTTAGTTTTGTTGTCTCGTCTTTGAAATACTACTGAAAGCCTGTGTAACCTGTAAGTCAGACATCTTCTGAAGAAACAGCATTGCAGACCATGCAGAAACATCTCTGACCCTTAAATGTTTTGGGTAGCCACTTCTTCTGTGGCTGTGGATGGGTGGTTTGGTCCCGTCATTTAAATTATTGTATTTTCAAAGTAGGGTACAAAACTGAATAATTTCAATTTCAAGGTTATACATAGGCTTTTGTTTTTTTGTTTTTTTTTGTAAATAGCTTTTTAAATTTCTTTGATTTCAGACTTTCCCGTGGTTGACTCCAGCAGTATCAGTGATTCCCCGAGCAGAAGTGTTCCTCATGTGCTACGATTGCATAACTTCTTGCATTAATCTTGAAGGTTAAATATAGTTTGTCATAATCAAACCATTCATGCAAGAGTACAGTCTGTAATTTGTCGTTACATGCTGCAAGGACATTTTTTTGTTAAAAATTAAAGGGAAAAGTGGAACATTTGCTACTTGTGAGGTATGGAAGTACATTCTCACTTTGCTGTGCCTTGTTCTTTGAAAAATTTCGTATATAATGGACAGATTTGTAATTTGTTCGCTCTTGTGTAATTACAGCCCCAATATGAGGAGTATGTTATGAGCTGTATCTGGAGTTTGAGACACTGATTCTTATCGGTGTGTGTGCGTGATCTCATTACAACCCTAATACAGTGGTACCTTGGTATTCAACGTCCTCAATATTCGATGAAATTGGTATTCGAAGCGATTTCATCAGATTTCTTTTCCTAGGAAATCGATGTCGGTGCGGTATTCGACTCGACAAACGTTTTCATGATTTTTCACGATTTCAACAAATCAGTATTTCGAAGAAAATTCTAACTAAATGTTAATTAAAAGTGATTTTCTCCCAAAAAGGCTCAGTTTTATAAAGTAGTTTAGTGTATTTTACTGTTAAAAATGACTTTATAGGAATTATATTTCATTTCATACGCCCAGTGTAAACAAAGCTGAATCAGAGTGTTGCATCCGTTGTGTAAGCATCATCTGTGAGTGGCTCCATAACCCCACGCATTTTTGTTTAGTGTTTCATGGTTAAATAAGGTACCCATGTCTAGCAAGGAAGGTAGTTCAGGCAGGACTGGTGCCAAGAGAAAAGCAGTGAGAGCAACCATTGAGGTTAAAAAAAGAAATTGTGGCTAAATATGAAAGTGGCATGTGCGTGACTGATCTCGCTGAAGAATATAAAATTCCAAGATCTACAATCTCAATTTTTATTCAAAACAATGTTTAATAGGGTTAGTTTATGTTTAATATGATTGTTAATTATAAGTGAAATGTCCAAAGAATAGGGCACAATGTAGGGAATTTTGGAAGGCAAGGGACCCAGTTATTTTGTTTCCCATTATTTCTTATGGGCAAATTTACTTGGTATTCAACTAAATTGGTATTCGGCATCACCTCTGGAACCAATTAGCGTCGAATACCAAGGTAGCACTGTATTTTGCTGTTTGATTTCACTCAGTAGTCACTTTATTCTTTTTAAAAGAGCTCTTTTGTATCGCTTTGCAGAAGATTTCATCTGTGTGTAAATCTCAGTAGTGGCTCATATGCAGTGGCTGGCACCAGTGTGTGTTGCTGCTGTGTACTGTATGTAGGTTGCAGGTGTGTGCCTGCCTAGACTCCAGAGACTGGCAGCATTGCACATGTGCTTGTGTGAGAGGTTGTGGGTTCCAGCTCCTGATGGCTTGTAGATGAAGCCTTGCCAGCCTGTCAGCGGGGTGCCCACCATCAGTATAGATTTAATCTGCACATTGTCAGATGAATGAGCTTTAGGCCCTTCTGTTACTTGTGGGGGCTTCCTCACTTGAACTGCACTATTGCCTCATGTGTACTCAAATACAGGCCCCGGGTATTTTAATCATGCTCTCTGTTAGCATTGAATATAATAGATTAGTAATATAATACTCAAAATAACATTTTGATAATTGATTTTCTTTGCCCTGATACCATGTGTGTTGGAGAGCAGGAATCCATCTTATGAATGTGAACGAGAAGGCATTGTGCTCTCTCAGACTCTGTAAGTGGAGCCACTGTAAAACATCAGCCCATGGAATACCGTTTCCTACTGAATATTATTAACAGTCTTACACCGTACAAGAGCGGACGAGTCACTTCTTACATGTGTCGACATCCTTCTGACATTTGTGACCATTTGTAAATTTGGCAGTTCCTCTAAATTAATTATATAAACAGGTACCCAGATACACCATCCAGACCTGACTGAGGGAATTTTAATGTGTAATCCAGAGCTTCCCATTCAGACAAGGGTGTAAACCCATCTGCTGCTGCGTGTTGCCGGTTGTGTGTGAAGGTGTTTGTGCCCGTGCCCACCACTGGCTCACATCCTTATTCAAATGACTGTAAACAAAGCAAAGCCTTTCAAAGCCGTTCAGTCCCTGCTTCGCTGGACTGTGCTTCTTAAGAGGTGTGGCCTCTGTGGAGCTCCACAAATCTCATTACTGAGTGTGTGTGTTTGACAGCTGGCTAAGCACTCGCATGCTGTGCATGCACACGTCCAGCTTTGAGTGCCCTCCATCAGTTCTCATTCAAGGACCAGCAACACTTCTACTTGTACAAAGCAATATCGAGCATTTGGAAATGAGCTATATTCATATCTTCACGGAAAATCACATCTAGGTTTGTTGTAGCTTATGTTGCTTTCTCCTGTCTCGTGTTTTGCTTTCTTCTGTTCTGTGAATTAAAGATGAATGCAGTGTTCAGTGGATTCAGCCCCACGCCATTAACAGACCTTTTGAATGCACTGAATTTTCTCATACAATATAAACATTTCCACTCTTGAAAATAATTCAGTTTTGCTCTGAAGCCCTGTGAATTCATCTGCTTGGTTTATTATGGAGTTGTGGTGATGTACAGTTGTTTGCTAACCTGACTGGGTTATGTTAAACATCACCAGAATTCATGCCCATTTCATGCCAGAATTCAATGCCATGCCCCAGTCCCATTTCCTTGTGGTGTTTGATGTGATTTACACACAGATTATAGACTATTTAATAAACTGAATTGTTTTTTCTATTACCTAGCCCACAGTGTTTGCCAAGTCCTATGGTTTGATTGTGCCTAAGCCTTGTTACCTAGGGAAAAAAAATCCTCTAGTATTCGTTAACATAATGTCATAACTTGGGGTGAGTTAGTTGGCAGGTTATGTGCATTAATACAGACTAAGGGCGACAGACAAGTATATGAATTCCTGGGGAAATAACTTTTAGTGCTGCCGTGATTAGTCGATGTAATCGAATATGAAATTTCGTCAACGACAGGTTTTTTTTTTTTTTTTTGGTTTTGTTTTTTTTGTTTTTTTTTTGTTTTTTTTGGTCGAATAGTCGCCTATTTATTTTTGGTCTCAAACAGCTCATCTGAGTTCAGGTAATTCCCCTCCTCCCTGGGAGGGCACCCTGCTGGCTACCCTCTCTCTTCGTAATGTTTTCGGAAACGACGTTGAACAACGCTATCCACATGCGATTAAACATCCGCGAGCAGCATATTGTAACGCTATTGAGACAGCACCAAACTCGAGACAGGGTTTTTCCGAATCGCCGGTTTATCGAATG
>JAQLOM010000003.1:12576998-12591888 GCA_030068315.1 Chrysichthys thysi
CGGATGAATACACAGTGGCGGTGTACGCCACTTCAGCTAGTAAACAGGCTGTAAACAGGAAGTGACCTCACCGGCAGACATCAACCTCGTATCTCGGAAATGTTGTAACCTGGGTCGGTCGTAATTCAACGTACCACTGTACTGTTCATGGGAACTGAAATAAAGTAACATACTTTTGAGTAGTGTTTGAGTTTTACTCCAATGGCTCAGCACTGCCAGCTGTACAGTCTTTACTTATGTTGCCCAGCTGAAGGTTTTTAGACACCTGTATTTTTTTTGTATTTTATTAAAGATTAATCAGAAATCCAGACGTATGTTAAACACGTATGTTAAACACACCAAAGATCTAAATCTAAATTAAGAGCTTACAATATAATCTAACTTGAGCAGTAAGTGAACACAGTGAGCTCTCTGATATTAATCAGACTCTAAAATATAGGCAGTTAACTGAACACTGTGTAGCCAAAAGTATGTGGACACCTGACCATCACACTCGTATGTCGGTCTTCCTGAAACTATTGCCACAAAATTAGAAGCAGACAATAATATAGGGTGTCTCGTATAGGGTAGCATTGTTATTTTTCTCTACTGGAGCTGAGGGGTCTGAAACTGTTCCAGCACCTGTACAAAGTGTGCTCTGTGGTTTGCCAGAGTTGATGTAGAAGAACTCAAGTGTCCTGCACAGAGCCGTGACGACAACCCCTCTGAACGCCTTTGGGATGAACTGAACCGTTGTGTGCACCCCAGCCCTCCTCGTCTGACCTCACTGAGGCTCCTGCAGTTGAATGAGAACAAATCCCTGCATATTATAACAGGGGAACTAAATCTGGAATGAGGTGTTCAAAAAGCACATGTGGGTGTAATGGACGGATGTCCACAAACTTTTGGCCATATAGCGTATATGAAAGGCTCAGAGATATTGTTAGGGGGTTAAATAACAAGGAACTTCTAAGACACAACCTGTTTATGTCTAATTGGAGTGATCCCAGTCGGGCATGTTTACCATAAGGTCTAGATTGTCTCCAGTAAATTTTTAAGTTGCCTCGAATAAGATAATCTGCCAAGTGATTGAAAATGGAAAAAAGGACAGTAGTACATTAATGTCCTTCAAGACCTTACAATGTGCATCTTGCATTAAGATTTTTTTCTTTTCTTTATTCTTTTTTTAATGTATTCTTTTCTTTTTTTTCTTTTCCTTTTCCCTTTTCCTTTTCCTTTTTTCTTTTATCTTTTTTTTCTTATTTGTACTACTTAAACATCTATTATTACCAATGTTTTGCAGAACTAGCAGATAGGATAGTGGAAAAATGTTTCACTACCATGGTCTTGACATTGTGTATGTGACAAATGGAGATCTTGAACTTGCTTGAAGATCATAATTGAACATATTAAAGATATTTAAATATCAGCCAACGCTGCTTATCTAACTTGAGCATAGCAGTGTGAGTCAGTGTTACGCAAGTGTTTGCCGGTTAATTCTGGTATTTATTTGTCTCTGGTTGCAAAAACAAACAAATGAGCAAAAATCAACACCACACACTTGTTCGAGAATGAAGAGCAGATAGTGAATACACAATATATTAGCCTGTATTACCCTGTGCATTTTGATGAATTGCTAATGTACTTCATATGGGATGTCGTATGTTGTAATGTATGTTTTCTAGTAAAAAAAACGTCTTAAATTCTCCTATACATTTCATCACTCAGATTAATTTCAGAGTCTTTCAAGTTTGCTGAGTCATGCTTCCTTTAGTCGGAGTGATGAGTACAGAGTAAAGGAGCAAAAAGAGAAACGCTCAGTGCAAAAGGAAATGATTAACATTCCTAAATAAGAGTATAATAATGATTTTAAAAAAAACAAAAAACACTTGCATGTGTTCTTTTGGGCTTACTGATACCGAAACACATGTACTGATTTAGTCGTAATGGTCTACCAGCTTTTGTGCGATACATGTTGTTTTAATTTCGTGGCACTGATTTGTTTCTGAGAATTACACCCCTAAGTTATACCATCCTTTTCCCTCGCTCTTTATTTCACCACTAGGCTGTGCTATCATGCCGTGGCCTTTTCACAAACGCAGTGCTTAATGACGCTTCAGGGGAAGGTATAATTGCATGATTGACTTTAAGTGAGCTGTGTTGTAAATTTTGCATTTTATGTTCTGAATCTCGCCTTTAACAGTCACTGGCGAATATAGATGAAGTGGTGAACAAGATTCGCCTGAAAATCAGGTGAGCGTTTCATTTGCCATGTGGAATGATTACAGTGCCCCATACTGAACTTGCATATTACTATAGGGATTCGCCCACTGGTTTGTGCGTGTGTTGATTTGTGCTTTCTCTTTCACCAGACGGCTGGATGACAACATCAGAACGGTGGTGAGGGGACAGACTAACGTGGGACAGGATGGCAGGCAGGTGGGTGTCTCTCATGTCCCCACGAGATCGGCCCACGGCTCGGTCCCCTGTTCGAAAGATTTGCGCATAATTCCTGTGCAGTGCGGAATAACTGATGGACTTGCTGATGTGTACTTTCAGCTCTCTCGTATGAGCGTGGTTATGGAAAGAGGCTTTGACAGACCGGGCTTGTGTGAGATGATGGATAGTTGTTGGGAGTGAAGTAGGATGAATTGAAGTAGCAGAGAGCTGTTAGTGAAGCCTGCTCGAGGGCTAGAGCGTGAATACAGAAAGCGGCTTTAGTCTGTAGTGTTGGATGTGAAACCAGATCCTGGTGCGCTGCTGTCAGGAGTCTTCTGTCTGCTCGAGCACAAATGTCTCGTAGGCTGTGTTTGACACTCTTTTTTTTTTTTCTTCTTCTTCTTTTAAATCAGATATTCCATATCGCAGTCAGTTCTTTTCCAGTGATGTTTAATGATTATTTCTGTTCTCTGTGTTCGTCTAAGCTAGGATTAATCAGCGCTGTCACGTTCTCAGCCTCAGCACTTCTCTCTCTCAGTTTCTCTCTCTCTCTCCCTGGAAGAGAAAGCACATTTCTTTCAGATTCCCCTGTTTTTCGGCTATGCTGGCATTCCGCGTTGTGGTTTGGTGTCCTGCTGCTTCTTGGAGCTGGCGGAAAACCCTGATTCAACACAGATCCGTGCTCAATCAGAGCCGCAGGCAGAGGTGAAATGTGACACCTAATTGCGAGGTATGAGCCGGTGCAAGCGAAGACCGAGAGGGGTCTGGTGGTCGTCCCGTAACCAGCTTACTCTGAGATGTGGAAAGTCAAGGGCCAGTATCCCTCTGAGATGTTTCCACCGACCGAGCAAAAGGAAAATCCCTTCTGCAGATGGAAATGCTGGATTACAGATGTAGAGGCCGGGGGCTGATGGAGGAGCGATGGAAAACACACCAGCTTGTTCTTTGTTTAGTCTGAGAAGTATTTATCATTAGGGTGGAGTTGTGTGCTTCTGAATCGCAGTCTCAGGGGCCTGCATGATGATAATTCTGGCTGTGTGGAGGTGGTGGGAAAACATGTGTCTTTAAAGGATTCAGAAAGACTCTTATTCGAAAAGATCATTCTCTGTCATTTGAGGGGTTCAGGAGGGGTTGAGGAAAGAGTGAGTCACCGGGTGTTCGTGTGGAGATGGGGGTTAAGGCCAGATAAGCAGTGACTCCAGCATCGTACCACAGTCACCTCACAGATGTACACCCTGTTTAAATGCCTTGTGGACGTCTTGGAAGGAGAAAAAAAGAAATGGGGTTGTCTGCTTCATGAACCGGTTCGCTCTTTGGAGGTTATGGGCAGCTGTGCACCCCAGGAGAAAACTGATTCACTATAAACGGCATTTCCTTTTTTTAAAAAAAATAAATAAAACTTAGTTACCCTTTGTTCATTTCTGTGAAATGTCCCTGCATGTTTATTTTATTTTATTTTATTTTTTAAACTGATTCTTTGTATTCGCACATTTTCCACACCGTGCAGTTTTGGTCCTGATATGAGAGCATCATCTGCTTGTGAAATTCAAGTTCGAAATTTTCCGAAATAAGAACAAGTTTTACGGTTTGGTGAAATTTACATGCCAACATCGAACAGAGCACAATAATCACCAAAATACAAAGCATTTGGTGTCAAGTGTCACTGTCACTGGTCACTCCCAACAGTTCTCTGTTGTCTAACTCAGGCAAAACTGTAACATGTATTATTTTCTTTGATGCAGTTAGAAATTCCATATAAAAAGCTCGCTGTATTGTGTTCCCAGATGGAGTTGGGGGTAGGGGCTACATATGAGGGTTTTTATGGCTGTCACAGAGAGAGTTGGGATCAGGATGTCTCATCTAGTCTCTGGTATTTAGAGCTGCTTATTAGGAATGCTGGAGAGCTACCCTATGCAGAAATACAGAAAGTGCACAGCTTTGGGATTTATTTATTTATTTATCTATCTATTTATTTATTTGTTTGTTTGTTTATTATAAGCGTTTTAGACGTAGGTTATGATATGTGCTTGCTTATATTTCTGTGAGAATAAAGGTCAAACCGATATGAAATTCGTTTTACTGATTTCACTCTTACGAAACAAATTCCAGTGGTATCGTATGATATGACTTTATACAGTCAGATAAAACCTACAGTTTCAGTCTTTTTTTTTTTTTGGTGTGTGTTTCATGTATGATCCCGGAGGTAGGACATTGAGACGAGCGGCAGTGGAAATGTCTGTCTTTTGTGGACTGATGGCTCCAAGTTCCTGAGCAGTTTCCAGTGTTGGCTCTTGAACCTGTTTATCAGTGACTGAAATAATAGGCTCTTGAAGAACAAACAGTTCTAGGGCCTTTTTGAGAGGATCTACCCTCCTGTGGAGCTCCCCTGAGAACTACACCGCTTCAAGAGCCTTTTTTTCTGTTTGCCTTCGCACAGCCAGTAGGACGCTGAAGTGACGTAAACCGGCTCAAAATCACATTATATTTTCTCCTTCACGTACAGGCTCAAGAAATTCTTTACTTAACTGTCACTCCATTTATCCTTGTTGGGGTTTTTTTCTTTCAATTTAACATTACCTTTCAGCGCAGTTGTTTACCCACCTAATGTTTTACAAGGATTTAAGGCTGTATCTGAGACTAAATGTTTCCAGGCAAACTGCATTCAGCTCTTTAGTAAGAAGATGCAACGATTTTCTGTATAGACTAGGCCTAATCTGACAATCCACAAGTGATGATTTTAGTGAACGAGGGCAGGACATGAAGAATCTCACTACACTTGTGTCTGGACCCTTCACCATACACATACATCACTCACAGTTCCTTTTGTGCTTGGAGAGTACCTACCCTAATGTAGGAGCTAAAAAAAAAAAAAAAAGTCCCTAAAAATAGTGTTCTAAGAACTAGAATCATTCTCAGTTTCTAGAGAGCAAACCAAAGATTCTAGAGCGGAGAAAGATGGATCAGTTGCACAATAGGCAGAAGTACCCCCTGAACCACCGTGGACGCCATTTTGATAAGCTCACCATCACTTATCTGTCTCGGCAAACGACGGCTAGCGTCACCTCTTGGACCACATATGCTAAACCGTCCAAAGTTATTCAAGCAGTCATGAGGAGGTTAATTGTCGTCAATACTATCTGAGATAACAAATCGATGTCTGAAGTCAAATGCGATCCACGATGTTAATCGATATCTGAGGATTAAATCAAATGGGGCTCAGTTTGCAGTGTAGCTGCATGTAGTTGAACTTGCCTCAATTGGACTACAATTATTGAGAAAAAAAATCAAATAATCCGCTCAAATAATCTATTGATGTCTTAAAACAGGATGTCATAATTTCTTATAATGCAAACAAGGCTAATACATCAAAACAAGAAACAACAAGATGATTTCAGAAAAATAACGGTATCCGGCCACTGTGACGAAAGGTCAGCTTGCCAAAATGGCGCCCATAGTGTGAAACTTCCTAATTATCTACGTATTTTCCGGCCAGTAATCCATCTTGCGCGTAGTGCTCTAGAATCTTTAGTACGAACACACAAAACGGTTGTAAGAACTATGAAAAGTTCCTCCAGTCTGAAAGCACCTAATGCGTTTGGATCAGCACTGATCACCGTTTCTTCATGGCAGAATTAGATTGAGTTATTTAAACGGCCAGTGGTATATGGTTGCAGTCTCATTAATCACTGCGAACATGTTGTTGGACAATCACACAGATACGTCAGAAATGCTGTCCTTATAGTCCAGGTTAAGATGGATAATCCGCTGCTGTTTTTAATCCATCTATGTGGAACTTCTGACAATGTATTCTGCAGAAACCACAGCTTCAGGGGCTGCTACAGTTGTTAAAATTTTATTTGTATGTGAAGAAGGCATATTTGCAAATCCAGTGCATGTGAATTCATTAGGGGTAACCCACAGGCCTTATTTATGTTTTCTCCTTTTTGAGGGAGAATCAAAAAGTAAAGGCAAAACACATTTAACTTTGTAAAATTTAAAAAGAAGTATCCGTTTTTCACATATTCCCCATGCAAGACGAGGCATATGTTGCATCAGATGAGCACCGCTTCCTTTACTTCATCATCAGCACACGGTCTCTACTGTCGCTGCTGCTGTATGAGGACGTACATCGTCGTGATGCAGCAAGACTGTTTTGGAAAGCATTTCTCTTCTTTTGCTGCGAATTGCAGGTTTAAGTTAAATTCACAGCAACGCACAGTAATTTGTAATTTGTCCATGTGCTTGGAAATGCACCAGAATAGGCCCCTTCATGTCCCTAAAGAACATTAACAGGATTTTCATGGGGGAGGACTGACATTTGCTGGAGAAGACGGATGACTCCACTCCATGTTTTGTGCTTTGCTCTCTAAGTTATTGTGTAATTTAAAAATTGTTGCGTCAAGATAGTCATTTGACTTCAGAAGATAAACAGCTGCTTTCTTCTTAGATTGTTTGCGTACATCATGAGACAAGGGCCTGTGCTTCTTTTGTTCTGTGATGTTCTAAGTTTATGAATGTAACTTTCCTTCCTTATAGAGCATTTAAAGAGAAGTCTTCGGTGCTTTCTCTGAAGCTCATCAACAGCACTGATAATTCTCTTGAGCTCTTTTATCGCCCGATCTTTATCAGCCAACAATACATTGGTCGAGGATAAGGAAGGAAGGTACACTCCCAGCATTCAGACTCTTACTCTGGAAAGAAATCGTTTGAAATGGCTGACCCCTCCTCATCTCTCTATCTGCATATCTGCAGTGTTTAACTCCGCTGAGGTTGGAAAATGGTTTCTCAATTACTCTCCTATGTGGACTTTATCAGGCATGACAGCAGAGGCCCTGAAAAACAGCTGAGTTCAAATTTTTCCTTGAGAAGTGTCCGGAAGGTCTTCAGATTGTTTCGAGCTTTGTTGCTCTTTTGAAACTGTTCCGTCAACTGCGTGTGTGACAGACCCAGGCTGTGTCTGCTTGTATTTTGAGGAGGATTTTAAAAGTGGTAAATTCCACGGGGCAGCTGGTGCCGGCTGTTAGCATTCCATCTGCCTGTGAGAGAGTGAGTGAGAGCCAAGCATCATACTCCTGGTCAGCTTAGCCCTGGGCCTGGCAAAACACGCTAGCAGCGATTACCATAATTAAAAACCATCAGGGCTGTGTTGCAGGGCCTTGCATAGTGTTGTGAAGTTTGACACTGTTTATAACTGTTGGTGTGGAGGTCAGCCCACTTCAGGGCTAGGATGGGTGCCTGGTCGATGCCAGCGGGTTAGGTGGGCGAACATGTGGCGGGCCTCATGCAGCTGCTGTACATTTACCCTGTTGGAATGTGAGGACGAATTGTGGGTGAGGATGTTTCATCAAGTCATCCCATTTGGTTCTCATTTCCCTGCTTGAATGAGTGAAAGACACTCGCTAAAAATAATGCAGAGGGATGAGGAGGAAAACGGAGCAAAAAAAACAGCTATCTTCATGCTTGTTGTCTCTTCTGCAGACTTTTGACTGGGGAAGACTCTGAAATTGTGTTCACTAGGGATTACTACTGGTGAAACCATAAACTGCTTTGATGTGTTTTTAAGATTGAGCTTGCTGTCTAACATTGGAAACATTTAATGGAAATATTTGTTAAGTAAATAATCTAATGTGCATTAGATTTTTCCCTTTAAACCTTCACAGCTATTGTTATGATGCAGCAAATATCATTGGGCGCAGTGAAACCACTAAGGCACGTCCAAGACAGATCACAGATGCAGTCTCTGAACTTCTGCCTCTATTCCAGGCTCTGGAGGAGGCTCAGATAGCTATCCAGCAACTGTTTGGCAAAATCAAAGACATCAAGGACAAAGCGGAGAAATCGGAACAAATGGTGAGTAAAAATAAGCCTTACAGACAGGAATCCGGTCTGGACAAAATATATATTATGTTTCCCAACACTCTCTCTGCTGCTGGCTAACTAGGCAGGAAATTGTGACATCCTGCGGCTTGTCTTATGCTGCAGCCTTTTTTAATTCCTTGAGTTATGCACTAGCCATCTGCATGTTAGCAGCACCGAACAGGTCAGAGGAAGGGCAGGGTATGGCTATCTGGCCTACTGGGACAGGAGAACAATAGGGAGCCGCCTAGGCCTGGATATGCTGGAGCCCTGAGCTCTGAGTTGTTTGTTCCCTTGCCCAGGTAAAAGAGATCACCCGGGACATCAAACAGCTGGACCATGCAAAGCGTAACCTGACCACGTCCATTACTACCCTTAATCACCTGCACATGCTAGCAGGGGGTGTGGACTCTCTGGAGTAAGTATCTATGAACCAGAAATAGAGGCACTGAACCATGTGCTGTTTAGTCAGTTATATATAGGGTCAAAATGTCTTCTTAATTGCTTAATAGATCAGGTTATCTTTCAGGGCCATGACACGCAAGAGGCAGTACGGAGAGGTGGCCAACTTGCTTCAGGGAGTGGTCAACGTGTTGGAGCACTTCCAAAAGTATATGGGGATCACTCAGATCCGCCAACTCTCTGAAAGGTGAGCACACCCTCTCTCGCAATCTGTTCTCCAGGCTTTCTCAACCCATTTTAGACTTATTGTTGCAAACATGTTGCAGTCTGACCTTGATTGATTTAAAAAAACAAACAAAAAACCCCATCTAAACTGTTCATCACACTCTGGCACGTGACTTGAGCCATGGGCTCACTGTCTGCTCAGACAATCGGCATGTTATCTGAATGAGCTAAGTGCAGGCAGTGTTTATACGACTAATTTTCTGGTGTAATTCACTAAATTGAATGATGTCGAGGGTATGAGGTTCCTGTTTATGTTTACCCCAGATGCAACACAGGAAGGAAATCTGTTCCACTTGCTCTTTATTATTCCAGTGCTTTTTTTTTTCAGGCTCATTCTTCCAACAGTGGAGCCTTGTCTCTGGCTGTGTGGCGTAGACTCTGTCCCTGCAGACTTGGAGACTAGACTCTTAGCGAAGCCTGTGAGGCCTTGGTTCATTTCACGTGTCACTAATACTAGGTGCTTCCCACTGCTTATTTATGCAGGGTAGACTGATAAGGCTGTTGTTTCATAAGTAATTGGCAAGGAAGGGTGTTTTCATGTGGAATAACTTTCCACAGAATGTTCCAATGCCTTTATGTTTATCTGGAAAAGCATGTAACTTTGGTTTCCCTTCCCTACGCTCCTATAGTTTTCCTTCCCTGCCCTAGCAGCCCCTTCAGATAAGTACAGTGCAGGCTTCTTTTCACAAACAGACTAGAAGCTGAAAATTTTATTTTTTAAAATGACAAGTTCTCTTGCATTTATTATAAACCATTCGAGCGTATTAAACAAGCTGGTGTGTCTGGCTTTGTTCTGACTTGAATTCTTGGGGCGGGGGGGTTTAAAAATTGCAGAAGGTGGAGGTGGTGTGGCAACTTCAGGATTTATAATGTAAACATATTTAGCCCCCTTTAGTGCTTGGGTGGTGCTTTTACTTTTTAGAGTACAATATGGTTTTCTGTGTTTTGAATGCTGGGCATGAATAGTGGTGAAGGACCAATGCATAGAAGCGGTTGACGATGTTTTGCGTCTGCTTTTCCTACAATAATGCAGACTTATTTATTCCAGTCCAGAAATGGGAGAAATGAAGTGCTTTTATTTGGGGGCGTTGCACCACCCTAAATAGAAATGGATGAATGTGTGGTAAAGACGTTTGATCAGGGACCGCAGCTGTGAGTACTGCCACACGTCAGACACTACTGGGTCTTGAAAGTGTTTGAGAAAGACTCAAATTAGCAGACCTATGCCCAACTGGAGTTCAGACAGTATCTGGCAAGAGAACGTGGGCTCCTCTCTTTCTCCGTTCTTGTTTATTCTGGAAGGCACTTGTTGTTCCAGTGATGGGATCTGCCTCCATCCAGCACCAACAGTCAAATTTTAAATGAAATTGGAATCCCGTATCCACAATGCTGTGATATTCCCAAACCTCTTTAATGTCATTCTTAACTTGCCATGAACCTGCCCACTGCTGGGAGAACTGAAACCTGACAAACACTGTACAGGATTACACACGGATATGTAAACAACATCGTGAAAAGGTTTTTGGCCTGTCCGATTTCCTTTGTTTTTTCACATTGTTCATGATTGTTCTGTTTGTCGAGTGTTCAGTGGTAAGCAGAGAGAAAGAAAAGCTGAAGGAAAGAATACTAATTCAGCTTTGTTCCTTGAAATAAACATGCTGTAGTACGACTGGATGATTTATGGAGCAGTTATAGGTGGTACTCTCACTTGACGTCAGTTGGGATTGACTAGAGCTTCTCTGCAATCCTGATGGATAACTGGTATAGATAATAGATGGATGGATCGATATTGAGCTTCGCTGTCGAGTCAGTACGGGCCAGAAAAGCTAGATCGATATTGAGTCGGATTTTGCTTATTTTCCAAATTGATTGACACAATCTGTTGGCCATCGTACTTCTGCCAGAAAGATCTTATGTATGATGAATGAAACTAAAAACCTTAATGAATGTTAGTGGTTTGCTGAATAGCATTTCGTGCCAAATCTAAAAAAAGAATTCACAAATGCAGTCTGCCAAAAACAGAGATGAGTAGTTCCTATTCAAAATTTGTGCAGGGAATTTCCCCATAGGTGAATGAAAAATGATCAATAAATAAATACAGCTCTTACTAAGCAGGAGGCAGATTTTCTTGTATTGGACAATAAATATTATGTACCTTTTTTTTTTTTTTTTTTTTTAAACAACAACAAAAAAACACTGCAGTGCTGAAGTATTTTTCTGTAGTACGAAGTATATATACATATTCTGCTTGATTCCTATGGTACTTCATGCTGATCACTAATTCAGAGGTTTAGGAGTAGGATGAGATAGACAGTGGCCTTTCCATTATGGGCTCACGTGATAAGGAAAAATCCCTCTACCTCCTCTAAAAGCTGATCCTGCACAAGAGATTTTCAGTCTGTGCCTGTGGGGTTTCTTCTTTTGAAACTTGTGTGCGTTATTTTTTTTCCTCTATAGAGTGAAGGCAGCACAAAGTGAACTAGGCACCCAGATACTTGCTGACTTTGATGAGGCTTTTCCTGCACAGGGCTCAAAGGTACGGCACTGTAAGAGAGAAAAAAAAAAACTAAGTCTAATGCTGTAATTTATTACCTGTAACATTAATATTGAATTTTAAAAATGTTTGCATGCACATATAAAAGTGTCTCAATACAAACTATGCGTGGGTGTGTGTGTATTAGAGGCCTGGAGGCCCCAGCATTGTACTCAGAGATGCCTGTTTGGTGGCCAATGTCCTGGATCCTCGCATTAAGCAGGAAATTATCAAGAAGTTTATTAGGCAGCATCTGTCCGAGTACCTCGTGCTCTTTCAAGAGAACCAGGATGTGAGTATGGTTTACGATACGTTCTCACAATCAGACTCCCAGTGCCAATTCGTGGGTCTGGCTTCTGACAGGTCGTATCTTAATGCAGGTAGCATGGTTGGATAAGATTGACCGGCGCTACGCATGGATAAAGCGTCAGCTAGTGGACTATGAGGAGAAGTACAGTCGCATGTTTCCTGAAGAGTGGTGCATGACCGAGCGTATCGCTGTGGAGTTCTGCCATATCACCAGGTACCTGTACACCACTCTTTCCAGTTCTTCAACCTGTCATATAATTAAACAAAAATAAATGGGGAAAAAGGAAAAATTGAGATGCTAGACATTTTTTTGTAGATGAACGTATATACAAATGAAATAATTAAGTAAATAATTGGACAACCAAAGCAAAACTTCTTTGGCTATATCTGTTAGTCTCAGCAAAGTTTGTCCAAAGATTTAATGGAACGAACGTTTGATTTTCACAGAAGGCATTTCTCCTCTCTTAGTCAGCATAAACTTCACTCATTTCTATTCAGCCAGGCTTCATTTATAAAACCTAGAGCAGGTGGAGCACATTTTTGACCTGACAGATTTTTTCACCTTAAAATGCAGCTGTGGTTGCTATGGTCAGTTGTACCATGTGTGCGTTTTACTCTATACAATAAACTGCCTGACCTGAAGCTCTACTCCACATGTGAGGTCTTGCTATTCACAGTGTGTGTTTTGTGTGCCAGGACTGAGCTGGCGAAGCTGATGCGAGCTCGTGCCAGGGAGATTGAGGTCAAGCTCTTGCTCTTCGCTATTCAGAGGACCACCAATTTCGAGGGGTTGCTGGCTAAGCGTTTCTCAGGCAGCACCTTGAGCGACGGCCCAGGGGTAAGGCCAACAGGATGTCCTGGCTCTGCTGTCCGGGTCACGGTGGATTTCTGGAGTGTAAAACCAGAGTGAATGAGGCAGAAAGGTTCTCACTTGTAAGTTTAATGTTCCTTTGTTTGCAGAAGAGACCTGAGACGCCCTTGGAGCCCACTAACCCTTTTCTGGAGGATGAGTCAGGAGAGGACAATGCTTCTGAGAAGGACGAAGATCTGGTCAGGGTAAGGTTGTTCATCATCATCATCATCATCTCTTCAGTGTCACTCATCCTGTCCGTACAGATTACATTCAACAATCCAGTTTGCCTTTGTCTAAATTTGAATAAAGTCATTTAGGATGAGTTACACAACAATTGTTAAAACATTTGTGTAAAGGGCAGCTGGAGCTGAGGAATGTATAGAAAAACACTTCCAGAGTCAACAAACCGCATGTGGTGTTCAATTTTATCCTACCAAAAGCCTGATACGGCATGATATTGTTTTCATTGCCGTTCTGTTATGCAATCAAGATCTTCATAAAGTACAGTTTGATTTTGCAACTCAGTGGTGAAATGGTAAGCAGTCCATCTATGTATGTGATATGAATTTGGATCATGCGCGTTTTTAGCATTATTTGTGGTTTAAATATTTGACACATCCTGTTTGGCATTTCAAAATCTTGCGAATGTACAATGTTTTAAATGTCCAAACAAAGCAATTTCCTTCCCCATTCTCTATCTTATCAGATATTCCATCAAGCTGCTCCTTAAGAAACATGTGGTTGACTAAATGCTTTCCTGTTTCAGCAGAAGAAGCCTAAGGCCCCAGAGAACCCGTTCCATGGCATTGTTTCCAAATGCTTCGAGCCTCATCTCTATGTCTACATTGAGTCACAGGACAAGTGAGTGCAATGTGCAAGCTATTACACAAGGACAAAGTGACCCACTGCAAGGGGCTTTTGTATCACAATGTAAATTGGACTTTTATTTACTTCCATACTGGTACAAGTGGTTTGCTTTCATGCCCTGGGCGTGTGTGTGCATGTGTGGGTGTGTGTGCTGTGTATTTATATGTAATCCTGTGTCACCATGCTGCATACATTATGGGTGTCCTCTTCAGTAATCCCTCATCAGTCATTCAGTCATCTGTGTTTCTGTTGCTCCATTTTCATCTTTCCATCGAAGCAGAAATGTTTTTCATGTTAACCACATCCACTGAAATGTGTAATAGCAAGAGAGCTCTGCTTCTCTGCCTCTGTTTGTATTTTCCTTCGACTTCTCCGTCTCTCATCTTCTCTACATTGCGCTTTCTTTCTCACCAGAACTTCCAAAGTGGAGCTCTAAAGAGGGATTTGTCCATTCTTGTAATGGTACATTGGCTAAAGTAGACTGACCTTTTCCTCACAATGGCCTCCTTTATTCCAGTGTAGGCTGACCTGTTTGGCATGAAAAATGCCCACATTCTTTACTTGGGCATTTGCTATCTGATTACTGAGTGCTGAAGGGGATGACCCACGGGATGGCACACACAATGTGCTCCTTATTCCACATGGTTCTCACACCTCAGAATGGTGCCAATCATATTACTGTTAGTGTTTTAGCCCTTCATTGTTTTTTCCCCCTTGTAACAGGAACCTCGGGGAGCTTATCGACCGCTTTGTGGCTGATTTCCGAGCGCAGGGTCCCCCTAAGTCAGGCACGGAAGAAGGGGGAGCTGTGTTGCCAAGCTGTGCAGATCTCTTTGTATACTATAAAAAGTGCATGGTGCAATGCTCTCAGCTGAGCACAGGAGAACCCATGATTGCCCTCACTACCATCTTCCAGAAGTACCTACGCGAATATGCCTGGAAGATCCTGTCTGGGAACCTGCCCAAGTAAGTGATGGCCTACAGCACAGCACCCAGCCCCTCATATGGTTTAACTTACTGTTAATTTTTTGTCTTCTATTTCTGCCCTGACTGGCTTTTGATCCTTGCTGTCGCTGGAGCTATGTATGCTCTGGTGATGGCTAATGCTCGGTGAAAAAACCATTTTGAAGAGTACTCTTTGTGCTGCCCTGCCAAGGAGAATAAGTACCAATCTCCATCATGGGGGGTGCAACCAGTAAAATAATTGAGAGTTTAAATTAAAGGGGATAAGCTTTAGAAAAAAAAAAAATCTCTTGTGGGTTTGGAGAACAGGGAGAGTGATGGGGCTGCTGAGCTGTGTGTGTGTGTGTGTGTGTGTGTGTGTGTGTGTGTGTGTGTGTGTGTGTGTGTGTGTGTGTGTGTGTGTG
>JAQLOM010000003.1:12605368-12616813 GCA_030068315.1 Chrysichthys thysi
AATGTTTAGTCGACTAATCGCAAAAAATAATCGGTGACTAGTCGACTATCAAAATAATCGTTTGTGGCAGCTCTAGTCGGCACAGAGGATATGTGCTGTTAAGCTTGTTTGATGTCCTGGTCATCAATTTGTTTATAGGCATTGCTTTTTGCTGTTGACGAGTGAATAAATGCATCTGTTGCTGAGCATTAATGATTAACGTTGCACTGCCACAGGTACCTCCAGAGTAATTGCTCCTATCTTTTGCATTGCTTTGCCTTTTGCAGAGCTTTTAAGTCTGTTTCATAGGTGAAAAAAAAATCTTACACCTCACAGATGCTTTGCCTTAAAGCTACTTTTACCTCAAGAGCCCAACGAGTTAGCAAGGGTTGATGTGTATACTGTGCTCAGTGGACTGATGTCAGATTTCATTTCACAATGTTAGTCTTTCCAGAGCATCGGTGAGTTACTTCTGTGAAGCGCTGTTACTTCCGTGACACATTCACTGGTTTAGGGTTGAAATGTGAACCCACTGTGGTTGGAAGTGAGTGTTTGGCTGTCCTTATGATGCTCATTACAGAGCTAACACGGAGAATAATCTGTTAAAGATGTTCTCAGATCTCTGTGCTGGGAAAAGGTTTGCTCCTGACCCAGTAGAGACGAGAAGTTAACAAAGGTGTTGCAGGCCAAGCATGCGGCCGGTGAGACGTGTCTGTTTTCCAGTCTCTCTCCCTCCTGTTGGGGCTCTTCCTGGAAACTAAACAGAAAGCAGCCCTTAGGCCTCTCCCTATCTGTCTGTCTATCTGTCTGTCTTCCTCACTCCCTTATTCTCTCACAGGCATCGTTGCCTGCTCTCTCCCTCTTTTACAGCATGCTAACTACAGTAAGCCCCTTCAAGGCATTTCATTGGCCTGTCTCCAGACAGTCACTAAGTAAATCACTTTGTTGAAGGGAGGGATTGTCATTAAAATTCCACAAAATCCACAGAGTTAAATTTTGCCTTTCCAACTTTGACTTGTACATATTTGGGAGCCCTATCCCTCGAGGCATACATGAGTAGTAATGGAGGTTGGCAGGGGAAGAAATGTCGGGGGTGCTGTTCCATATCTTTTTTTTTTTTTTTTTTTTCCTGTGTCTGTAAACCATGTGTTCTCCAGCCCTGTTAGAAATACGAATAGTTACTTGTAACTGTTCACACAAAGAAGAAAAAAAAAGAACAAGGTCCGCGGTATGGGCCTGTGCCTTATTTAACCTTTTTAACTGCTTATTTGCCCAGACGCTCTCATTATAGCAAAAACAATTACCGACGAGCCTAATTCGGCTCCGTTCGAGCGTAGAGTAATTGCTCTGTTAAAAAAGGTCCTAAATATAACTCCTGAGTGTGGCTTTGTTTGCAATTTGGTCACTGTCTAATGCTCTCCTGCTCGCCATAGTTGGCTCATTTGGGAACGTTTAACCACTGAGAAAGGACCAAGGCCTTTTCTTCACGTTTATCGTGTCTTCTCTTCCTCAGGTGGTAATGGCCCCTCATGAGCCATCAGTGATCTTCGTGGATAATTATATCAAGCTTCTTGCTGATGGCAACCCAGAGACTTTCCAGAAAATTCTAGACATGAAGGTAAACCCCTGGACGAATGACAGTTTTGCGATTTATTACATTTTGAGGTTACTTAAAATATGTATAACATGCTCAGTAATTCATAGAGTCTGTCACTATAGAACTCTTTCTAGCCCTCAAAATAAACTTTAGTACACTTTCTTGATTGTGAATGAATTTAATGATAGATTATTAAAGTTCAGGGGCTGAATTGCTGGCCCAAAGAGCCAGCTGTCTTTGTGTTTGTAGCCCTCTCACATTTCTGTGTGTATGTGTCTGTGTGCATCCTCAGGGCCTGAAGCGCAGTGAGCAGAGCAGTATGCTGGAGCTGTTCAGACAGAGGTTACCCACTCCCCCCTCAGGATCTGACCCAGGACCTTCTATGTCCTTCAGCGCCCCGACCCCTGAGCAGGAGTCCTCACGCATCCGCAAATTGGAGAAGCTTATCAAAAAACGAATTCAGTGACCTTTTCTTCATCAGTGCATCACTGACTTGTTAAAGCTGTACGTGATCATGGCTCTCCTGCAGTGTCTCAACTCATGAAGCATCTAAGGATCACAGTGGCATTATTCACACGTGTAACAGTTGGTAAAGAGAACGTTCCCATGTTAACACGAACCGGCCGTCGCATACCGAAAAACTTAAAATAATGAAGCATTTGTTCCATTAATTAATGTAAACCCCATGAATCAAAAGTTGTTTGTAAAATTTCCTGTAACACATTGCTACATTGCTGGCATCTATGAGTCATTTACCCTCGTGTCCCTGAGTTGTTTTCTCCTTTTTTTTTTTTTCCCTCTTTTAAAACACTAATGCACAGGCTTTCCATAGTAGCTGAATGCATGTCATTTACTTTGCACATTTCTCTGAAATATGTTTGCACTCAAAGCGAAGTGGATGGCAGAGCAATCCAGAAAAGTACCCTGCTGCTACTTTGGCACAAATTCTTCCGGCTTGGGAGTCTGAACATCAGAATGATTTAAGAGCAGTGTTTTCTCTAAAAGTCCCCTTCACCCTCACCATTACAGTAAATGGTCGTGAGGCACTTTGTGGATGGTGTGTGTTTGGGGACCGTGTGTGTGTAAACGGTCTTGGTCTGTAATTCACTCTCCAGGTTTAGGAGTAGAGCCCTAGGTGCTCTGTGCCACAGAGAAACCAGGGATATCCTGTGTCTCAATGGGACGCAAACGAGTTGCCTTTCTTCCCCTCAGAATGGACAAAACTGTAAAGGTTCAAAGATGATTTGAGATATTTATCAGCACGGTGACTGTACTTGTACTGAGTACAGAGATTTTCTGAATCTCTGTGATGTCTTAAAGGGTCTTATAAAGGGTCTCTGGATAACTGTAGAGTCATATCTTGTGACATTAGAGTTGATGCTTAAGAATCAAGGGTGAAAATGTGAAATATTTGTATGGCTTTATCTGTCTATACATGTTTTCCTGTTAATGGATATGACTTTAAATGGTTTGCTTTGTATAAATTAGAGTGGGGCTTTGGCCATCTCTGTTGTACTTTTTACTTTGATTACTGCTCTGGATCATAGTTATCATTAAAAAGCCTAGAAAACCTTTTTCTTGGAATAAATTGTAGTGTATTTTAATGTGTAGTAACACAGCAAAGAGTATAAAAACACCATACTCTTATAAAAGTAAAGTATATTGCTATACACTGGGGCTAAAAGTATCTGGACACCTGACCATCATACCTAAACCTGAATCTTCCCTAAACTGTTGTTGCAAAGTTGGAGGGATGGAATTGTCTAAAATGTCTTTGTATGCTTTAATATTAAAAGTTCGTTTCACAAAAGCCAAGAGGCCTAAACATCATCTAGCATGACAATGCCCCTGTGCACAAAGCGTTCTCTATGAAGTCATGATATGCCAAGGTTTGAGGGGAAGGATTTGAGTGGCCTGCACAGAGTTCTGACTTTAACTCCACTGAACACCTTTAGGAAGAACTGGAACATCGACTGCGTGCCAGACCTCACCCGGCACCAGAGCCTGATCTCACTAACGCTCTTGTGGCTGAATGGGCGAATCCACACAGCCGCACTCCAAAATCTGGTGGAATGCCTTCCCAGAAGAGAGGAGTGTATTATAACAGCAAAGGGGGACCATATAGGGTGTGTCATACTGGCTCTGAATATTACATGTAGTGTTCCTTTGGTGGGTAAGCCAACGGCCAAATTGTCAACTCTGAATCTGTCTGATTTGCTAAAGAGCACTGAATTACTTTTTGCTGGTGTACGCTTGTGAACTATTTAGTATAGTAGTGTGTGTGTGTAGCTTCTAAAGTGTCATGGAAGATAAAGTATTTTAAAGGTTTATAGGAATGCCCAATCAATTTTACAATCGACTCTGCCTCCACTGCATCTGTACCATATGTTTAATATGGAGCGAATTGTACTGTACTGAGCAAAGAAGAGAGACGTTTTTAATCAAAAATACCAAGAGTCTAAGACCGGTTGTTTGGAGTAGTCAGTAAATGTTTGTGTGACTAGAAGAGAACAAATTAAAATTTTGTATCTGTTAAACTCAATACAGGTCTTCGGACCAGACAGGCATGCGAGAATGTCTTACTACAGCTGTGTTTAAGTAGAGCTTAAATATGTAACTTTCCAGCACTGGAGCATTGTGAAAGTAATTCCAGTTACTGACACTTCCCTAAGGATTTGTGGTATCTGATTTATGTGTGTGATCAGGATGAAACTGACACAATTTTGTGTTTGGGAGCCTACACCATATACACTGTTAGGGGGGAAAAAGGTCCTAAACTGTACCTTGTTGATTGGGTCCCATGCTCAAGCATGCACCTTTTGTACTTTTAGAATGAATCTTTAACTTAGTCAAGTGCAGGTAATATACCTCCAAATCATTACTCCGAATTTTAAGGTTAGTTTATGCACATTAACCTCCCTGAGAACCAATCTCTAATGCTGTGTGCCTTGTCCTTTCTTCCCACTCTTCCTGTTTTTTTAGTAACTAGTATTGAACTCGATCAATGTCTCAAACAGGAAGAGGTTTGGCAAAAGAGTAATACCCAATGGTCCTCATATGAGGACTGTACAAGGAAATACACACAATGGAGTTGTGTGTGTGATGTCTTCATATGAGGACAGTGGGGTCTCAGGAGGTTCAATCACTTTTGAAGGTACACTCTTCCAGTGAAGGGTACAAAACCCTTGGTACCAGCCCTGTGACAAGAAAATGGACTACCTTTTTTTTTTATACACACAACTCTGTGAACTCTGAAAATCTCATCTTTGTACCAAGGACAGCCTAGCTTCCTACTTCTGCCTGAAGCATGAAAGTTTTCTGCAACATACATACACAGCATAAACGTCTAGTTAAGTGACTGCTCCTCATGTGTGCCTTTAGACTTTCATTATAGGTGACTTTTGAGTAAACAGGGTTCTTCTGGTGGTGTTGAGTCACAGTACAGGGGAAATCCTGTCTGTGGTAATCTCAGACATAAAAAAGAGAGACTCGATTATTACTTCTAATATTATTATTATTATTATTATTATTATTATTATTATTATTATTTAATTATTATTATTATTATTATTATTATTATTATTATTATTATTATTATTCATTTAAACTGCATCCTTTTATTTGATTAATTCGAGCTGGTGTCGGGTGGAGGAGATATGAAGAAATCTCCAGTCTTGAGATAATCTGAGGACATGACTGAACAAATCGAGGGAGTAAATAAATCTACCTTTGCCTTTTGGCTGGTGGGTCTGGGTGAAGGGGGCGGGGCTTGTTTTCTGCCCCTGTGCCGTGAGGAGGCACTTATAAAAGCCTTTCCGCTTCTCCTGCTGAGGCTGGAGCACTGAGTGTCTCGGAAGGAGGACACAGTTAAACCCGAGGCAAAAAATCAAGACTGATGCATTTTGTCCGATTTTGGATGTAACCGAGCGCAAGGCTGCAGACACCCCCGGGGAGGGGAGGGGAGGGGGGTACTTATTTATGAGCAATGTTTACCCGGTGATCCTCTGCTGAGCAGGTAAAAAGGATTTCTGCACCTTTTCACATTAAGGGCTCTTCAGCGTGGGAGCAGACAAAGGCGTAAAAGTAGTTGGAGCAGCAGCTGTTTAGGGGACTGAGGACAGTGGGATTGTTCAGGACTACTGAAGGCTGCAGACACTGAGCACGCGCTCCACTGCACTCAGGCTGGCATTGGCAATGGTGGGGAGGCTCAGTCTGCGCAATGTGTGTGAAGAAGACGTGCTGGAGATGAATCTGAAAGCTGAGAGACTGCTGGACAGTCCGGACTCTGGTCTTCCCCCCAGCCCCAGTGTGAGCCCGAGCCCGTGGCTGAGTGGGGACAGGAGCGGGGACAGGAGCACCTCCAGCTCCCTGTATGAGGATGAGACCAGAGCTGTGACTCCTGCTGTGGTGAGTCTTTCCACACCAGACACACTGTCAGGATCCTGTCTGACCCTTTGATCCAAATGAGCTTTGAATTGAAACCACACACACACAAGCAGTTCAAGGACCTCCATCCTTCCATCCAGTAGCCCAGATCCTCCTACACTGATAAACCTCATCCTCTGTTAAGAACATACTACGGTTCATAGCTCTTCATGAGGACCACTTACCTTAGCATTTAATCCTGATTATAACACAATTTTGGTTTTTTAAGCCTTTAAAAAAAAATTTTGTATTAAATGCTGGACACTCGGGAAAATGTAACACCTGGGGTGATACCAGCAAGGGGGCTTAGCCTGTTTTGTACCTAGATTTTGTAGATTTTGAGGTATTTTGAATCTTTCCCATAGAGGTACTGTTCTGAAAATCAGCCTCATCCTGAATCTTTGGGTAATTTCAGTGGGATACTGGAAACTTAAGAACGACTGCTGCAATCATACAGACTATGATGCTCATACTGATCATACATCCAACCATGATCTATACCACTTACCTGTTAAGTTTGGACCAATCCCAGCTGACTTTAGCCAGAGGCAGAGGGAAGGTCACTGATCTGTCACAGGGCTAACACAGAGACGAACGGCCATTCACACACATGTTCACACCTATGGGCCATTTAGAGCAGACAGGCAGGGGGCGACTGGAGGAAACCCACACAGGCACGGGGAGAACATGAAAACCCCACACAGAAAGGCTCCAGATGGTCAGCAAGTTCGAAGCCAGAATTTTCTTGCTGAGAGGTGCCAGTGTTAACCACTGTACCACCATGCTGCCTCATACCGAACATGTTTAACCTTAAAATGGCATTGTAGAAGAGCTGCTAAAGCACTGTACAATAAAGTTGAAGTGACGTATGGGGCTCGACAATGCTGAATTGGATTTGACATGTTTTCCAGTTCCAGTCAACTGATGTATTTTGTGACGACATTTGCATATGATCTTTCACTGAGTACAGGGCAGATTTTTTTGCTGTAAAGCATGGCACTGGTGTCTCTCCAATTATCTAGATATCTGATATCATTATTGGATTAAAAATGGAAAACATGTCCTGCCATTTTTTTTTTTCTTCCAGGGTCCTCTGAAGCTTGTTAGACGTGCCTCCCAATTGCACCCCTTTTCCTACGGTGAGGGAATAGAACTTGATCCTTTACCCCCAAAAGAATTAAGGTAATGCTCATTGGAGTTCAGCTGACTGAAGATTTGTTCATTTTGCTTTTAGGTGATGTGATCATGCATTGAACTGATGCCTTTTATCATTTCAGATACACATCTTCAGTGCGCTATGACTCGGATCGTCACTACATCCAGGACGTGTGTTTACAGCCCACAGGTTTTGGCTTGGAGTTGTACAGCCAGACCATCATAGCTATGTCAGAGAGCACATGGAGACGATATAAGACCCAGTTGGAGCTCGAGCCCCGTCAGCGGGTGCATCGCTACCGGAGCACCACCATTGTGTACCCCAAACACGCCAGGACCCTGTACACTACACATCTCAGCTACGATGGACGCAAGTTGGCCAAGCGTTTCCTGTCCAGTGTGGAACTAGAGGTGTCTGACTGTAAGGCCAATCAGTGTTGAAGGTAGAGGGATTTTCTGGAGAAATGCTAACAAAATATGCCCATCCTTATTCACTAAAACCCATGTCCAGCATTGAGGCTGGGTGGGTGGAATTGCCAAACTATGTATGTTTTAATGGTTTAATAAGCATGTTTGTTTTTAGATGGATGGAGTGTCCTGCATCTGGAGGTTTTCGATGGGTTTTAAATGTTACTGCTATCCAAATGTATATTACATATCATGTGTAACATTTGCAGCCCTGATGGTTTTAAGTTTTTGCGCAGTGATGTTGATTCATCACTCTTTGAAAGTTTTATAGTAATGTAGTAGTTAAAAGCTTAATAAAAGCACAGAAGACCTGTAAGTTGAAACAGGAAGGTGGTGAAAGTGTTGAAACAGGAACGGTATGAGAGCATAAATTCATTTCAACCTTTGTAATATCTTACACTGATGTTGTTTCACTGATGCCTAGCATCAAAATTTAGTTGCTAAATGCCTCAGTAATCTGTGGTGTGTAAATTGTTTTCTTGAGGTGTGGAATAGTGTGAAATGTTGCACAGTCATATGCGTAGGTTATATCAGGTAAGCAGATGCCTGAAACGCAAGATCCAGTAAAATAGATTGATGGAGGTTGTCTGTGTCTACTACTGTAAGTTCAAATTTTGGCTTAGCTTCTTCTTTTCTTTCTTTTTTTTCAAAAATTAAATTTCATGTTCCTTCTGTTCTTTATTCCACTTGCTCCATTCAGTTTTTTTCATACATTGTACACCAAAAATATGAAACTGATTGGTTTTTAGGATTTTTGTATGTTTGTTTGTCTGTAAATTTGTTTTAAAGTGCACTGCTGCACTCAGAATGAGGAAGACAAAGGCTTGTTCTGAGAGGAACTGAATTGTTTTGAAACAAATTGTGCAAATCTGAATTGCAGAACTCACAGAAGGTAGCATTGTTTTTTTTCCTCTTGCAATGACTTTACCTTTTGTACAGCACTTCTGTTTAGTTGTGCATAGATATAAAATTCACTGTTGCAGTATATTTATTTAAAGCTTTTTAAAGGTTTCGACTGTACACAAGTACTTCACCTGTGCTTCATTAAAGTTAACCATTGGTTTAATCTTAGATTGGTATTATTTCAAGTTGAGATTAAAATGTTAATCACTTTTTTTTTATTTTTAAACCCTGCTCTGGTACCATGGGGTGACCCCAGCACTCTTTGGACCATGGTTTTTTGTTTTTTTTTTGGAAACTATCACAATTAATGACCATGCTTGCCACGCATTTTCTCGTAAGGCCTTCCTAAGTCTGTGACACATGTTCAATAGTTTCAAAGTCTTTCTGCTTATTTTTTTATTTGGGTTTATTTTTGTTTCGCTATAGTACCTTCTATGTGACGGGCACTATGGGGTCAATTTGACCCCAAGCGAAAATAAACCTAAATAAAAAATAAGTGGAAAGATGGGTATGTGTGGTTGCAGAAGCCAAAAACTGTCAGAAGAACCCTGATGCGAAATATTGTCAACAGAAACCAGGGCTGAAATGGAATGGGTGTCAGACACACCCTTGAAAGCATTTGATTTATTTTTCAATGAGATTTTGTCATGGACCAACCAAAAAATTGAAAATGTGAAAACTGGTTACACAAGCAATGCTGGATTTTTGTACCAAAGATCTTTGTTACAAAAATGGTTTTGTACCAAAAATCCACCCCCAGAGGCACCCACACCAGCCGCAAGCACCACACAGCGTCATCCAGGACAATGCAAGAGATGTTTTATTTGTCCCTAATCAAGTAACAAGAAAACCACATTAGTTTTCTAGCAACCAATGCCAGCAGTAACATTTTTGCCTTCAGCGGGGTGAAATAAGCGGAAACCCGCAAATGAAGCCTTGTGCAATATTATTTGGATTTTATAACATTGTCATACCATATTATTTCAAGGAAAACAAAATATTGTAACAAAGTGGTGTTATTCTGGTCATATAGCATGTTTTTCACCATGGGGTCAAACTGACCTCATGGGACCAAGAATGTGACTTTTTTCATGGTACCAGAACAGGGTTAAATAAATTAATTTAAACTGATTTTAATATGTATGAATTAAAGCAAAGCATAAAAATATTCGGTTAATCCTGATATAAATGATACTATAATCAGTGAGGCTGGTACTTATCAAGACCACATGCATACAAACCATAAATTTATTTGTGGCTCTTTATCGCCCCCTACAGGTATAAATAAAACACCACTAAAAAGCCTTCTGTCACGTCCACATTGAAAATGTATGCATACACTGTGGTTATAGAATTAACAGTTATTACAGGTCCACGAACCATTATATCTGAAGTATAAATAGTATTTGTTTTAATATATTTACACGTGTGAAGTGGTGAGAGCAAAGTATGAAGTGTGAGAGTCATAAAATATCAATAGTAGGTTATGTTTTTAATCCTCTTCTGTAAAATGTTGGGGGGTTTTTTTGTCTTGGCAGAGGCAATAATTAAATCTGTTTCAGACTCAATCATCTATAAATCGTTTGTGTAGTATCCCCAGGGCATCTGTAATAATTTGCATGTCACCTTTGTGAAACTTTTGCATTCAGACTGAATTAGCAAGTTGCTTTTATTGTCATTTCAACTATATACAGTTAGAAAAGTACACACTGTAAACAATGTTACAACTGAACAACATCCCTCGAGCACCATAGTGCTACATAAAATAACACGAGACTACACGAGACTAGACAGATTACGCGTAAAATAACACGAGACTACACGAGACTAGACAAAAAAAAGACTTAAAACATGATTTTTCCCCCTTAAAACAAATATTTAACAATATGACACTTAAAGGACGATTAGAAATTCAAAAAACTAGTCAAGTTGTTGCGTTAAACAACTTAATAGAAAATAACTTAAAATAAGAAGACACCAAAAACCCTGCTTTATACAGCTAATGATTGTGATCTCCAAACTGATTCAGACCCACAAGGCTGTAAAAATACTGAAAGCCACAGGGGGTGTGTCCTATAGTGTATGGGCGTGTCCTATAGTATATGGGCGTGTCTTAAACAGGGCTAAGTTCAGGCAAGACCCAGGGAAGTAGTGGATTAAACGCACTGGAACAAGAGGTGGGAGAAATGAGGCCGTGAGTTAATTGGAACATTTCACCACAAGACATTCCGAACATCACCGTGATGGTGGATTTTTGAGTTATTTTGAGTTATTTTGAGTCATGTGTCCGGTGCTCTGTTTATTCTGAAGCGCGTGCGTGCGGTACTGAGGTGCTGATGGAGCAGCTTGAGGACTGGGATGGCATCAGCGACTCTGAGCTCGCGCAGATCCAGTCCGAACACTTCTGCATCGGTAAATAACCCAGTGTTCATGTGCGAGCACAGAGAAGTGCACTTTTAGCAGCCTTAGTCTGTGTTCCTACTAGTGCAGATTCTTATTAAAGCACAAATCCACAGTTTTTCTCGTTTTCCTGATCTGTGTGTTTATTCGCAGCAGGGAAACAAATCATGCATTGTTTCTGAGAATATTCTACTGCGCCATGAGTAAATGTCAATACATCTGTCTAACCGCTAGATGGCACTGTTGGAACATTTTGTAGGACCAATCACATGATCACTGTTGTGGAAAACAACCTGAACGCAAAGCAGGTTTTTGTTCAATCAATCAAAGCTTTATTTGTATAGCACATTTCACATAGCCGTAGCTGACAAAAGTGCTTTACACAGAATACAGTGGGGCAGTGGTAGCTCAGGGGGTTAAGACGGTGGGCTACTGATCGGAAGTTCAAGTCCAGGTACCACCAAGCTGCCACTGCTGGGTCCTTGAGCAAGGCCCTTAACCTGCAATTGCTCAATTGT
>JAQLOM010000003.1:12635239-12647669 GCA_030068315.1 Chrysichthys thysi
TACATTTTCTCAGTTTAAACATTTGATATGTCATCTATGTTCTATTCTAAATAAAGTATGGAATTTTGACACTTCCAAATCATTGCATTCCGTTTTTATTTACAATTTGTACTCTGTCCCAACTTTTTTGGAATCGGGGTTGTATATATATATATATATACACACACACACACACACACACATACAGTATATATATATATGTATATATATATATATATACACGAGTGCAGCTAGATATGTTAGAGACCTAGGTAGAGCAGTGACACCGCAGGACGTAGTGGCTGAAACAGCAAGAGTTTGGAATGGAGCAATTTATAGAGATGTATACAGGCATACTGGGTGGCAAACAGAGGAAGTGGTGAGTATAAAACCAAAACTGATAACAATTAGGAGCCCTGAGATAAATGGTCCGAGTCTTAGACTATTGGTGGACTAAGGAGAATTTAGCACCTATTTTAGAGCAGCTACTTAAAAAGAGACCTTGGGCTTGGGAGACTGTAGTGATTGAAAAGGTTATACTTGAAGGAGATGCGTTTCAGCATGAGGACACAAAGGATTCTGACTTTAGATTGTGGGTCAAAGCAACTAGGAGACAGGTTAATTGGTTAAAGCTAGGTGAGGCAAAGACCCTGTGGAGCAGGACCATAGCCCTGTGGCCACTAAAAATAGTAAAATGCAAGTGTTGGAGCTGCTTGAGGCAGAAGTAAAACAAATATAAAGAAAATATATATAGACATATAGAAGAAAAATATATGTCAGAAGAAAGGAGACTGCAGAGCTGAACTTGAGAAAGAGAAAGGAAAAAACATAAAATCAGGAACAGGGAAAGGTTGATGTAAATGAAGAGAGAAAGAAAGGACTGTACCTAAACTAGTCGAATGTCTTAAATCCCCACCATATGCCCCACAGAATGTGTGCCCTGCTGGTATGCGGCTGGTGTATTCTATTAATTTATGCCCAGTATAGGTTGCAAATAAAATCCAGTCTACAGGAAGCAGCACTGCCGATAGGAATAAAGATGCCTGGTGGATGGATGCAGATGGAACTAAAAATGCCACATCAGACTAACAGAAGAAAAAGACAGTCATGACACACTGGATGACTTCTCACCCCCAGTTGTCACATTGAACACAGTGAAGAAAACCACAACAGTACTATACAGGGGATGAGGAGCCTAAGGCATGGATGAGCTGAACATGCAGCAATATGCAGTGGTCTGCAAACCCCAAATGATCAAATCTGGAAGAAAGGGCTCCATATCCCAGCTTGTGCACAGGGGAAAGAGAAAGTAGGATAATGACTGAAAGAGATACTGGGGATAGGAATCGCTACCTCCAGTACTGTATTCAGGAGACACCCCTGTCAACCTTTTGGGGTGAGACATTCTGTGTAAATTAAAAGCAAAGATAATGTGTGCTGCAGACAGAATTCAAGTGGAGTTACCAGAGTACTGCCAACTGGTGATAATCACTGAAAATCAACAAAGACAGTCCCTCTTCTACCAACAGTATATTGGCTCAGACTCTTAGAAAATCATCAACATGAAGATCCTAAAGAGTGGATGCCTTGGATAAATCAAATGAGACCAGACCTTGCTACAGCTGCAGATCCTCCACACTGCATTTTATGTTATGATCCAGCTAGTGAAGATGAAGCATATGTAGAGATTTGGGCAGACCTTATGGAGGGCAAGTTTATGGACGTCAAAACATTATTATCGTAGGACCTCAAGAGGTAGCAGAAGAAGTTGAGGTAGATGATAAAGATGATAATGGTGCAAGGTAAAAGATGCTGTTCCACATGTGCCATGAATGGTGTCAAGCAAATTTGAAGCAAGGGATTTGGATCAAATGGTATAAATAGCAGAAAAAAATAAAATGGATTTTAAAATCATGTTTAAAAGTGTTCATGTCAGGGTATGGTACATATATGAAGATAGAATCAGGTTCTGGAACTACAATAAAAGTAGAAAATGTTGGTATAGATATAGCACTCTGGAAAGTAGCACAGTGAGTATTAACCAGTGATGAGGAAGAGATATTAAAAGCAGTTCCAGAATAGCTCTGGACAAAACATCAAACAGATGTGGGTAAAGTTATATCATCAGGAGAAGTGCAAATAGAACTCAAACCTGGTGCACTATTAACTATACAAAAGCAGTATACATTAAGCCAAGAGGCAATTGATGGGATTAGGCCCATGGGTTTTTAGAGGCTGTAGTGCAGGTGTAAGCCAGAAGTCCATGTAACACCCCAGTTTTTCCAGTAAGAAAACCCAATTCTGTTGCTTTTATAGCAGCGAAGCCTGTGCTGCCAGACCCACACACACAGTTGTCAAATACCCTATTGATACTGAGTGGTATATAGTAATTGATCTCTTTTACCTATGAAGGGAAACAGTACACCTATACACTTATGCCTCAAGGGTACTGTGAAAGTCCCTCAGAGTGTTGGCTCAAGATCTACGCTCAATAAATGTGAAAAGCACTATTTTAGCATATGTCGATGATTTGCAGCCGAACAAAAGAACAATGTGAAGCAGATTCATTAGCTGTTCTGATAGAACTTGCTAAAAAAAAAGGACACATGGTAAGCAAAGACAAAATACAATTTTGTAAAAAGGAGGTAGAGTACCTTGGGCGTGTGTTAAAGGGCACTCAGAGACCAATTGTAAGTCACCCAAACCTGAAACAGTTTCTGACATGCTGTAATTTCTGGGTATGGCTGGTTATAGCAGACAGTGGATTTGTGATTCATGGTTGAAAGTGCTATACAAATAAACATTCAACTGAAATTAATTTAATTGAATTGAGTTATTTGAGTCAGCAGCATGGTACTTCTCCTTTGCCCTCTTTTGTTACAGTGTTTTGGTCCACCAACATGCTACTCACTGGAAGTTTAGGTTTTTCTACCATTATCTGTAAAACCTAAAGTCAATATTGTGTGAAAATCCCAGAACATTATAAGTTTCTCAGGTACGCTATATTCTTGGCAACAATATTTCCACAGTCTTTTAGATTATATTGTTTGGTCTGAAAAACAAATGAAATGTAATGTCTGCGTGTTCATATACATTTATGCATTGTATGTGTAGTGTTCATACCTTGAAAGAATCTTCCACTGGGATTTGTGGCAGCAGCCTCAGACACTGCAAGCCACACCAGAGTGTCAGCCCCCTGTTCTGGTGTTCGCAAACTTTCCTTCATTGAACGGTAGAAGTCAGGCATAGCATTTGCAATCACTAGATAAACAAACAGATGTAAAAGAATCGTCATCACTTCATTTAGCACAGACTATCTTAAATATATGTATGAGAATGAGAGCAATTACTTGGTGTGTCCACCCAACCAGGGTGCATTACTGAGAAGTGAATGTTGGTGTGAGCTTTAGCAAGTTGTTCTGTCATCACCACTTGCTGCCTCTGAAAAAGCAAAGCTAAATTACCCATCATTAAACCACAACAAACCAAATAAGTCAAACTTAAATGCAGTGCATTACCATAAATGTGTTCACAATATCATGGCAAAATAAATGCACATAGATATTTTTAACTGTAGATATATCATTTTTGTACATTACTGTATATTGTTAATATACAGTAATATTGTTTTTGTTTACCTTGTTTTGGGCATACACCATAGTGCCATCATATCTGCCTCTCTGGGACTGCAGATTTCCTGTGCGCAACTTTTGCACCAGCATCCCCCCAGATGTCACTGTGATCTGAGAAACATACATTTACTGCAGCCACAAAGGCAGATACTTTTCTAGTGTCATGTGTGCTTTAAGGAAATCACACACTCTTACCACTCTGGGGTCAGGGCTCTTTTCCATCATTGGAATTAGGCTCTTGATGAGAATGTACATGGCTAGGAAAGGCAGTTAGAGAGCATAAAAGTAATATAATGAAAGACATTAAAATAACTTTTAGGATGCTGTGAATAAACAATCATATCTCAGTGTTGAGTACTAATCCAAATTATGGGGTTTCCATGAAAGCTGTATTACTGAAGTAGCAAATTTTCTCACTAAATTCTTTTCTTTAAGTGGGTTGCATTTGCATTTGTATGGTTTCATATTTAAAGGTGACCTGTCAAGGAATTGTTTTTGAAATAAGATATGGTGATGTGACTTGGGGACATACTAGCGTTGTGTCTCAATTCTCATAATTGCATGCTTACAGTTGCTATTTTGAGTGCATAAGTGTGTCCATATTGAGAAGTATGGCTATATGTGGTGCGCTAAGAGTACCTGGATGGATACAGGGGGTAGCTCAGGGGGTTAAGACCTATGTTCCCTCTAAGCTGTGCCCCCCCCGATATGTGCCGTTGGATTTTTCTAATGCAAAATATGTGCCGTGGCTCAAAAAAGGTTGGAAAACACTGCTTTACAGTTCTTGAAGCCTGCTCATAGTGCTGAAGCAAGCCGCTCAGACACATTTCAATTTGCTCAGTCCTGAGAAAAAAATTAGAGGGAACATTGGTTAAGACGTTGAGCTACTGATCGGAAAGTCGGGAGTCCAAATCCAAGCACCACCAAGCTGCCACTGTTGGGCCCTTGAGCAAGGTCCTTAACCTCAAAAATGCACAGTTGTGTAAATGAGATAAAAATGGAAGTCACTCTGGATAAGGGTGTCTACCAAATGATGGTAATGGATGGTGTATTCAAAACGGTCAGAATGTTGAGTGGTTGTGTGCGCAACGCAGCACACATCTTACCCTCAATGGTCACCATCTTGGCTACTTAACAGAAGGTGAAGGACCATCAAACTATTTTCAGCCAGTTGGAGGAGCCAGTGGGGATGTGATTTTCACACTGTGTGAAAAATCTATGCACTCAAGCAAAGAAAATTAAAAAGCGATTTGTAAGGAGATGAGCAAAAAAATATGACATTTTTTTCATAGAAAAATGTTACGATCATCATTCTGGAAAGTGCACAACTTCGCGTTCAATTTGAGACAACACTACCCTGACAAAACTCACACACAGCACAAGTAAGTATGCACAGTGTACTGCATGAAATGTACTAAAAGAAGTATGCAAACTGAGACAAAGCATAGGCTGTGGGATGTTACCTTCGCAGTCTGCAACAGTAATAGAAAGAACATAGGGCCAATTAGAAAAGCTTGTCGTTCATGCGTAGCACCATGCATGTACCCCAGTGCTTCTCAATTATTTTCTGTCATGCCCCCCTTGGGAAGAAGAAAACATTTCGCGGGTGTGTGTGCGCGCACGCATGCTCGGTGCAAAAAGCCCTGCCACCTACTGTAGTGGATGTGCAATTACACTTTATTCTAGTACGGCAAAAAAAGCATGTTCCCTGGGGTCACACGCACCCCCCCCACACCCCCCCAGCCTCGCGCCATGCCCCCACCAGGGTTTTTGTGTACATAAGCGTCTAAATGTCATCATAAAAACAACATTGTGAAAATTTCCAAAAAATAAAATGTTCAGGCGGGCAGCACGGTGGCTGAGTGGTTAGCACTGTCGCCTCACAGCGAGAAGGTCCTGGGTTCAAGCCCCGGGTTCGGCACAGGTGCCTTTGTGTGTGGAGTTTGCATGTTCTCCCCATGTTCGCATGGGTTTCCTCCGGGTACTCCAGTTTCCTCCCACAGGTCAAAGACATGCACAGTGGGGATTAGGCTAATTGGTTGCTCTAAATTGCCCATAGGTGTGAATGTGAGTGTGAATGGTTGTCTGTCTCTGTGCGTCGCCCTGCGGTGGATTGGCAACCCGCCCAAGGTGTGTCCCGCCTCCCGCCCGATGTCAGCTGGGATTGGGGCCAGCTTCCCCCCGCAACCTTGTACAGGATTAAGTGGTGTAACACAAAAATGTTCAGGCCTTAAGCTGTTGCTAGATTGGATTAGGTAAACTAGAGTGGCAAGGTAGCTCACTCAGTATTAGGGATGTGACAAGTTGCACAAGCTATGTGGTTATTATAAGTACATAGTTTTGAGAGTATTTGTTTCATTTGAACACAAGCAGCTGGATGTCATCATTAAAAGAGCAATGTGAAAACAGAAGCAAAACGATTCCTTTCCACTCCATTTCCTAGTTATGACAGCTGATGGCAAACCAAAACCTAGCAAAACTATATGCTAACAGCCAAAATGGTTTGTGTAATGTAGTGTGATATATGTTCTGTCTTAATAGGTTTATTCTGAAAGCAGTTGGCATCTGTTTCCGGTCAGCTGTAAACATTTTTTAAACCATTTTCGTATTTAAAGTATTTATGTTCGCTATCGGTATCTAGTTTTGTGGTATCATGGTGTCTAGCTTATGTTATATGTTAGCCCTGCAATGAGTAGCATAGGCATACTTTGTCTGCTGCTGCTTTGGAAAACTATTGTAAACTATGAACAATTTCACTAAAACATAGGATTTAAAATTAAGTTTAAAATTACCATCGGAAATGGCCATCTGTAGTCTTGGTCTTGACACAGCCAGTTTGGTGATTTAGACTCTGGTTCATATATATAACGCTGCAATCCTTGGGCAGAAGCCATTGTTTAACTCTCAGAATTTAGTGGCAGGGAGGGGTCAGAGAGGGTATAGCTAAGAAGGTTCTTGTTTTAAAAATACTAGCCAAACAAAGTGACGCTATTTACATATTTAAATTTAGTGGCACACCCCGAAACTTTAAAAGGTACATCCCCAAAATCAGCATTTTTTATCCTAAGAAATTTCTTTACTATTCTACAATGGCACAGGAAAAGGGAACCAAGGCATTAAAAAAAAAACCACCTGGCAAATTTTACAAAGGAATATTCCTTAAACTTTAAGGAATATTATAAAATCCTTGAAAAGTGTGTGGCAAGTCCCCTTTAATGCACATTTGGAAAATCATATGCTACAATAAAGGTGACCATTACACCAACATGTGTGTCATACTTCACTCACCAAGTGAGTTAATGGCAAAACTTTTCTCAAGGCCCTCTGCATTCACTTCTCTCTTAGACATCATACAACCTGCATTACTGATCTGCAGTATCATAGTAAAATACAATTCATAAAAGGTCAATTTATTGCTGCATTAAATCACATTCCTTAAACCTGTATGGGCTGAGAGAAGGCAGATCACTCACCAGTACATTAAGGGTTTTGTATCTTTTTTTGAATGCCTCTGCAAACTCCCATACCTTCCTGGTCTCAGATAGGTCCAGGATGTGCACATAGACTTCCTGAAGTAACACACTCAGAATCAGCATTGTCATATTATCACAACACCCTCTCTACCTGAGCAAAACGGCATAGCTAAAACTCAAGTGAGAATATATCATATAGGTCAAATCAGTGATGTGAAAGGTGACTTGTATTAAAAGAGTAATAATAAAACAAACACTACTGGTTTGCAGATGCAATTACAAACAAGGAAAATATTCTATAAATGGGGATGTTTGCTTAGTACCTCAACAGTTTTGTAAATTAATTGATTAATTAAATTAAACAAGTATTCACACCATCTTCTCTGACATTATAAAATGAGCTCAGTCATACCCTGTTCCCACTGATCATTTCAACTTTATTCTAGAAATATTATAAATACTTTTCTAGGGATATTTTTACAAACTATTAGAACAAAACATTGTTTCTTGGAATATCATAGATTATGACTTTATTTAACTTGCCAGAAGGATAACCATCTCTGTGGCACATCAATAACTGGGCTTTTATAATTTATAGATCTTTTGTAAGTATGGTGTTTTTCCTCCAGTACAGTTGCTGAATTGTAAAACCTATTCCAAGGCACAGTGAAGTTTTTTTGGCTGCTGGTGGTGGTCCAAAACCTTAATAAGACCCTTTATTTTGGTTTGTTCTTTAATTTATCACCTGTCTGTATGTGTGAATGTCCAGCTGGAGCCCAATTAAACATATCTGGGGAGACACGAAAATAGAACTGATGTGCTCACAGTGACACATCCCTAATATGTTCCACAAATTCCCCTAGCTCCTACCCAAGAAGATTTAATCTCTTAAAATTGCTGCCAAAAGTGCTTCAACAAGGTGTTGAGTAGCAAGTCTGGACACTTGTTTACATTTGTCACTTTAGAACTTTCAAAAAAAAAAAAATCATTTTGTAAAACTTAAAAAAAAAAAATTGCAGATTAATGAGAATTTTTTTTAAGATGAATTCTGAAAATAACTGTGTACATGAGCACTGACACCTCTGACTGTGACTCTGATGGTGTCTTTGACCCTGGATGATCTGCATTAGCAATAATGACATGTTTGTTTTCCAAGCAGATAATAGTGCAGTTCTTTTCCTTCTAATGCTAATTTGTGTAAATAGTATTTTCCTTAGACTGTACATTAGGTTTAGTGTGTACAGGGAAAACAACATTGTTAACATTGTTAAATATACACAAAGCCGTCTTTAAGACAAATGTAATACATGATCTCACTTTGTTTCCAGACTCCTTGATAATCTCAGTTCTGGTCTCCTCAGCCTTGTCCTTGTTTCTGCATACCATGTGGATTGTACCACCTGAAATGTGAGTAGAACAACATGTCAACAGTATGCCTTGACCAGTATCATACATATTCTTATTTGTACTATAGACTATGTACACTTTAGTACCTTTTTTAGCAATGGCTATGGCCACTGCTTTGCCAATGCCACTGTTAGCTCCAGTGATCAAGAAAGATCGGCCTGCCATAGACACTTCTAGATCTGTTACTTTAAAGTGTTTCGACGCAGACTCAAAAGCTCCCCTGAAACAAACCCACAAAAAACGTGAAAGAATTCACACTATAAAAACTGGTACACAAATGGAACTATATAGTACATAAAAAAACTATATAGAGCATATAGTTATATATGTACCAAAGTTGTATCAAATATCCAGTTAGCATACTAGAATATTTAATTTAGCCTATTTTCCCTCATTTTCTTGATGCTAATACTATATCCATCACACCAACAAAACATTATTTGATATTAAAATTAAATATACCACAAGCTCATTAAAGGACATCTTAAATAACAGAAATAACAGAATGAGTGCAAGCAAAACAGAGATATCGCTTAGCTAACATCTTCTCTGTAATGCCACTCACAGAATGAATAAGTGGCTTTGTCCACTCAAGGCAGAGACACCAGGCAGAGGGACAAAGGGCACGAGGTGGCACTGGGGACGCTAGCTCCACTCATTAAATGAGCACACTGTCAAGTGTTGTGCAGAGTCTAATGAGGCCATATGGTGTTGCTGTGGGTCATGGTGGTAGAGTAAAATACAAACAAAAGGGATATTTAGGTAGGGACAGTAAAAAATGGAAAAGCAGCAATCACTGGACATGTGAAAGGGAAAGAGAAGTGTTGGCTCATTCATAGGGGCATGTTGAGCAGAGTCCAACCATATGTACTAGCCATACAAATATATCAAGTCATTATTCACAACCCCATACATTTTAAGTTCTGTTGAAATAACAATTAATCCTTTTCAGTGACCAGTGATTAAAAGAATACTGTTTTTTTAAAGGTGTAAACAGATGTTCCATTGATTTTATTGCTTTTCTAGAACTTGCACAGTGTGCTCACTTTTGTTTTACTTATGAGTGCTCAGGGCAGCAGAGAGGACAAGTACTGATATTACTTCTCCTGTGTTTGTTACATTGATGAGAAGAGTCATACCTGCTGTATTTATCCCATTTTTTAAAAATAAACTGAAATCAAGATATCAAAACAAATGCTGTTCTTTTGTTTAATCAAGTTTAATCTATACTGTTATCTAGGTAGCTGTGTAACTAGTTAGGCTGTTAATATGACTTTGGAGCATAATTGTCAGCCAACAGAAACAATAATAATTGCTTATAATATTGTAATATTCAGTAAAGAAAACAAATACACATCTGAAAGATCAAGAAGTAAAATGAGGTAAATTTAACACAGAGGTGGGAGTGATATAGCAGAGATGTTCAGTTTGATCAATTAAGTGAACTGCATTGTTTGACTTTTTGTTAGGCTACAGTAGATATAAAAAAGTCTACCCACCCCGGTTAAAATTTCATTGCTTTTTAATGTAAAAAATAAACCAAGATAAATCATGTCAGATCTTTTCCCCCACCTTTAATGAGATATAGCAACCAACAAAATTCAAGTGGAAAACAAACAGAAATGTTTTAGGCAAAAACAAAAAAGCAAAAACGAGAACAAACAAACAAAAAACCCCGGTTAAAAACACCTGTAATAACCTAAGTGTTCCCAACTTTATAATGGGACATGTGACTGTGCTCAGATGTAACCAGTCACATACCAACTAATGGTAAAAATTCATTTTTATACATCTGTCATTAATGGTGTGATTCTGAATAAACCCAAATAAAGTTTAGTTGTTTCTGAGGGAATACTATGAAGGCCACCATCAACAACTGGAGAAAATGGGTCACCATGATGATATTACCAAGAACAGAACATCCTATCAAAATTGATGAGCGGACAAGAAAACTTATCAGGAGTCAAAGACCTACAGAAAGTGTTGGTCACTCTGTACATGTGACAATCTCTCATATTCTTCATATAAAAATTAAACCCATTTAAATTTTCATTTTCATTCAGTCTTTCATAGCGGTAAAGTAGCAGGTGTTGTGCATTTCCTCCAGACTGTATTTAAGAGTCAGGAAGAAATGTATAACACAGCTACTGAGTGCAAAACTCTGTGAAATGTATAAAACATGCAAGCCTGATATAATGTATAGTTTATGATGTGGCAAGCTGATATTGTTGTGAAAAGCCCAAGCTGAGATTATTAGCTATTGTTAGTTAGTGTCTTCAGCATGGGCAGCCAACAATTCTTTTATTTCTGTGCCATTCCAATTTTCAGCCATATCTGCTGTAGTTTGTTGTTGTTTGAATTTGCTGCTGGTCACTTTACAGTAAGGTAGTATGGGTATTCCAATTATCTAGATGTCAGTAGCTCTGTTGCAAGATCACTGGATCATCATTTATGTCACCACATGCCATGTCACAGTCAGTTACATGTTAATCCAGTGCTTTGGATTCCCACTGGAAAGGGTCTCTGCTAATGTTACAAGGTTGACAAAGCATAGATTAACATTTCGACTTTACTGTTTTGCTCCCATTCCCACATGACTCCATTACAGCATAGTAGTGATAAAAAGCAGTATTCAGTGTGAGGGTGAATGAGGTATAAGTGAACAAACAAATGGCTTCAGAAGAAAAAAATACAAGTCTTAGAAAAGTCCAGTCACAGCCCAGATCTATATCCTATCAATAACCTTTGAGATGACTTGAAGAGGACAGTGCACAGGAGATCGACTAGCAATCTGATAGATCTGGAGTACTTTTGCAAGAAAGAGTGAATTGACAAATCAAGATGTGCAAGTAGACTCTTACCCAAAAGACTGTATTAAAAAGGATTACCAGAATGTTCCAGGTTATTGTACGTTTTGTCTTTTATTCAGTCATTTTCCATGCTGCTTTGTCCTGTGTTGCGTGGGGGTGGGTGGAGTGATCTGGAGCTACTACCAGCTGACTCTGGATGAGAGGTGGGCTACACCCTGGGCAGGTCACCAATCCACCGCAGGGCCAACACACAGAGATAGACAACCATTCACACTCACATTCACACCTACAGGCAATTTAGAGTAGCCAATCAGCCTAATCCGCTCTGTGCATGTCTTTGGGCTATGGGAGGAAATTGGAGTACCCGAAAGAAACCACACAGAAAGGCCCTAGTCAGTCACAAGGCTCGAACCCATACCTTCTTGTTGTGAGGTGACACTAGTAACCAATACACCACCATACTGCCCAAGTTTTTGCTTTTTCCCCCTAAAATGTTTGAATTTGGGTCATTCTAATGTGAAATTTGACAGAATCTCAGAAGATTTTTGCTACACATTTTCTTCATTCTTTTTACACTTGATATTTGGGACCTAAAAATAAATTAGGTACAGTATTTCAGTTTAATTTTGATATTTTCATGCTTTTTCACCCCCTCCCCCCAAATATTTAATAGCTGACCCAAAAATGTCTCATGAGATTAAATATTATGTAACTGAAGAAGAAATATTATTTAATGTCCAGTTACATACACATAGAAAGTTTTGTTTTTATTTTTCAGCAAGTATAGATTCTATTCTCTCCCTCTCTATTAGTCTCTCTATGACTGTTTATTTCTTTCTCTTTTAATTTGTAACTTTTGTACAGTTTGTGTCTAGACATTTGTCTTTGTGCTTGTAACAGGAGCTTAGGCTTCTGAGAAATTACATTCTCATTCTTTGTCTCTCTTTTTTCTGTATTTGTGTCTGATTTCTATGTCTGCCAGTCTTACTCCGTCCCATCTTTTTCTATTTGTATGTGCATCTTTCTTCCATCCCTCCATCCATTTCATCTATTTGCAGGACCCGTATTTCTTTAAGTAAATGTAAATGCATAGCTTAATGCTAAATCCTAATGAATTACAGCCTAGACA